>OV651827.1:23597405-23820215 GCA_927349885.1 Psylliodes chrysocephalus | reverse complement strand
TCAAATCCCAATTGACGGGAATTTGTAAGAGTACGCAAAGTTATCATTAACATTTGACAAGAATATATAAAAAAAAGTTTGTAGAATGATGTATAGTTTTTGTTAACTGCATATTTATCAATTTTTTATTTTTATTTAATATTTAGCAAGGTCACTGAAATTGTCATATCCCAATCATTAAATATTTTGTTATAACTTGCCAAAATTTCACTAAAATTCATGCAGTAAATCATAAGTTCTGTACGAAATTATAAACCTCTATTTTGATAATGTAAAATACGCTAAAATGGCAACTTAGAGCTTGCTTAAGTCCCCATCCTGTTAAGTCGTACATTTTGCGTCTTGTGTATGTGCAGTCTGTACTGTATATCCTCTTTCATTTTTCAATATTTCGGGGACTAAAGAGAAGAATTTAAACATGGTTAGTAACAAATCAGTAGCTTGAAAAACTTTATTTTCGTCCTTGTGACATAAACTATTATAGTTATAAAAAAAATCCTCATTTTCTTTTGATCGCCTTGTAGATACTAATATCTCCTCGCCATTATTTAATTCAATAATATAATAATTGACCGAATGTTTAACTGAGTAATAATATCGAATACAGAACACCGTATAGTAGATCATATATGTAATATTTCACAACACCAGCGTAACCTACACCTTCACCACGACATTGACGCTAAATCAAAAAGAATTTGTATCCAAATAAGACGTTACATAACGCAGAAAGTAGACCATCTTCGGGTAGTCATTTGTCAAGAACTGGCGTATATGCATTCGCCCCTCTTGACATACTAATTTTTCAGTACGCCCAGTATAAATACTCTACTTGAAGATGGAATTCGTATCAGTCTCCTAAAAGTTTGTTTGTGTGGCATGATGAAGACCACTGTAAGTTTTTTTTTTATTAATTTCTTTTTGGGAAATTGTATTATTCGAAAATGAGGATAAAAAAATTCCCTTAGTGAGTGGTAGTGATAAGAACTAAAGGGAAATATTTTCAAGTGAATTTTATGGGAATATTTAAGGGTGTGAATCTACATGAAAAATTAGTGTAATGTGTAATGTTTCATTAAGAAAATACGGGGTGATAAAGTTAAAACTAAAGGAGAGTTATATTTTTCTATATAAAATAGTTATTTATGCAACAAGTGTGTAAAATAACCCTAAAAAGGGACTTTATACACGAATTGCATGCAATATTTTTTCTACTACCGGAAGTTTTATTAAAAAAAGGTTTTATTTACATTTTCTTCACGCTCTAGTGCGTACACTATATTTATTTATGTTGGTGAATGGGCCATTATACAAGATTAGTATTAATATTAAAAATGTTTTAGTATAAAAACTTCCATTACCTTTACTGGATATATCTATTGAATATTTTCTTTCCTGCAATCATTTCATAAATGGGTACTCACCTGTAACAAAAGACATTAATGTTAAAAAAATAAAATAACGAACTAAAAATCTATTTTTTATAAAAAAAAAGTGAAAAATCTGAGAGGCGATTTTAGGGTGTTTTACATTAGGTTGAAAAAATGTGTCAATGTCAGTTGCAATAATGTTGATGGGTAGAATATAGGCCTAACCATAGATTAGCTAAACGTATCTAGCGTTGTGTGGTTGTTAATTGTACATATAAAGTAAATTAAAAAAAAAATGATAAATAAAAGCGGAAGAAAAATAATACAGATATATTCAATAAAAGGCAATGCTACGCCTATGTTAAAACCTTACTGAGAGCTGATATTGATAATTCCTTTTAACCTTTAAATGTAATACCCTAAACAAAGACGTATATTTTACTTTACAGGTACAACATGTTACAAAAACGACATAAAAGTAAAAGAAAATATCGCTGTTCCAGTAAAACAATGACGCATATGCAAAATTATAAATTTTTCAGGAGAGACGAAAAACGAATATTGTTACTTCCAAATTTGGGCACATGAATCAAAATATCAAATACACTTGACCATGGAATATGTAACTTCTCCCTAAAGTTGCATACACAACTGATTCATGTATCATTGTTTTCCAAAAGTGGAGGGGCAAACTTTAATATTTTAAAACTGACGCAACTACCATCTAGCAGCTGCGAGTGGATATGTTAAAGTCAAAATGTCATAATTTTGCACTTGTGTCATTGTTTTATCGGAACAGCGACATAAACTCTTATGTCAACAGTGTCAATTTTATTTTGTTAGGTTGAATGCTTTCTTCTTGTATAGGGTCTTCTAGTTTGAAATGAAATTTATTACAATAAATCGATATGCAACAAATTGTTATTCATTGGCATTATATTTTTTGACAGTTGAACATCAAATAACTATTTTTTTTTAATTTAACCCTATATTTTGCCCTCCACACATTAAAGTTAAAGAAGTAAAGATTTTCTGTAGAATAATATTAAAAATGATATCTCATTGGTAGAGGGCGGAATATATGCATCAAAATATAACAAAATATGCGCATATATATGCATCGTTTTTACCAAAAATATGCAATTATTTTGTCCAATTATGCCTAAATATGCAAATGCATATTTGTTAAAAATACTTAAAAAAAGTAGGGGGTGGGTAGCTCAGTGGTTAGTGCGTTAGCCTGTGGACTTAGGGGTCCCGGGTTCAAATTCCAGCCGGGACGCGATTTTTTAAATTAATTAATTTATTTAAAAATTAATTCTGATGCCTAGCGAATATTTCCACTTGACCATTCACTGTTGGGTTCTAATTAACATTGCTGTTCCTAATTTGGTACGCTATCAAAGCCATTACACGAAAAAAAAAACCAAAGAAAATATGTAATATAAAAATTTATTTTAAACAAACGAAACACAAAAACTAGTAGAAGTTAAGTATAGAATAGTATAAAAATATTAAATAGTAATATTATAATAGGAATTTATAATTAAATATTTTTCGAAATTTTCTATTAAAAATTTTTGTCTTCTGTCTGTAAAAATATGTTTTGATATAGAAAAGGTCCTTTCAACATCTACCGAAGTAATAGGACAATACCGTAATTTTGGAAGTAATGTACAGGGCCAACGTAAAACTTCTTTGGAAAATTTTCCCTCAAAAATGTTTTTCACTTCCCTTATTTCATTGAACCCTTCATTCTTTAATAAAGTTGTATTTAATTTTTTTCTAATCTGAAGGCCTATGTCACCAGGAACATTGTTACATTTATCGGAAACTGTTGCATTAAAATTTGTTGATTCGATTAAACTTAAATTTTTCTTTTCCAATGAAGTTATTACATCAGGTAAAAAACTAAAATTAACCTTTATAAACACAAGTTGCTTAGGCACAAGGGGATTTTTTTAACAATTCTTTACTTTGCACTACACATTGTGAATTGTCTTCTATATCCAAAATTAAATCCTTAATTGCTTCAAAATTTTCTGCATAGAATATAGCTGCTTTAATCCATGTCCCCCATCGCGTAATTACGGGTTCCGGGGGCAAACACACCCCTACCATTCTCTCTTTATACAACTGCACCCTTAAAGGGGCTTTTAAAAATATTTTTTTCACATTCGAAATTAGCTTGTTAACCAAGGGATATTCTGTTCTCACAGTTTCTGCAACTAAGTTTATTCCATGCAGAAGACAAGTAACGTGGACCATATTTGGATAAAATATTTTTAAGTTTTGTCCTACTTTTATCATATATGGTGCTGCGTCAGACAAAAACACCAAGAACTTCTCTGAGGGAATTTGATTTGGTAAAACAAATTCTGCTAGAGATTATTGAATAAATCGGGTAACAGTTGTATTGTTAGTTTTTTCTAACTGTTTTGATGCAATTAAATATGATGTACCTGGTTCATTTTCTTTTAAGGCTCCAATCATAAGATGTACCATATATTTTCCACAAGCATCTGTACTTTCATCAACAATGATGTAAAAATTGCTATCATCCAGTAAAACTTTACTTTCTTCTATTACATTTATATATATAGCATGTACATTTTTTTTTCTGAGTGTAGATTCGTCAGGAATGGTTTGATTGCAATATTTTTGTAAAAATTCTCTTAGATGTAGGTTTTGTAACTTCTTTAATGGAATATTTGCCGCAACAAGAGCTTTGCACAAGTCCTGATTAAATACCTCCTTGTCACTTTTTGTTTTGTTGGCGTTTTGAAATGACCTCACAACGCATTGTTGAACCGGTTGTGATTTCATTTTTTGCAATTTGGCTTTATGCAATGATGTTTTCACGTGTTGAACCACTTTGAACTTTTTTTCGCAAACCACTATTTTGGCACAAGCTTTACAAAAAACTTTATCCCCATTGATTTCCAACGCTGGAAAGTTAATAATCCACGAAGAAATTCTCGACATTTTAGGACACTTTTAAAACAACAAATTATTACAAGACTTTTCACTAGGCAAATAACGAGGATACTATCTCATTAAACTGAATGAAAAACATTCAAAATATTCCGATGTTAGGGTAGATTGTTTACAAGAAATTACTGAGAATTTTATATAAACCGTTTTATTGTATTGTAGGTAATACTTTATCTGTGTAAATAACATCTATTAACAATTACCTTAGTGGGCTTAATCTCTTAAGAAGGTAAAAACCCAGTGCATGCCACCCTCCAAGAACTAATTAACAAGAATTTACAAGAAGTGACACTTAAAAACAAATTCAAAAATTTAAAAGGTCTTTATTTCAAATATATCTATATAATCTGTTAAAACAGTTTTTGATTTGCACAGTATAGTAATACTTTTTTTTTTTTTCGAAAATATGCAATATTTTCTTAAATTTTCTGAATTTTGGAAAAATATGCAATATTTTCTGAACTTTGGTAAAATATGCAAAAAATGCATATAAATATATGCTTTTTGCATATATTCCGCTCTCTACTCATTAGTAATCTGCTGTTATGACAAATTAATTTATTTGTCAAAAAAATTTACTTTTTTGTTTTTACATTGCATAAAAAATATTTTTTTATTTCGTTGCGAAATCAGAATTTTTGAAGGCATTGGATTTAATTTTCGCGTACATAATACAAAAATATCTCCTTTTGTAAATATTAATAAATAGCTGCGCCATTTTTAGGTTTTAACTTTTAAATAAAAACATAAATATTTTTATGAATTTAGTACTGTTAACTCATAGGTTTTTTTATTAATCTTATTATTTTAGTCGTTTGTGAGAAAAAAAAACAATCGTGTCATTAAAATAATTTACTTTCTAATTTTTGCTGCAAAAAACAACAAATTACTTAAAATAAAAGTAAAACTTTTATGTCATTGTATGTTAAGTGGACCAAAGAATTATTTTCACGATATTATTTATAAACACTTAAAATTTAAATTATTTCACTAGTGCTTTATTTGTGGACCTCGATAAGCGAAAACAGTGTGTTTTTTATACAAATACTAACAAATCAGAAAATACAGGGTGATTAACCATATATTATTTACGTCAGCAAACAATTTTGTACACAGTATATAGACAACTACTACTTAATTACCTTTAAAGACTTCAGGAATGTGATAAAACACTAATTATCAAGAAATAACACACACATTAATGAGTTTACATTAATATAATTGACGAGTCACTTTTTGAGAACTTTCAGGAGATGTACAAATTTTTTTAAGCTAGGACTAGGTTGTTTATTGTTTCGGCCTTTACTTGATAAAAATCCATTTTATCTTGAATGAGTAAAACCAAATTTGGTAGATTTTCACAAAACTTTTTTTTTAAAAAATAAAAATTAAAAAATTTAAAAGATACATTCGAAAAAGAAGTTGTACTTCGAAACATGTCTAGTGTTTTAAAATTTTTTTATTTTTATTTTTTAAAATAAAAGTTTTGTGAAAATCTACCAAATTTGGTTTTACACATTCAAGATAGGACTAGGTTGTTTTAAAAATAAACAAATTTTTTAAATAGTCATATACCTAAATATTTTTACAGAAATTAGGTATTTTTTGCATGACAAAAAGCGATTCAGTAACCTGAATCGAGATAACTCTCTGAAATAATCTTGTTATTAATGTTAGTCAGCAATTTCGGCTTATTACGCCATCATCAAGATTTTATAAACGAAATAAGCATATCAAGAGGATCACTAATTAAACTTAAAGAATAATTTAAAGTAAACTGAAGACGACAACGCTATAGGGGTTCAAAACTTTGATTACCAAGACCACAGTTCTTGAGATATCTATTAGAAATTTTGATGAAACCTACTTAAAGGTTCAATCTCTAGTAAAAATACAAATTTGAAATTATTTGCACTTGCTTATTATCCAGAATTTCATTAATATAATTCCATTCTGCAGACTTTAAATATAAAATTTCTAGTTTTATTTCTATCTAAAAAGATTTTCAGAGATGGTGTTATAACGCCAAAAAAAATTGTTTAGACATGGCTATTACTGACAATGACATGTATACAGTTTAAGATGGGATCATTGTTATATTATATATGATTCATAACTTTAAATCCCAATTCATAGCCCTAACCCTAAATATTTTCACTAGTAATACCACTAGAGGTCAAATTATTTCCGGAAATTTTTTCGAGCTCATTAATATTTTGAAAATTTCCCGAGAATATTTTCTAAAAATATTCATGAGCGAGAAAAAATTTCCTGATATTAATTTGACCTCGCGTGGTATTCGGTAAGAAAATTCCACGCCGAATTATGGTTGAAAATTAAATATTTTTACAATTTATTTTTCGTTTCTCAACAATGCAAATTATTTTCTCCAAGTCACCAGTGAAACATAAAAGGTGTTGTCGCCTTGATTGTTGAGTTGTCATGGTAACTAAGTGAGACCCTAACCTCGAATATAATTTCAGTTTTGAAGTTGTCAAGCGGCCCGACGTAAAAAAATGCTTCGCTGCAATTATTTAGGCCTTCAAATTGCTTATTTCTACTCATTGTAGTTGCATGGGAATACCATTTGAAAATAGAAAATAGTATATTCTTTAATTTTACGTAAGTTTTGAATAACTACAAGTGATAGAAAATTGTTTTTCTGCGTTTTTATTAACATGCGTTATGAGCGCTTTAAAATGGTATGAAATTCATAACCAGCGTCAGCAAGCATCAATCGTAGGAGGCTGTGATCATTGTATTTTGACAGTTCAAAACATTAAATAACTCGCGTTTTGTTGCGATAAAGAATATTGCACAGCAAGTAAAACCAACAAAATTACCTATTTGTTTAAAAATGAATCGATTTGAAAATCATACGCTATGCAAAATATGCGTGAAATTGTCTGATGTAATGATCAATCATTGCACCATGACTTACTTACTCGGATTAATAGAGGATTGTGACTCCAACTTGAAAAACGAAAATTTGTTCCGAATTGTCCACGAATATTTGCACCTAAACTACGCAAAATTCAAAGTGCTGAATGGGAAAAAGGTGAATAAATTAGTGTCTAAATATTATATATATTTTATTAGACATAGACACATAATTCAAAGCATCCAAAGTCCTGCATTTTCGCCATTAAGAAGAAAAGAAGTGGCCGAAGAATATAGAAAACACCTTAGCATTGTAACTAAAATGTATCAAAACTAAACCTATTATGTGAACAAATAAAAACCAGTCTGTCAAAAATGGTCTGTTATTGTAAACGTCAAAAAATTTCCAGTATAATTCGCTGTTGGGTACCCCACGAGAAAAAAATTTCCACTAAAATACCTCCGTTGCCATGGTGATCTGTCAAAAACACGTATTTTGATTGGTTCAAAATTGCAGGTGTGGAATTTTCACTTATATGATTTAAATAACATTATTTTCGGTTCTGTTTGGAAGACATTGGAATCATAAAATGCAACCACTAAAATTTTCTTCTTAAAAAATGTTAAAAAGAAACAACCCTGGATAACCGATACCGTAAAACTGATGCAGAAATTTAGGGACAAAGCTTATAATAGATACAAAAATTAAACAATGACGTAACTTAAGATCAGCTGCTATTAAACGAGAAAAAGGCATACTACTATTCAAAACTTAATAATTGTACCGCTAAAGAAAAGTGGAAAGAAATGAAAAAAATTAACATTAATAACACAAATAATTGGGTTAATCCGAAAGTCCTCAAAAAAAGGAAAATTATTGTAATAATTTTTTAATTAACGAAGCAAGAGACCACCATATACCGGACAATGATCTATTACGGTACTATAACCATAATGTTAAAGCTAGTATCTGTAGAAAATTTAACTCTACTAACACCAATGATGATGAGGTTCTAAATATTATTAAAACTATAAAAACTAAAGCCTATGGTCTTAAACATACAAAGCATCATACTTTGTTACCCAATAATTATGCCTTATTTAGTCCATATTTTTAATAAATGCATAGATCATTGTTACTTTCCTCATATTTGGAAAAAGGCTTATGTGGTACCCCTACCAAAACTCTCGAAACAATTAGAGTTTAGTCACTTAAGGAGTATAAGTATTCTTACTACGTTCTCTAAAATACCAGAGAAAATAAGAAGTCATCTTGATACTGCTAGAATATTACCATTAAACCAATCAGGCTTTAGAAGCGAGTCTACAGCATTAACTGCAGTTACAGATGTTATTGTTTCTTCTCTCGATAACAATAAACTTTGCGTTTTAATTTTGCTTGATTACTTCCATGCCTTTGACACTTTGAATCATCAAATATTGCTTGCAATTTTACATTATGTAGGTTTTAATACTACTGCCAATTCATTCTCCCCATACAAATCACCCAGATGACATCTTTCTTGCGTTTTTTGCAAAAAAAACATGAATATTTTCTACCTGTATACAGAGCACTTTCTACGTATCTAGTCAGCCGTCCAGATCTTTGGCATCACCCTACTGGAGCTTGCCTAACTCAATCATAGCCAACATCAAAAAAGGTGTGGCATGTACGATTTAGGCATAAGCTGCAATAAACCCATCTTGATCGCAGTGGAAGACGAAAAGAAGATCCCACTCATTTTATACCTTTTTAAAACAAATTTACTTTGGACTATTTTAGCTGAAAATGTGCTATACTATCTTTCTAATGAATTGCAAGTGCTGCAGACTGTACCACAGGGAAGTATTTTAGGCCCTCTGCTATACAACATGTACATTTCTAACTTCCATATCTATCTGTCTCACTATAATTACCATTTCTATGCAGATAATACACAATTGTGACATTAACTTGGCACAAATACAAATTAATAAAAATATATCAACAATAGAGTCATTATAAATTTATTAAAAATATATACAAAATATAAAAGATCTCAAAATATATCAGACTTCATTCATTACAAAGAAATGCGGAATATCGTTACTATAGCAATTAGGAAAGAAAAATGAGCTTATTTAAATTATCGTGCAAGCATGCAAAACAAAACAGACCTTTGGAAAGCAATGAAATCATTGAATATTTCAAATAAAACTATAGTCCATATTCCTGATGGCTTAAGTGACCCTACTGATATAAACAAGTATTTTACGTCGGTATTCAATCAGAGAAATTGTTGTCCTAACACTACATCTTATTATAATTCAAATCTATTTAATTCTGGTATTAATTTCTCTTTTAAACTTGTCAAGATCAGATTTTTTGGTATTTCCTACACAACCAGGTAGAACAATAATAAAGAATTAACTAGATCAAATAGTTTACATGATTTTTTAAATATCGACTTTTAATAATTCCCCCTAAATATCTAACACTTCTGTTATTCATCAAACAAAAAGTTTTCGAAATGTTTTACATTTTCTTACTATATAGTAGAAAAACATGCTACGTTGACAAATAAACGCTACAGGAATTAGGTTTTTGAGAAAAGTACACATAATCAAGGGTATGTAAGCCGCAAAGTTTATTATTTATTAAATAATACTACAAAAATCGCCCTGTAAATCGGGCGAACAAAATATCCCCAACATGGGCATTAGCGATCGAGGTGGTAGAAGTCACCAAATGATCAAATAAAATCGTGAGAGACGACTGTATAAAAAAAATAATTTAAGGATACCTGCAGGAGTTTGACGAGCTGATAGGTAGTCCCTAGACACTTCTCGGCCAGGAGGATGTCTCTGGAAGATCCATAATGGGCCTAAGTGAAGTGGGGGAAACCCGTCCTTCCCACCTTATAGATATAAAAAATTACAGAAAAAATACACAAGCGGATTGCCAAGAAAGATATGGAATAAGGGGAGAGAACAGTAAATGAAATTAGGTCAATAGTTTTGGAATTAAAATCAAACTCATTAGGAATTTGTAACATCTCAGCAAAAATGTTACAATTATTTATTTCAGTCTGTGCTCCTTACATAACGCACATTGTAAATTGCTGTTTAGAAGTTGGTTACTTTCCTGACAGCTGAAAGTATTCCTTAATCAAGCCTTTGCCAAAATCAAATAAGCCTTAAACATTTAGCGACCTTCGGCCCATCAGTATTTTACCGACCTTGTCCAAAATTTAGAAAAAGTAATTAGTAAACAAATATATATATATTTTCGAAAGAGGTTCAGTACTACAACATTACTCTTAGATTTAACAGATAACATTATAAGATCAAAGGATAAAGAAAAAGCTTCAGCAGTTACTCTGCTTGCCTTTCTAAAGCGTTTGACACTATAGATCATCAGCTTCTTTGTGTAAAACTCAAACATTTTGGTTTCGAAGGAACCTCACTAAGTTTTTTTAAATTTTATTTAAATAACCACTACCAAAAAGTAACGTTAGAAATCTTCTAACTTTATGTGTATAAAATCAGGGGTACCCCAAGGCTCTGTTCTTGGTCCCCTTTTATTTTCCATACATAAATTAGACCTTTATAAATTATTGGAGCATGTAAATATACACTCTTTTGTTGACGACACGTCACTATATTGTTCCTTTGACCCATGTGAAGTAGATATAGCCTCGCAGAACATGAATTCAGATCTAAATGCAATATATATATTTTCTATGAATCATAACCTTAAATTAAATATCTTTTGTTTACCATCGTTAATTACTGGCTTTAATATTTATCTGTAATGTATATTTATTTTATGTGGTAAACAATAAACGATTTATTAATATAAACAATAGTTATTATGTGTCATCTGTTTAAACTCTTGACCAAAAAATGATTATTCTAATTATTATTATTATTTGTTACAGGTGATCCTATTATTTCTGAGCGTCTCAGCCACCCTTGCTGATGAAAAGAAGACCACCAAACGTGGTGTCTATGGAGAATCTCTCGGCTTCGGTGTAGGGAGCCTCGATTTAGGACACGGAGGAATTTACAGTTCCGAAGGAGCTGGTCTAATCCACGGAGGTGCAGGACTAGTTAACGGTGGATTTGGATTAAACAATGGAGGATTTGGTTCAAGCATCAGCTACGCGCCTGGAATCGGTTACGATTCTGGAGCTATTAATTTAGGACAATCGATCTCCAACCATGTTACTGTGACTAAAAAGATTGGAATTCCGGTACCGCAACCGTATCCAGTAACAGTTGAAAGAAAAATCCCATATCCTGTTTACCAAGCAGTTCCTGTACCAGTTGATCGTCCTTATGCTGTTCATGTACCCAAACCATACCCAGTGGCTGTTGAAAAACGTATCCCTGTGCCAGTAATTAAACACGTACCTTACGCAGTGAAGGTTCCAGTGAAAGTACCTTATGCAGTGCCGTACAAAGTAGCGGTACCACAACCTTATCCAGTACATATAACAAAACATGTACCGGTACCTGTGCATACTCCTGTTTATATCAAAAAAGCAGTACCTGTTGTAGTTTCTAGCGGATGGCATAAAGGTTGGTCTGGAGGATGGAATAAAGGATGGTCGTCCTCTTGGTAAATGGTGTTCTGTGATTACATCAAAACATTTATAAACATTTCATGTTCTCATTTGTTTACTAGTCTTATATGTATATTTTTTTAATATGAAACAATAAAAGTTTTAAAAAATTGTGTTTTGTTTTAGTAACAATTTATCAAGGTAAAAGATTGTTATTCAGTTTAACAAAAAATGTTATGGTATGAATAATATAAAGAAAGGAAGCCCTTATTTTTTATTTAGCCAAATAGGCATAGTGTTTTAGTATAATACCAATATCCAGTGTAATATTTCTTTCGTATTCAACTAATATTATTATCTAACATTTGCTTTATATATATATATATATATATATATATATATATATATATATATATATATATATATATATATATATATATATATATATATATATATATATATATATATATATATATCTAATTTTCTTTGATTACAAAATATAGCCATATCGACATGGGTTAGTTGTATATTTGCATTTATTACCCAACAGTATCCCATTAAAACAATATAAAATTAACTAAGAAAATAAATAAGGAGATGTAGAAAATAGTAGAAAATCAATATGAATTCAAAGATAAGCTTTTGATTTGTTTTTAGTTCATATAAGCTACAACAGAAAATATCACAAATATGTGGTAGTTTGTTTGCATTATTACACATTAAGGACATAGTATCCTTGAGCATTAGAATGGCGTCTGCAGACCAAAAAGTTAATTGTAACTATTTCCGTAATTATACCGTATATCGTACTATTTTTTTTTTTTTTAATTGTAGATAAAGGTCCAACTTAGGTGGTTCAGGCATTGATTTTTTTTAAATTAATTGTTTTTAATTAAAAACGTGTGGTACAAAATGGCCTATTTTTAGATCTTTTTCATTGTAAGAATAAACTACAAATTCAATAAATTTTCTGAAAATAAAACCTTGAACCACTTAAGTTAGACATTTTCCTATCAAATCGTTCAATCGGAAAATACGAAAAGGTTCAGACCTCCGAAATAGTTATAAATGAAAATTGGGTTGCATTTTATATGTAATCCATTTTTAAAAAAATTTTGGACTAAAAATGGCGTCCTCACTTTCCGAAAATAATCAATAATTAGTCCATCTATGCCTCCATAGATGGATCGAAAAGATATTACATTTCGTTTATGCTTTTACAGCATAAAAACGAATTAAAATTTGATAACATCAAATGTTTTCTTTTTTTAAATAGATTGTAGTATTTTAAAATAATAATTACACTAAAACGAGTTAATAAAATGACAAAAAGAATACAGAATGTGTGACATTAATTAAAAGTCGAGCAATGATCGCCTGGTCATTGTATAAAGAACCAATAGTAGTCTCACCTTATGGAAGTTTCATTGGAGCGAAATGGATACTACCAATAGATGGCGCTAGTGAATATGAATAAGTCGATATTCGTTTGCAGTGGGCGGAGTTGAGGGTCCAGCAGAAATTTTTGAGAATGACTGAGACCGATCGATGGGTTTCTATTTTTAGCTCTTGGATGAAAGTTTATACACTCGTGATTCAATGTTCCCAATAAGAGTACCTAAATGATTTTTGAAAGTGTCAAAAATGTTTACCGAATTCAGTAAAATGATACTGAAAAATAAAAATATTATAGCCATTAATAATTTTTGAATTTTCAACTTTAACACCATGCATTTCGAAAACGGGTATTTTTTTTAGCATATTTCGTTTAATAGTTTTATTTTTATTCAGATAATCTTCAGTTGTACTATGTCCCATTCTTAATGATATATATATATATTATGATATAAATTAGTTAACTATTAATTATTGTTTTAAAATTAGAATTAAAAATTTGTGTATTTATAACTGTTTTGAAATTAATAAAATAGAAAATATGCTTTTGATTTTCTTTTCCTTTACAGGTTTTATACGAATTAATTTAAAATAAATTATATACTATTGATAATAGCAATAATCATAATTTCTTAATTGTTGAAAAAAAATTGTATTTTTAATTCAAATACATATACCTATAGGTAGGTAAGGTACCTATCTAAGTACTTAGCATAAGTAATTATAAACAACAGGTTATTTCTTTAATCTGGTGCGTAACAATGTAATAAAAAAACCCTTAAGATGGTTGGTAAATAATATAAATGAATTCTTAATATTGAAGTAAACACAATGGGTTCTATAAGGATTATTGGTTGGGGTTCGGCTCTGGGGGATAGGGCATTTAGGGTCGAAATATTGAAAATAAACTTGGTATATGGATGTATTATCCCATGAAAATAAAAATCGCTTTAAAAAATTCACCCTTCCCCACCCCTATCTCATATGGTGAGGGTGGCATCCCCAAAAAATTAAGTTAGAACTTTTTAAATAAAACAGCTTTTTATACATAAATACCCAAAATAACAATAACAACTGTTGACAGATGCCATAGGTGAGATTGTTTTTTGACATCTGTCGTTAGGTTAGCTAATTTTGTCTGACATAGCCAAGTCGCAAACCTTTATCCTGTTGACAGGTTTTTTGATAGGTCTTTGACAGGTAGCGTCATCTTTTGGAATCATGTTAAGTTAGATTATTTTTACGTAAAAATCGTTCCTACTCCCCCCAACTGGGCCACCTTCACCTCTGAGTTAGGTTAGGTTGACAGTTGACATGTAGGTAGGTTAGATGCCTTTTTCAGATGTCTTTTCTCAGGTTGGATGACTTTTCCCAGGTTAGATGACACTTAGGTTGGATGACTTTTGGCTAAAATGGCGCTTAGGTTAGATTCCTTTTTGACAAAATGGAGCTTCCGTTAGATAACTTTTCACTAAATAACGCTTAGGTTAGACAGTTCAAAAGTGTTTTCAACGCACCCCATATCTACTACTTGAATCTAAAAACATAATAATTTTTAATTTGTTGGAAAATATAGCTTTCTATAAATTACTTTGAAATGTAGTCAGAAATCTCACCTGATAATTGTAATTGTGGTTTTCCCTTAAATGAATTTCACCATTTTCAATTCTTAAACAGAGAATCATTTTTTTCAATACGTACTTAACCTTTTTAGCAGTTACTGTCTTCGCTGCAGAGACGAAAAAACCGGAAAAACGCTATGTCGCAGAAAGAAACGTACTATCTCTAAGCACTGGGTACCAATTAGGTACGCATCAACATGGATCGCCACATTCCATCAGTTACGGAGCGCCTCTATCTTTTGGATCTTCTGGATCGCCCCATCACTTTAGTTATGGAGCTCCTTTACCTCTTGGATCATCCATCTCAGCTTACAGTTCTCCCTATGCTTTCGGGCCTTCACCATTAGCTCTAAAATCATGTTTGCTATAATTTTTAATGCAATGATTTGTGCATTCCGACTTTGTTTCCTGAAATTTTAAATACAATAACGTAAACTAGTTTAACATATATTAAAATGTGTACCTACCTCTACACGGAAAAATTGTTTATTATCCACCACTCAATATAAAATAGAAATATTCAAGAACCAAATCGTTTTTTTATACAACTCTCCCTACTACCTTTCAACGTAATGGAAATAAATCAAAATATTTAAAATTTAATCTTTGTTACTGTGATGTTCATAATTTTTTTTCTCTAATGAAAATTAAACTCACTTTTCTTAGATTGCAGGTAGTCAAAATTAAATTATAAGATATACAACCTTAATCTATGAACATTATGAATTTTAAAATCAAATAACTACTTCTTTGATTCTCTAAGTCTTATAATAAGTATTATAATAATAAATTGTCTAGATTTAGGTACTTAATACCTACTTTCGAAAAGTGAAATTATTTTAATTTAATCTCGGTATTTTTTAAATTTGTATCTTATATTTCTTATATTGTAAAACAATGAAAATGAGAGCAGTTTGTTTTTTTTTTTCTATCATATAGAGTTAAAAATTCTTTTAAAATCAATATAAGAGGTAAATATTTATTTCTACAGGTGTCAACGATATACGCCATCAAAAAATATGGGATTTAAACCCGAATCGCCGAATCCAAAGTCCCGAGCTCGGCCCATTCCTCTATTATTGGTATTAATTCATATACATCATTTTTATAAATATAAATATTTAGTTTTCAGCCAAAGCATTTCATTATAGGTGATTAAAAATTTTCTTTGTATTTTAAAAAATGAAATTTTTCTTTTTTTGAAGACATGGATCTAGCAATCAGTATGTAGGTATATAGAATTAATATATACAAATTTAAAACTTGTTCTTAAAAATTTAAAAAATAAATAATTGCTTATAAGTAACACTTTTACCTATACGACACAGAGAAATGTCAATCAAAAAACACAATTTTCTATTTTAAACAAAGCAGGGAAAAATATATACAAACCTTGTTCAAACTGCAACAGATATCAACTAAAAAAAAATATATTTTAAAATCGACAAAAATCGAAGAATCCTCATTTTAATAATCAGATTATTATTGCTTAATCTCGTTTAGGTTACGTTAATCACTTATATAATTCCCAAACCGATATTTTATGCCTAAATTAATAATATTAACATCTGGATCAGTGTTGAAACAAGTGGATGATTTATAATGTTTAGAAGATGAGTTTCTCGGATATAAAAGCTTGTAAATTTTTGGAAACAGCATCATTGTTTGGTCACTGTTCTTTCAGTAAACATGAAATCTTTGGTAAGTAAACAATAATTAATAACATTAATAATACTTAAAAAATTTATTTGTTTTTAATAGTTTTCCAATAAGCTCTAGTCCTTACTTAATATATCTGACTCATTTTACTTGATTTAAACATTTTTTAGGTTGATAATAATCTATTAAATAATTTTGTATTCTGATGAATCAATTTAGATCAGAATATATTCTTGTATCAGATTAGATATTGATTATATTTTACACAGTAATAATATTTTAGGTAAAATGTCTTAAAACATTTAATTTTAAAAACCAGTAAACTCTAAAATTGTTAACAAACTGAAGGTATATTTAACCTCATAAGGAAAATTTACTTTATGAAGTTAACTAACTTTCTTTTCTTTATTTTTTCTTTTCCATTTTTTTTATTTCTTCTTTTCTTCTTTCGTTACTATGACATTCAATTTTCAATCGTATTTCTTCAGTAATATTCATAATTCACAAGCATTTAGAACAACTGCAGGATCAGTAACTACAACTGCAGCAATTAAATTAATCAAATAGAGTTAATTTTTATTTAAAAACTCTTTAGCTCCAACTATATTTACCAATGGAAATGACCAAACATCTTCTTTAATAGCTAACTATATTTTAACAAAAAACCTTCCTCCTTCTATATGTAAAATTAATTTTAGTAAAATCTGTATTAATCATGACATACCATAATCAACTTTAATTACAAAAACTAACTCAAATATCTTTTCAGGTCTACTTAACCTTCTTAGCAGTTACTGTCTTCGCTGCAGAGACGAAAAAACCGGAAAAACGCTATGTCGCAGAAGGAAACGTGCTATCTCTAAGCACTGGGTACCAATTAGGTACGCATCAACATGGATCGCCACATTCCATCAGTTACGGAGCGCCTCTATCTTTTGGATCTTCTGGATCGCCCCATCACTTTAGTTATGGAGCTCCTTTACCTCTTGGATCATCCATCTCAGCTTACAGTTCTCCCTATGCTTTCGGGCCTTCACCATTAGCTCTAAACTCTCAAGTTTCTCTATTTGGACTTACCAACGGCGTTCCAACGCATTACGCACCTTCTTCCCCATACAATCAAGGATCTTTGAATGCTTTACCACTTATAAATTTGGGAGAATCTTCGCACACAGTCATTACAAAACACGTGAAAGTTCCAGTTGATAGAGCAGTACCCTTTCCAGTTGACAGACCGTATCCAGTACCAGTTGACAGACCGTATCCAGTACCAGTTGATAGACCAGTGGCTGTACCACATCGCGTTGAAGTACCAGTAGATCGTCCGTATCCAGTTAATGTACCTCAACCCTACCCTGTAACTGTAGAAAGGCAAGTACCTGTTCCTGTGGAAAAGGCAGTGCCAGTTGCAGTTAAGGTTCCTTACAAGGTTGAAGTTCCAGTTCCTTACAAAGTAGAAGTACCACAACCTTATCCCGTCGAAGTACAACGACCAGTACCTGTACCTGTTCCCCAACCAATTCTTGTTAAAAAACAAGTACCAGTGTCTATTCCTGTTGTATACAGGGAGCAAGTACCAGTACCGCAACAAGTTTTTGTGAGAGAACAAATACCAGTGCAAGAACATGCACAGCAACATCAAGTTTTTGTGAGAGAACAAGTACCAGTGCAAGAATATGCACAGCAACATCAAGTTCTTGTGAGAGAACAAGTACCAGCGCAAGAATATGCTCAGCAACATCAAGTTTTTTTGAGAGAACAAGTACCAGTGCAAGAACATGCAGAGCAACATTATCTTTTTGGAGAGCAACAGATGGCTACTCCTAATCATGAAGTTTTATTCAGAGAATCTTTATCAGGATACTCACCGTTGGTACTTAAACAACATTCTCACTAAGCACCTTTGATTTTGTAAATCACCAAGACTGGTTACTTAAATAAATATATTTTGTGATATAATACAGTTTTTAATATATTTACCTAAATACCCACTAAAATTAGGATCTTTTGAAGCAAATTGATAGAAAATAGCTGATCTGTCAGATGTCATTTAGGTTCTAAACTAACTAAATCTACTAGTGGATTTTATTTGTTGCACTAGGTATAAGTTTTCTGCACTAAATGCATTTGATTTGTTCAGTGTAGATTGAAATATTTGACAGATACTTGATTGATTTGACAAGTATGACAGTTCGAATACAGTGTCGAGTGTAACACTAGTGCAACAAATAAAATCCATTATACGTTTTCGCAATGTCATTACAGTAAATTTGCTCTAGAATTATTTTTCTTAATAAAAGGGTCAAATTTAGCAGAACGTTGCAATGTCTAAAAAGTGTATAACCGGTTGGCACGTATACTGCATTAATCAATTTTATTCCTTTCTTGATGCCGATAATAACAAAAGATTCCTGTGTAATTTCCTATTCGAGTTACATACCAAAAGTTATGTTATACATATCAATTGGATTTCTTTATTTTAAAAGGACATATCTGCATGAAAGAATGAAAAGATTACGTGAATTTGTAGGTTATATAGTTAAAATTGGTAAATGAAATAACTGCTGAATTATAAGTTTTTAAATAGACGCCTTAATACTTAATTTTATATTTTACATATTAAAGGTAGTAAAAGAAACTATTAAATAATATTTTTCTAAATTTCGAAAAGTTTGTTCTAATATTATTAGAGTTCTTTGAAAAACCTTCCAAATGCTTTGAATTTAATTTTTGTATATTTAAAATAACAAAACATACATGCCTAAAGTGTCTATTTTATTATAATGGCTAATTGACTCTGATTATATTAGATTTTTCTAAAAATAAATTATTTTAATAAAAAAATCATAATACCTAATTAAAAATCAGAACAGAACACAAAAAAGATATTTTTAATTAAAAAGACTTTAATCAAAAGGTAAACCTAAAATTAATATTTCGAACTTAAAAATTTTAGGAATAGAAACAAAAATTCTTTTAAAGGATTCATATAACACTGTCTTACAAATGTCATACTGCAAACAAAATTAAAACACAATTTTTACATAATAACAATTCAAATCAAGATAGTAATCTAATAAAAACAGAATAAGACAAATCAAAACAGGATAACAAAACAGAGCACCAAAAAAGTGATTGTTCAAATAATATATTATCATGTAAAAATTGTGTTATGTCGAATCTGAAATATAAAACAAAATATGATACCAGTCATGGATGTGATAGTAGGCAGTGTCTTTCTCTTAACTATCATGTTCAGAAATATTTTTCCCATAAAATATTAGTGTACACTGATATACAAAAATATAACACTAGAAACTGAAAGGATATGTCTATACCTTGAAGTAGAATGAGAGAGGGACGTTTAAAGTTTTGCTACCGGTAGATATTAAATTATTTCAGTAATTAGAAGTAAAAACTTAATTACGTATTAAGTACCTGAGAAATGGCAAATTTGTTATTGTATAAAGCGAGTTTATACATTTTGGCCCTTGGTTGTTTTTGCATAAATTTAGATTATCAACAACAGGACTCTTATAGATTGTTAAACATTAAAATTTATCATGTTTGCCTCAAAAATTAAAACTAAATAACATCTAAAAATGTATTTAGAAGGGTAGGGTGCAAGTATTTACTGCAATACTGTTTTTATTTGGTTGAAAATTACCTACTTGCTACATATCGTTGTAAATAATATTGTAATTTAAGTACATTTTTGTATATACATAACTACTTTTTGTAATGGTACATACACTCTTTTACATTTATTGTACACATGTCTAATGTTTACATAGATAAATCTATAATAATATTTCTAAATTGAGATAATAAAAACACAAATATGTTTGTTTTATAAAATAATTTGGAACACAGAAAAATAATAATAATTAGTAAAAATATCTGATAATTAGGCCAAATTTTTAGAGTAGGGCTCTTGAAAATATGAAAAAATTAATCACTTTATTAAATAATGTTTTATTTTTAGATCGGCCAAGCAAGAATATGGAGATAATGCCTTTTTCCATGTACAACTTAAGAGAGAAGGAGATACTTATACAATGCTTACGATATGCTGCATTTCAAGGTTTTTAATATTTATTATGCTTTTTTGTTTTTATATCACATATAATAAACAGTGTATAATGCCCTTTATTCCTATAAATATCTTTTTCTAATTTTGATATATATAAAGAGACATTTTTTGTAATCGCAGCAAGTGTTAAAATGATCTAGAAATAGATTTTGTTAGTGAACTTAGTAATAATTATGATACCAAAGAATGCTACTGAGCATCTATGAAATTTTGAGTTAAAACATAATATGCCATATTTTTATACCCTTTTCAAAAATTTTATGCTCCTCGTTTTCTGCAAAACTCAAAATGCTCTGATAGCTTCGAACGAAGTCAGCAGAGCACCTCTGTTTTATAAAGTTTTTTTCTGTAAAAACAGCAACACCATATTTTTATGCACTTGAAATATTATCATTTTTTTCGAAAAAAAAAAAATATTTTTTTAAAAAATACATGATGCTTGCTAACCTTCGAAAGAAGCCAGCAGAGCAATTCGGATTTTTAAAGCTTTTTTCTAAAAACCACACCCCATTTTTAGGATATTTTTAGACTCTTGAAATATTGTATTCGAAAAAAAATTACTACCTAAAGCAGCTGTATTATTTATAGAAAGGGGTTTAAAATTTAAAGATAATCCTTGAGCATCTTCTATTTTTTTACATAAAGTAGACAATTCATCGATGGTTTTTGGTTCTTGTAATGCAAGTTGAGAGATAAAAATAGGTAAGAGATTTCTTTTAATGATACTTAGTCTCCTAAGTTCATCAGGTAAGCAATCTAATCGTTTAAAAAGATTTTCCATAAATGAAATGTATAGAGTAGTACTTTCATGAATTTGTTGTTTTCTATTATGAATTTCAAATTCTAGTTTATATTGATAATCACAGGGTAAGAAATTTGATTTTAATTGTATAACAAGATCATCCCAATTAGTAAATTTAGAGCGATTGTTCATGTACCAGAATAGTACATCTCCTTTTAACAGATCACAGCTTCGTTGAAATACTTGTTCATTTGAAAACCCTCTAGATACTCTCAACATTTCAACCTGTTCCAAAAAATCAAATAAAGAAACTTTCCCATCATAGAATATTCCCCACTTATGAACATCTATGCTTGGATGTGAAAAACTATTAATTGGTGTATCAGTAACTCTAATAGAACTTGTTCCGGCAGCAAAGGTATTTAATTTATCAGCTAAATCAGCCTCTAACATAATAATTTTTGATTTTATTTCTTTTTGAGATGTTTCTTCTTCATCTGTTTCTACTTGAATATTAGCTACACGATTAGACAAATGAATTAATCTAGCATTAATGCGTTTAAAAGCTAGGTCTGATTTATTTCCAGAGAAACTCTCAATTTCTGAATTAACTTCCCTAATTGACAATGTTATCTCAGCAATATCATCTTTATGTTTGTATGGATTATTTTTTTCCGAGAAACTCCTATTGTGAGATTCTTGAGAGAGTAGACCACTCAAAACCTTTCTTTTTTGTTCAACAGTCGAAGGTAACTCTATATTTCTAATTAGAATTTCATAATTTAATTCGTGAGCTTTTAAATGTTTAGGAAGCATTATCACTAATATTTAAATAACGATTATTAAAAATCGGAGGGGAAAGAAAAAATATTTAAAATTTGATCAAATGAAATGAAGTATTTACGATAAAAGTAAAGAGATAAAAAAAAAATCGATTATTAAATGCAATAATGAGGTATTTTATTTTATTATAAAAGATAACGAGATATTTTCAAATAATTAAGCTTTGTAAGGTTTATATACCACGTGGGCAGCCAATTTGTAACAAGTAATGTTGGTTTTACTTACCGTGTTTTAGCTCAATTTAATTAGGGCCGTGAGTAGCACTTAATAACCTTGACAAAACTTAACTATAGGAAAGGTATGGAGGGCGCCACCAAACTTTCATAAACATATCATTTAAGGTGAATTATAATAGTTTGGCAAATATAATTAATATGACTGATGTTAAAACAGAACGTATATGTTTATGCAGGCAAGTAACAGTTACAATCTACACAAGCCATGATTCGTTTAAATTACTTCTTTATTTAATGTTTCAAAGATAAAAGTGAAACTTATCTCAAAGTAGGACTGGTGTAGGTGTTCAATCTTTTCAAATAAGGACGGTCTCCTACAGCGATGCGTCTTCTTCTAAATATAAATTAACATGTTTGTAATCATAACTGCAACTATCTTCTAATCATAAATCAACATATTTGGGACCATAACTTCAACTGTATTCTAACCATTTGTTTAAAAAATATATTTTAAACTATGTTCTCAGCGGAGTTGTAATAAAACCATCCAAAGGTTGACTTATCTAAAAGATTGAGACCTTTTTGAAGTTTACGTAATAAGGAAAAATAAGGAACAAGGAGGTAAGATGTTTCTGAACACATAATGAATAAAAAATAATCTTTACAGAAATTAATGACACGTTCTAAAACATCTAACCTCACATTTTTAACAACTAAATAAATCTCGATCCATTTCGTTAATCTTTGCAGAAATCTTGTAAATATTAATCTTGTACTCACCATAAAATACTGATGGTTCTCACCACTAATAAAAATATCACATACTGTTTAAGATTACTTAAATATTAGCAGATTTAATAATCTCGACTGTCTCGTTCTGAGGTATTATTGTAAAAGGCTTTTTCAAGTAATACCTGTCGAAATTCACTTTCGATCCGAACATACAACTTATAAAAAACAAAAAATAACTATATAAAATATTGGTAGCGAAAGAATGAAACTATCGGTCCTAATAGAGATGGGACAATCATTTTAAAAATACAGTTTTAAAATATTAAAAAATAACGGTACTAGAAGAGTAACCGTTACAAACTTTACTAAAAAAAATTGCTATTTTTAAATAATACAGGGTGCTTTGTTGGAACAAAGTCAGCAGGACACTTCAGTTTTTTTAATTTGTTTTTTTTATATATAAAAACAACTACTTATGACACATGTTTAGGCTATTTTAAAATCCTAAAAATGTGGTAAGTATATTTGTTTTCAGAAAAAAAAACTTTGAAGTCAGCAAGGAATTGCGAATTTTTTAAAAAAATGCCATATTTCGAGTATTTTATAATATTTTAGGGGCCAAAAAACGTGATGTGGTTTAAAAAAAACTGAAGTGCTCTGCTGGATTCGTTTGAAGCTAACAAAGTATCCCTAATTTTTTATTTTATAATACTCAATAACCTAAGAATAGCCTAAAATGAGACATAGCTGTTTAAAAAAAAAAATTGTACTTTTAAAAGTAGCAATTTTTTTCGAAAAGCTCTATAATATTTCAAAAATGTGAAAATGTGGTGAGATTGTTTTTTTTTAAGTTTTGAAAATCCGAGGTTCTTTACTGGATTCGTTCAGAGCTAGTAAAGCTCTGCTCGTCTTATTACATAAAATAAGGCATTTTGTAGCTGGTTATATAGTTATTTTGTAACTACATATCTAACCCTTTTATTTTTTCAGATGGTTGTAAACATGTAGCTTTTTGCTGTGGCTTCATAGAAGAAGTGAACAACCATCTGTAACATCTACTCAGTGTTATTGGAAAGGCTCTAATTTATTAAAATGCGTAAATATTAATGTAGACTTGGCTAGATTGTTAAAGAAACCTCTTCATCCATTACAGAAAAATAAATCAGTACTTTTATATTCTTTTATATTCTTAGGATTTGTATATATATTTTTTATTTGTAAATAAATTGTTTTTTACTTAATGTTTCCCATTTTTTATTAAAAGGTTAATAAATAAAATTTTCACAGATTTTACATTTTTGTTTGTAAACAATAATTGAGGAGTTTTTATTAAAAATCACCAATGTTAATAATAATAACTTAAGTCAATATTATTCTTTCTCTTTTTACTTTCCTATCTGTATACAGATATAAGGAAAGTATAGGAATCATGATTTTTTTCGACCTCGAGTTTTTGACGGATTTTTACGTTTTGAGGTCCCCTGAATCCGTTTTGACTATTTTCGCGATGATGTCTGTGTGTGTGTGTGTGTGTGTGTGTGTGTGTGTGTGTGTGTGTGTGTGTGTGTGTGTGTGTGTGTGTGTGTGTGTGTGTGTGTGTGTGTGTGTGTGTGTGTGTGTGTGTGTGTGTGTGTGTGTGTGTGTGTGTGTGTGTGTGTGTGTGTGTGTGTGTGTGTGTGTGTGTGTGTGTGTGTGTGTGTGTGTGTGTGTGTGTGTGTGTGTGTGTGTGTGTGTGTGTGTGTGTGTGTGTGTGTGTGTGTGTGTGTGTGTGTGTGTGTGTGTGTGTGTGTGTGTGTGTGTGTGTGTGTGTGTGTGTGTGTGTGTGTGTGTGTGTGTGTGTGTGTGTGTGTGTGTGTGTGTGTGTGTGTGTGTGTGTGTGTGTGTGTGTGTGTGTGTGTGTGTGTGTGTGTGTGTGTGTGTGTGTGTGTGTGTGTGTGTGTGTGTGTGTGTGTGTGTGTGTGTGTGTGTGTGTGTGTGTGTGTGTGTGTGTGTGTGTGTGTGTGTGTGTGTGTGTGTGTGTGTGTGTGTGTGTGTGTGTGTGTGTGTGTGTGTGTGTGTGTGTGTGTGTGTGTGTGTGTGTGTGTGTGTGTGTGTGTACCGATACACAAAAAAACACCAAATTTTAAACTTAAGCTTTGTTTCAGCGTCCAATGAGCTGATTAGATTTTGGGCAGAGTCGGAACATCTGGGGGGGTACTTTAGAGGTAGTCATTTTTATATTTTATGGAATATATCTGTTATTTACGTTTGGAGAAGAAAATTCTTCAAATAAAAGTTACTTCTAATATAATTATCTATAATTTTTGTTATATACAAAATTTTCCTAAAATGGTCCGTATTCGAGAAATTTGACAAAATGTAAAAAAAATATTTTTTTATAAAAATTGATCAAATAAAAGTTGTTTGTAATATAATTCTCTATAATTTTTATTCTATACATAATTTCTCTAAAATGGACCGTATTCGAGATATTTGAGAAAATGTGTAAATTTCGAATTTTGAAGAAAACTCAAAAACGGATAAAGAAAAAAACATTAAATTTTAAACTTAAGGTTTATTTCGGCCTGACGTGAATTGATTAGATTTTGGACATAGTCGGAACATCTGGGGGGTACTTTATGGGAGGCCACTTTTATATTTTATGGAATATATCTGTTATTAATGTTTGGAGAAAAAAATTGTTTAAATAAAAGTTACTTCTAATATTATTATCTATAATTTTTGTTTTTTGTAAAAATTTCCTGAAATGGCCCGTATTCGAGAAATTTGACAAAATGTGTAAAATTCTGATTTTTATGAAAGTTTTTAAAATAAAAGTTGTTTGCGATATCGATCTCTATAATTTTTGTTTATGCATGATTTTTCTAAAATGGACCGTAATGAAAAAATTGTAGGAAATTTAAATTTTTCAGTATTTTCGTTTTCCATGAATATCTATAGAAAAATGTTTCGAGGTAGATGTATGTGGACAATGTATATATTTAGTTTATCCTCTAAACATTTATAGAGATGCTGTAATAGGTTGTACAAAATAACCGGAAAAAGCCTACAATAACTAGATAGGAAAGTCATGTGTTGGACACATCAGATTTTTTTAAAGCTACTATTAATAAAGGTATTACTTTAGCTTGACCTACGATCAATTTTTAATTTTGTGCTATATTTGGTTTGACAGAGAAAAAATTATAACCCTTTGACATTGGTTGTTTTTACTTAGATTTTCATAAAAATAAACGGAACTGCAAACATGTTTTACTATCGTAATAACGAATAGCAACATTAAATTTTTTATCACTGTTGTCATTTTCGTCAAGGAATGACAAAAAGGCACACTTGCTGGTTTTTTGAAAAAGGTGGCAAGAATTGTGATATTTTTAAATTTATCACCAGTGATACCACATGTAGTTACCTGCCTTATTGGAATATATAGACTTTGCTACTACATTCAACTGAACTTGGTTGATTTTAATATTTATCACTGTGACATAGGCGTTTTTGTTAAAATGTTTCATTTTAAACTGCTGTAAATAGATGCCTTTGGTTTGGTAGTTCTAATCCCAAAAAAATCTATGAATATACAGGTACTCATTCCGCTTTGATTTGCTCGAAAAGTTAAAATTTTATAAAAAATTACATTGGCTATTTAAAAACTCTTCATTATAATCCCTGAAATGTGATTATTAGGTAAATTAAATTAAAAAACAAAAAGTTTATTAAGGAGGTCCTTTCGCCACACCTCTCGCCTCAAATGTTAAAAAAAAAGTTATTAGATTATGACTAAAATTAATTTTTTTCTAATAGTTGAAGTCCTTATTTATCTAATACTGAACTTTTAACTATACCTTACCTTGCAAATTTTTGAGAATTTTTTTTTTAAAAATGTGAGTATTTGTACAGTGCCTCACGAGAAAGTAAGTCCTCAACAACAATTCTCGAATTATACTATTATTTATTGATTAGATGGAGTAGAAAAAAACTAAAAATAAGGTTTTTGAAATATTTAGAATTTGTTTTATACAATAAAATATATACAGTAAACCGTGGAACTTATTGAGAAATTAATATTAAAAAATCACAAAAAATTTTCAAGTAACCTAGTTTTTTTAATATTAATTTCTCAATAAATTCCACGGTAACCTATATATTTTATTGTAAAAAACAAAACCTAAATATTTCAAAAACCTTATTTTTAGTTTTTTTCTACTCCATCTAATCAATAAATAATAGTAAAATTATTTATAATTCGAAAATTGTTGTTGAAGTCTTACTTTCTCATAAGACACTGTACAAACTAACACATTTAAAAAAAAAAATTCTCAAAAATTTGCACGGTAAGGTATAGTTAAAAGTTCACTATTAGATAAATAAGGACATCTACTATTAGAAAAAAATTAATTTTAGTCATAATCTAATATTTTTTATTTAATATTGGTGGCGAAAGGACCTCCTTAAATTAATATTTACTCTTACAAAATAGGTTCTTGTAAGTTAACAAGCAATTATGCAGATATTACTAAGTAAAGGTATTTGCTTAAAATTTACACAGGAATGTGGTTTTATCATGTTAAATTCCCTAATACCATTCTTATAACTCTTTCCACATGTATTCTTAGAGATGCTATTCTTTTACTTAATTGTACATCTTCTGGAGAACTTTTTCATTCTGTGATACACTAGGTGGCCTTACTAAAGTGCATCCCATGTTTTCAAGTAATGGCTGAATATTCTTAAACCCCCTATCTGCCATTATATGGGATCCAGGAACCAGTTTGTTTAAATACCCTCATTTTTCTATTATTTCTTTATCACTAATTCTTCCAGAAAATGATGAATAAATTCGGTATCTTTAAATCTTTCAGGAGATTCTGGATTTTCTTCCAGAAGGGTTTTTAGGTTATACACCTAAGAATTTATAGTAGCTTCATTTTGAATTTCTTGAAGGGTACAATTAGCAGAAATTGCTGCTACATCTTGAATATCCGGTGTATTTTTATTAAAAAGTTGACGAGAAACATCGCTAGTAGAAGGTTGATTTTCTTCTTTCCAAATTTCTAGGAACACTAATAAATATTTTTGAAGATGAATGTGAATCATTATCACATTCTGGAACAAAACACTTTTTCGTAGTCATAAATGTTAAAAAGTACAAAATTAAACACTCAAATTCGAAATAAATTCTTGATTGAGACACTATGACAAATGACACATACAGTGCTACCGTTTTGCTATTTTCTGAATTATTAAGTGACTTTTAAAACAATGAAACTTTAAATATGGTAAAAGTTTAAACAGAAATAATACTTTCAAAAAACATTTGATAATATATATTTAAAAAATATTTGTTTAACGATGTTTTAGAAGTCTAAAAGTAAGAAGGAACGTACATCACTTCTCGTAAACCTTCTAAACGGCAACGTTGTGGCGCTAGCTCCTATTTGTCTATTCCCGGTGACGTCATAAATTTAAAAAAATTCATAACTCTGACAAATGAATAGATAAAATGTAGCTTTATTTTCAACTCCTTATTTACATAAAAAAATATTACAAATTTAAAAAAAATTAACTCAAAATATTTGTGTAGAACAACTACAGGAAAAATAAAAAAGAACATAATATTTAATACTTTAATATAATTTTATTTCTTACCCTTATAATAATAATAATTTAGAAAACCGAATATTTTCATTACTTGATGATCACAAACTAATTTTCTTTTTTTTTTTTTAACTTTTGCTATATCTATGTTTAATAATACTCTTGGTGTATTTCTATTTCTGAATTTTTTTTGTATTCATAATTTTTTTATTTCTATTTCTATATTCTAGATATAATTTAAGAAATTATTAAAGCTTTAATTTAAAAACTTTTGGATATTAATAAAAAATTATATATCATACATTCACTTTCAAAAGTCTTGCACCCCCAAATATTATAATTAGGATTATTTTTATTTAAGTTAGAAATCCTTCTATTAAATATTTATTAAAACCTTACACCAAAATGAGACTAAATGTAAATAAGATGCTTTTATCGTCAGAAACAAATTAGTAAAATATATATTTTATTTTTGATTAATACAGGAGTGCAAGAATTTTGAAAGTGAGCGCGTATATTCGACATACAGCCTTGTTTTAAATATTGTAGGGTTTCACTAAACTACAATTTTGCGACTAGTGCTGCTTTTCACTTAGTTTCCATTAAAAATTATTTTCCTACCGGAAAAATGCTATCTAACACGATGCCTTACTTAATTCTAACTTAACTACATACACGATTCGTATTCAAATTGTTTAAAATGTAAACCACCATTTACATATTTACATATATTATTGACCACTGTCACGAATATATGTCACATTTGATGACACCTGCAACTTTCTTCAATGTAAAGCAGCACAATTTTCATAATTTAAACAAAAACACGTAATAATTTCACTTTCATCTGAGTCCGATAATATTATTCTAATCAAGAATGTTTATTAATTGCTAATATAAATCTTTTGACCAAGTTTTATATTGTGATATATTGTTAAACTATCACAGCGTCGTTACAGAAGTTTTTATTATGTTTATGAGTTGTTTTAGATAATAAAATGTAATAATCTGTTTAAAATAATGAAAATACGAGAAAGTATTGATAATAAAAATCTGAATCGATATTCTAAACTCTATATAACCCAAATATAATGAATATCAATAAAAATAACAGATTTTAATCTAATAAAATTGCATGTTACCTAAATAGTTTGTAATTAGTTATGCCTGTAGGAAGAACTGTACAATGTCATCTTATATTTTTCAGTTTTTATTTTTAGTCAGTATTTTGGATCATCTAAATTAGTGGTCGCCAACCTGTCGATCGCGAGCTACCGGTAGCTCGCGGAGGCAATTCTGGTAGCTCTCACAACGATTTTAATTTAAAAAATACAAACTGCAAAAATCAGAGAAGCTTCCGAAAATTCCACAAAAAATCTAATTGTCATAATATTAAACATAAACAGCGGCAACGTTGCGGTGAGCGATCTGCCGCTGACGCCATCAAGCTAAAATCGGATAGAACCGACCAGCCGGACCAGCGCGTTAGTGTTCGAGAACGATCAGGATTGCTTTGAACGGGATAAATACGCACGGCGCGGCGACATTGCGCTTAGTTTAAAACTGAACGCGTAACCAACGTCCAGCGGTTGGGTTAGTAGAGAACAACAAAAAATAATATTATGGCAAGCAGTTGTAAGAAGGTAAAGACATACCACTTTCATTCGGAATGGGAAGAACAATACTTTTTTACAGAAGTTAAATATAAAAATGTGTGTTTGTTACGTAATACTTCGGTCTCCGATGCTAAAAAACGATATATTGAGAGATAACATAAAACTGTACATTTTAATTTTGAAAAATCATTCCCACTACATTCTGCCGCCAGAAAGGAGGAACTGAAACAGTTAAAAAAGCAGTTAATTGGACAACAATCAATATTTTTAAGAACAGTCGACAAAAATAAGGCTGCAACTGAAGCATCGTACCGTGTGTCCCAGATAATTGCACAAAAAAAGAAACCTTATGAAGACGGAGAAATGATAAAACAGGCGTTTTTAGAAGCTGCTGATTCGTTATTTGCCAACTTTAGAAATAAAGACGAGATAGTTTCAGCTATAAAATCTATGCAACTTTCTGCTAATACAGTGATGAGACGTGTAGACGTAATGAGCAATGATATTTTTTTACAGTTAAGAGCTGACTTAGATAACTGTGTTTATTTTTCACTTCAACTGAATGAATCAACAGATGTCGTTGACACTGCCCAGATGGCCGTGTTCGTCAGGATGATTTTTAGTGATTTTACGATTAAAGAAGATCTTTTGAAGTTTATTCCACTGAAAGGACACACTACTGGACAGGAGTTGTTTTCTCATTTAAAAAATATTATTTCTTCCGAGAAAATTCCAATATCGAAAATAGTAGGGTTGACAACCGATGGCGCTCCAGCTATGGTGGGTTGTGATAAGGGTCTGGTGGCGTTATGTCGTAAAGATGAAACTTTTCCGCAATTTCTCTGTTACCACTGCATTATCCATCAGCGAGCATTATGTGGAAATTTCCTGAAACTAAACAACGTTATGAAACTGGTGGTAAAAATTGTGAACAAGATTAGAGCTCAAGCGTTACAAAGAAGATTATTCAAAACCTTGGTCGATGAAGTTGACTGTCCATACGGGGACCTACTCCTTCACTCTGAAGTCCGATGATTAAGAGGACGGGTGCTGAAACGTTTTAATGATGTCCTATCTGGCATAGTTCAATTTTTCAAACAACGCGATGAACCGACTCCGGAACTAGAAAATTAAATCTGGCTTAGAGATTTTGGTTTTCTCGTGGACATTCAGAGAAATTAAACGAACTTAATTTTCAGCTTCAGGGGAGAGACAAAGAACTAGCGGAAATGATTTCTGATATAAAAGCATTTACCAAAAAGATGGAGTTTTGGGAACAAAACCTAATTAACAGCGATGCCAAGCATTTTCCTATTCTTTCAGAAAAAATATCTCAAAATCCATTAGAACCCTATGACAGCAAATATCATGTAGAAATAGTTTCTACCCTGAAGAATAACTTCAAAAATCGTTTTAAGGATTTCAACGAAATGGCTTTAGTAGCGCAGTTTGTTGTTTCACCCTTTATGGAAATTGATATCAAACTGTTTGCAACTTGTGTTATGTAGAACTTTGGCGAAGACATCGCTACAACAGAAATAGAAGTAATTGTGTTTCAAAATGATTTAGCCTTAAAATCGTTAGTCTCAAGTACCAAATGTATCTGGCCTATTGTAAGTAAAGACAAATATTCAGTTCTATTTGTGTGAAGCTTCTTTTTCCAATATGAAGTTTATTAAGAACAAATATCGCAATCGACTTACATATGAACATTTGAATAATTGTATTCGAATGGCTGTATCAAATTATACTGCAAACATTAAAAAAATTATCGATGAGTCTGAGTGTCAGCCTTCTCATTGAACGTGCTTTTTTATTTTTCAATGTTTATGTTCATGATAGTGCGTTACTTTTTTGTTGTTATTATTACCTATTTTTAATTCTTACGTGACATGCCAATGTGGCTGGATAAAAGTTTGTGTTTATTTTTCAAACACCTTCGTTTGGTAGGTAGGAATGTAGCTATGAACAAGTACGTACTAGTAATATTAGTTATTTTGTTATTAGTTTATTATTAGTACCTATGTATAATGTGTTACCAGTTAAATAGTAAAATAAATACATAAAATGATAAATTAACTGTGGATTATTTCATTTACGTTGCGTTACGTGGCTTCCGTGTGGGTAGCTCGCTGTTTATTCCAAAATTAACAAAGTAGCTCAACACATTGAGAGGTTGGCGACCACTGATCTAAATCAAGAATTTTAACAAGAATCAACTAAATTTTTTAACGAGAGGATTTTTCTTATGTAGCGCATCTTGAAAAAAAAAATGCATTTTTAAGCAGATTTTGTTTTTTCAACTAATTTGATAAATCTAACCATTTTCGGTATACAGAGTGGGCAACTCAAAAAAGTTTCATCCTGTTATTTAGTATTATTCATTGGATTTTTAAAAAATGCTTAAACAGGTCGATTTTTATTACAAATTAAACACATTTTTACAATACAGACATGTATCAACTTCCACTTAAGCTCTTTTAACTAACTGGCTTTTACAGAATTAAAATATCTCTATTTCTAACCAAAATATTCGGTCCGGGAGTTTTTATTGGTATACCCTGTATAATTATTTGAGTTCTAAAGGCTCAATAGTTGTATTACTTTCTGTATTCAATTTGTATTATTAGTTATCTATAAAAATGATAAAAATAAGTAAACAGTATTTCTAGACACTTCTAAATCAATAATCACAAATTTTCAAAGTTTCTTCATAAATATTTCTATTCGACGCTACTGGCTATTAATCTATCAATAACTTCATATCCGATTATGCTTAAATTATATTTTTTATACGTAATAACTGTTGGTGAACCTGTAGGTGTGTATCTTGTTTAAAATTAAATCCCCGGAAGCCGACGAAAATGTCAAAATTGCTATAAAAACTTTTGTAACTTGTAAAAAATCGTCAGTCATCTGCTTTATTCTAGTCATTTTTCGCCAAGCAGCATGAAGACTTACGTAAGTGTTACTTGAAACATAATTTTTAATTTTAATAACGATTTTGAATTATAATAGTTTAGTGTAAGTGAAGTTTAGATGTACAAAATTTGTTGGGATGCAGTTTTAAAAATTTTTAAGAAAAGTTCGAAATTTTTATTATATTGTTTACTAAATAGAACAAGTTTTTAGTTAGAAGAGTGGAAAAGTATTGATAAAAAGTGGAACATCGTCTATTGCAAAATGTTTTGTTATCACACCTTATAAAAAATGTAATTTTTTTGATATTGGTGAAAATTTTTCATGCTATACAATATGTCTCGCCATATTTAAAACTTTTTTTTATTGCCGATTTTTGAGAAAAAATATTGCTTCAAAAATGTTATGGTTATATTCCCGACTCTTCCCTGGTATTTCCGAAAAGGTAAACTGGTCTATTAGAACCATTGGTGCGGCCTGCTAGATCTCCAGTACTGGTTAATTTGAAGTCAATTGAGTAAAAAATATGCCGCATAATTTTTAGGTTTCCCAAAAAAAAAATAATTGACTAAATAATTTATTTCAGAATAATCTCTAAAAAATTAATTTCTTATAGTTTTACAACCCAGCTTCTTCAATCCAATATTTTAACCTAATTTTACAACTAACATAATATAGAAAAAATGGCTTAAAAATCAAAATGAAAAAATGTTTACAAAAAAATGTTGATGAAAAAAAAATTGAATATGGCCATTATTATTATTTTTCTTTATATTCCGAAAAATACCCTGTATAAACCAATAATAAATTATATTTTTAGAATGGGAAAAGCGAGGGTAATTCAAATATAAAATAAAATACAGGGTGACCCATTAAAAAGAACATAAGTTGGTATTAAACACCCTGTATATTTAAAAATAATTTTAAAATATGTAGTTTAACGCTGTATACCGTTCTGTAAAAATATTTTTTTATGTCTCTAAAAATGGCGGAGATATTGGACTTTTTCACACTAATGGATCACCCTGTATAGTGTCAATAATTGGACAAAATTGAAGCAGAAGCTGAAAAATTTGTTTGTTTACACGTTGTACCTAGGTAGGGCTAAAAAAATCTAGAAATAAACTAAATGTTTCAATTTTTAGATTATTAAAAAGAAAATAATGCTTTAATTATTAGATTTTTCTTTATTTTAGTTATGAAATCTAGGAAAATTGCCATTTAATATAATAATAAATATAATAATAATAATACGCTCTCCCTAATTCACCCCCTTACGAAAGAATTTCAACCTCAACACCTGAAGTTGGCTGAACGATTTGTGTAGGGAAAGGGACGGCTATTATTATTATTATTTGCGTATTTTACTTTGCTGTTATCAGTTATGAGCAGACTTTAAAGTTCTGTAAAATTGAGTAGTTTGATTGCAATCATTTAAATGTGTTTCTCTTCTCAATGGTTCTAGTTTTAATTTCTGTCTCTATTCGTTTTTTCATAATGGGCATTTTTCCAAATTTTTACTTGTTTTTTATGCCTCTTGCTTGAAATAAAATTACATATTCTAAATTCATAATCGATGAATAGAGTACTATGGCCATATGAAATTGTCTTCTCTTTTCACTGGGTCTAGTTGTAATTTTTTGTCTCTGTCCATTTTTTCATAATGGGCATTTTTCCAAATTTTCATTCATTTTTTATGGGTCTTTCTTAAAATAAAATTATATAATGATGGATCAATATTTAAGGTAGGTACTCTATCTTATACAAAATTGTGTTCTCTATTTATCGATTTTGGTATAAATTTTTAGTCTCCATCTGTTTTTTCATAATGGGAATTTTTCCAAAATTTTCACTGGTTTTTTATGTCTCTCCCTTAAATTAGAATGCATATTATGTTGACTTTAAATTGTAAGAAATTTTCTTATCTTTTTAATGGTTCTAGTTTTAATTTTTTATCCTTATCCATTTCTAAAATGTAGAAAGTAATATTGGAATAAAACTTCTATATTTCTGGGATATATTTTAAAAATATTTCTAATGGAAAAATCCAACTCCATAAAATCTGGTAATCTAACCGTTAATTCAAATTTATTTTCTTTACCCACTGTTAGATTTATATTAAAAATTATGTATAAAATATTCATAACTAAATAATTTTAGATTCCACATTCATACTGCTTCTTATAAATAAACTTTATTGATAATAACTGGTATATATTCTTAATCTGTAAATAACAATACAAAATATTAAGCTTAAATAGGTAGGCAATACACAATGCATCACCTATTAAATAAATTTATAAGAACTAGTAGTTTAGGCAACACAAACTACAAGTAGCATTTGTGTAAGATTAATAAAGATTACCATAAAAGTTTATTGTGGGTAATACTCACTTTTTAATGTATTTAAAAGTTGAATCTTGTATGTCACTTATTTTCTATTTTTTTGTCTATTTAAAAACTGCCCAGCCTCTGATAAAAGCTTTTATTTTTATTTGAAACTGAAAGGTACCTATTTAATGAATATTATTTTATCAACTTCGATACAATTAGGTGATTTTAACAATAGCTCACTAACTATATACGAGGGAGATTGAAATTAGCTTTATTTATATAATAATTTATCTATGTACCTACAGGTTTTTTAATTTTGTATCTTCTTCTTCTTCTTCTTCTTCTTCTTTTTCTTCTTCTGCTGCTTCTTACGCTTCTTCCAATTTTTTTCCCCTTCTTCTTACTCTGTCTGTGTCTTTTTCTTTCCATTCTGTCTCTTTTTCTTCTTCTATCTCTTCTTCTTTTCATTCTTATGACTTTTATATTTGAAAAAACATTATTGACTTATTCATTTTGTTTATTATTTATGTAAGTACCAATTTGTTATCTTCTGCAACTATAGTGTCCAAATATGATTGATAATGGTTTTTTTAATTCACAGTTTTTTATACTTGCTCGCTTAGATCACATTATTTACATTATCCAGTTTTCTACCAGATGAAAACGAAGAATTCTGGATATGAATTTATGAAAATATCCAAAATAATAATATTGTTAGGTTTTAAGATGCTTATTATCAATATAACAACGTGTAAGTCATGAAATGTTTCTTCTAAGTTGACCAGAAAATAATATCCGACCTTACATGTAAGATGTAAAAAAATTATCTTGGCCAACAACAACAAAAAAAATGAATCTCATGTTTTGATTTCGGTCGTTTTTATATTTATGTACTTTAAACTCTATTATGGTACCTGATCTGTTGCAGATTCGGTCAAATATTAGATATATTCTATGTTAACATTTGAGCATTCTACATTTAACAATTTTACCAAAACTAACCATTTAGTCATATGTAAATAAAGGTGAACAAGTTGTAACTATTGCAGTTAATAAAATAGTCAAAATGGAAGTACCGCAGGACTCAATAGTGGGCTTTGTTGTGTCCTTAATCTTTATTAATTACTATAATGAGTGTCATGTATATAAAAAAACTCTGAATGAATTTAGATCAAATATTCTGTCCCCCAAGTAGCAGCCAGATCGAGCACATCCTATTTCAACTATTAATAATGAAAGTAAATGTACTATGTCTAACTTTTCTGTTTTCTATCAGAATGTTCGTGGCACTCGAGATCTTTATCTTAACTCATCAACTTCCTCTCAATATGACATTATTACGCTCACAGACCTGGCTAAAGGACTCGAAACTATTTGATCCAAACCTTTACAATGTTTACAGAACTGACAGAAAATTCCGTAAAATGTCTGCAACACTAGGTGCAGGCAGCTTAATTGCTGTAAAAAACAATTTTCGTCCAGTATCTTTGACACTGAACATATTTTTGAACCTCTTATATCTATTGTAACATCTATAAAACTGAAATTGAGTAAAGCAAATATTTATGTTTTCTGCATCTACATTCCTCCGCTCATATCTGCTAATGAATATGAACATCAGCAAAAAAAGCAAAGTACATAAATTTTACAGTTACTGATACTCGCTGATCCCATTTTAAAATCTTATATGTTGATGTCTAATAGGTCTTTATATGTTTAAACATTTTTTTAACCTTTCAAAGTCTATAAATGTACGTCTCAACGCTGAATAATAACAATTATTATCTCTTTCAGGTGATCTTAGTCCTCTTCGGACTATCCACCGCCTTTGCAGAACCCAAGAAAACCAAACGTGGTGTCACAGGGGGCAGCAGCATCGGAGGAGGAAGTCTCGATTTGCCATCATTCCATAGCCATTCAGGATCAGGCAGTAATCCATCTTCATCGTACGGACCACCAGGATCATCCAGCAATCACTTTCCTTCAGATTCATACGGACCACCATCATCAAGTAGCCACCACGTACCCTCTGGATCATATGGAACACCGCAATTTGGTGGGGGAGGACATAGTGGTGGAGGATTTAATTCTGGAGGATTAGGATCGGGTCCTAGTGGTTCCGGATCGTTTGGACATGGTTCTGGAGGTGGTTTTGGACCAAGCTCCGGTGGTGGTTTCGGATCAGGGCATAACGGTGGATTTGGACAAGGCGGAGGTGGATTTGGACAAGGCGGAGGAGGATTTGGACAAGGCGGAGGAGGTTTTGGATCAGGTTCTAATGGTGGTTTTGGATCTGGCGGAGGCAATGGTTTTAGTTCTGGCGGTAATGGATTTGGCGCAGGTAGCAATTTTGATCCTGGCTTCAATGGCGGGGTAGATAATTACAATGGACCGGAAATTCCTTTAGGTACAGTCGTTAATCTAGGTAGAGAAATTCGTAACCACGTAGATATCCTAAATAAAGTTGGAATTCCTGTTGCTCGACCCGCTCCGTACCCAGTAATAAGGAGAGTACCTGTACGAGTACCAACACCAGTAGATGTACCCGTTGACAAGCCTTACCACGTACACGTACCCGTTAAAGTACCCGTGAAAGTATATAAAGATGTCCACGTACCTATTGTTAAAAAAGTACCTGTTCCTGTTAAAGTAGGACATATTAAAGTACCGGTGCATGTACCTGTGAAGATATACCATCACAAAGAGATACCGGTGCATATTTATAAATCGATCCCGGTACCAGTACCAGATCCTATTATAATTAAGAAACATGTACCTGTACATGTAAAAACATTTTTGAAACCAGTTGATCCTCATCACCATCATCATGAACATTGGGATTAGTAATTATTGTTATTTGAGTCTGATATAATAATTGTTAATATATATATTTTTTTTTATTTTTTTGTTTTATTGGTTTTTTAAATACTATAAAATATTGGAATAAGTTACATGTTCTTCATTGTTGGTAATTAGGATACATCGGCTTAGTAAAAGCGAACCTCTACATACAACAATTTCTTTTACAAATTAAGTGAAAGGTTAAATTAGTTTGAAATTTGGGTATTGGAGTTACTGTAAAAGCAGAACCGTACTAGTTTACCAGTAGTATCTATATTATTTCTCTTTTTATCAGGTCACAGGGAAACTCTAAAAGTTGTCTAGACCATATTTTTTTAAAATGTAAATCCGAACCTATTAAAAGTTTTTCTGTAGCTGCAACCATTGAAACAACCGTGACTGGCCATAAAGCGACATTTTTAAATATGCCATTAAAATTATTATATTTGAAAAATAGAGATTTTATTAAAAAAAAAACTAATTTTAAAGAACTTAGAAACGACTTAAAAAATAAAGATTGGGAAGAATTTTATAACTCGAAAAATGTAAATGAAAAATGCGATATCTTGACAGAATCCCTAGAAATATTTATAAATAAAAATACTACATTGTTAAAAATAAAGAAATGTGAACAAAAAAGACAAAAATGGATTACAAAAGGTTTGGTAAAGTCCGTAAATATAAAAAATATTCTGTACTTGAAAGACCCAAATAACCTGAAAAAAAGAAATGAATTATTTAGCTACAGAGACCAGTTAAAAGAAAATAATAAAATCTGCAAAAAATATTATTTTAAAAATGAAATAAAAAAAAATAGTAACTATTTTAAAAATCTTTGGAACATTGTAAACAGGTCGAAACAAGAAAAGAATATCAAAAACATAGAGGAAGTGCTTGCTCAAAATGGATCATCTATTAGGGACAACAAAAGCATTGCAAATCGATTTGTCCAACATTTCACTGATGTAGGACAGATGTATGCTAATAAAATTATTAAACCACAAACACCTTCACCGAAAAATAAATCCATTTTACAATCGTTTTATCTCTCTCGGGTTACTGGTGCAGAGATAAATAGAATTATAGAATCTTTAAAAATATAAAAGGCATCAGGAATAGATGGTCTAACAACCGAAATAGTAAAAAAAATATAAAAAAGTAAATTGTCCCTCAATTAGTTAACCTCATAAATCACATTTTTAATACTGGTGAATGTCCAAATCATTTTAAAGTGGCAATGGGGCATGTTCAAAAAAAAAATTTATGGATAATAGAGTTGAAAATAAAGCTACATTTTTTTTATCTATTCATTTGCCAGGGTTATTAATTTTTTAAAATTTATGACTACACGGGAATAGACCAATAGGAGCTAGCGCCACAACGTTGCCGGTTAAAAGGTTTACGAGAAGTGATGTACGTCCGTTTGTGTACTCCTTCTTACTTTTAGACTTCTAAAACATCGTTAAATAAATATCTTTTAAATATATAATATCAAATGTTTTTTGAAAGTATTATTTCTGTTTAAACTTTTACCATATTTAAAGTTTCATTGTTTTAAAAGTCATTTAATAATTCAGAAAATGGCAAAATGGCAGCACTGTATGTGTCATGTGTCATAGTGTCTCAATCAAGAATTTATTTCGAATTTGAGTGTTTAATTTTGTACTTTTTATAAATATTATGACTACGAAAAAGTGTTTTGTTCCAGAATGTGATAATGATTCACATTCATCTTCAAAAATATTTATTAGTGTTCCTAGAAATTTGGAAAGAAGAAAATCAACCTTCTACTAGCGATGTTTCTCGTCAACTTTTTAATTAAAATACACCGGATATTCAAGATGTAGCAGCAATTTCTGCTAATTGTTCCCTTCAGGAAATTCAAAATGAGGCTACTATAAATTCTTAGGTGTATATCTTAAAAACCCTTCTGGAAGAAAATCCAGAATCTCCTGAAAGTTTTGAAAATGACAACAGTGATAAATGTAAAAAAAAAAATATATTTAATGTTGTTATTCGTTATTACGATAGTAAAACATGTTTGCAGTTCTGTTTATTTTTTAAGAAAATCTAAGTAAAAACAACCAATGTCAAAAGGTTATAATTTTTTTTCTCTGTCAAACCCACATACTTTGATTTTCTTTTACTATACGGAGAATGGTCGCACTGCGCAGCTTTCTGAGTGCCTTTTAAAAGGAGATAGAAAACTCCGCCATTTTGAACCCTTATTACGTGTTGCCTACATCTTGGCGCAATATTTTTAATAGGTGCGTTTTAATCATCCGCTTCTGCTTCGGAATTGTCGGTTTTCTTGTTTTAATCTGACAGGTTAAAACGACTAAACGGACAATTCCGGAAGCAGAAGCGGATGATTAAAACGCACCTGATATTTTGCTTGCTGCTGTCAGTGTCAGTCAATATTATTTTTGGAGTCACAGTTTATTGCCAAAGAATCAGTTAGCTCACTCGGACCAGTTGAAAGTTCCAAAATAACATCCACTCCAGGGATACAAATTCAGGATACGCAGAAGACTGCTGTTTTATTATAGGCGGTTGTCATATATTGTATTATCCGAGTTGCACAGTGTATAAACTGAAACATTGAGATCAAAAGTGCCGACGCAGAGTGAGCGATGATTCTTTAGCTGTAAACTGTGTCACAGGGTTCAAAATGGCCGCGCCCTATGTTGGGCGTGTCGGACCTCTCTCTTGCCTCGTATAGTAATCAAAGTATGTGGTCAAACCAAATATAGCACAAAATTAAAAATTGATTGTAGGTCAAGCTAAAGTAATACCTTTATTGATAGTAGCTTTAAAAAAGGAGAAAGAATAATATTGACTTAAGTTATTATTATTAACATTGGTGATTTTTAATAAAAACTCTTCAATTATTGTTTACAAACAAAAATGTAAAAATCTGTGAAAATTTTATGTATTAACCTTTTAATGAAAAATGAAGTAAAAAACAATTTATTTACAAATAAAAAATATATATACAAATCCTAAGAATATAAAAGAATATAAAAGTACTGATTTATTTTCCTATGGTGGATGAAGAGGTTTCTTTAAGCCAAGTCTATATCAATATTTACGCATTTTGATAAATTAGAGCTTTTCCAATAACACTGAGTAGATGTTACAGATGGTTCCTCACTTCTTCTATGAAGCTACAGCAAAAAAGCTACATGTTTACAACCACCTGAAAAAAATAAAAGGGTTAGATATGCAGTTATAAAATACCTATGTAACCAGTTACAAAATACCTTATTTTATGTAACAAGACGAGCAGAGCTTTACTAGCTCTGAACGAATCCAGTAAAGAACCTCGGATTTTCAAAACTTAAAAAAAACAATTTCACCACATTTTTGAAATATTATAGAGCTTTTTGAAAAAAACTGCTATTTTTAAAAGTACTTTTTTTTAAACAGCTATGTCTTATTTTAGGCTATTGAGTATTATAAAATAAAAAATTACGGGATGCTTTGTTAACTTCAAACGAATCCAGCAGAGCACTCCAGTTTTTTTTTTAAACCACACCACGTTTTTTGGCTCCTAAAATATTATATAATATTCGAAATTTGGCATTTTTAAAAAAATTCGCAATTCCTTGCTGACTTCAAAGTTTTTTTTCTGAAAACAAATATACTTTTTATACATTACAAATATACATTTTTAGGATTTTAAAATAGCCTAAACATGTGTCATAAGTAGTTGTTTTTATATATAAAAAAACAAATTAAAAACTGAAGTAGTGTCCTGCTGACTTTGTTTCAGCAAAGCACCCTGTATTATTTAAAAATAGCAATTTTTTTAGTAAAGTTTTACAATATTTCAAGAGTCTAAAAATATCCTAAAAATGGGGTGTGGTTTTTAGAAAAAAGCTTTAAAAAACCAAATTGCTCTGCTGGCTTCTTTCGAAGGTTATCAAGCACCATGTATTTTTTAAAAATATCATTTTTTTTTTTTTTTTTCGAAAAAAATGATATTTCAAGTGCATAAAAATATCGTGTTGCTGTTTTTACAGAAAAAACTTTATAAAACAGAGGTGCTCTGCTGACCAGAGCATTTTGAGTTTTGCAGAAAACGAGAAGAAAAACGATCCTGAATGATTAAATAAAATAAAAAATATTTACGACCTCAGGTATAAGCGTATACATTGTGACAGGCTTGTCATCACAAAGTCGATATAAAAAAACTGATCATAGTAACTTCGCAAAACTTCTATAGGGGACTAACAAACTCAAATCAATGACAATAAGGAAAAATTAGAGAAATTAACGGAGGAAATATTCGCAGAAAAAATCAATTTTCGTAATTTTCTACCTTATATACCTTTTGAATCACTCTGTATTTAATTTATAAATTATACTTTTTTGAAAATGGTTCAATGTCGACTACTGACTTGTATTACAAAATATATAAAATTGTATTAAAAATAACCTGCAGAGTCGATCAACTTTTTGACTCACCCTGTATAAAATGTTTTTATACCTTCTTATTATAAGTTCAACTAAAGTTAATTCAAACCAAATATTAATATTTTCATATTCCCACTGTAAAGTAGAATACACAGCATCAACAATTTTTTTTGGTGATTTTTGAATCACCCTGTATCAAATAATACTTTTTATACACAAAGCAATATTATTTGATGTTATCAGAATACTATTACAGCAAAAAATCCTTAATATATTGAGAAAATTATATTTTAATACGTTTTAAAAAAATGGCTATTTTTCAACTTCATCACCCAATATGTTGAAAACTGGACATTGGATTGAGTTGTGCCCATGGACACTATTGTTCAGGAAGTCGATATCTTCAACATACCAAAAATTCAGGCATATTAACCGGAACACATTTCTCCATAAGCCGGCTGCCTGGTCGTTGAAAAACATCTAATAATTTAGATGACTAAAGAAGTAAATCACTAGAAAAAATTTCTGTTTTTATTAAATATTGATCAAGACGTATGATTAATTTATGAGTACATTGTTCTTAATACGTTCCTGTTTCAGTATATCGCACCTTCTTCGGCTAACAAAAGTTCTTCCGGCAAAGATTTATTCAATCCTTTCAAATTTTGATCTAGATCTGCAGACAACAGTACTTTGGCGCATTTTTATTCAGACAATTTAATTGGATATAGAAAATAGGCGGCGAGATATTAGCAAAAGTTCACAAGATGAGTTAAAAGGAAAAACACAATATTTGTTTTATTGTAGAACCTTTAAGTTCTGTGCTCAAAGGTGATGATGATTTTTTAAAGAAAAATATGGACAAACAATTAAAAAAGTTTCAAGTTGAGAGGCAGCGTAATAAAAATAGAAGAAATAATTTCAAGAAAATGATATAAATAAAACGAAAAAAGATAAAAACAAATTGGTAAACAAAAGATGTGGGAAATAATGTTAAAATGAAAGAAATGATACAAGTCTGAAAGTGTGTTGCCTAATATTTCAGGTAAACATCAAAAGAGGTACTTAAAAAAAAACAAAAATTAGATATAGGTATCGGAGAAATGATCAACAACTTAAAAAATACACAATATGGAGGTGACAAAATAGACGCAAAAAGTATAATAATGAGGGACAGTGCTGTTGCAACCATGTGTGTTTTGTATATTGATCCTAATTGAGTTAATTTGAAAACAATTGAAAACTAATGTAAGAAAAACAATACAAACCCGAAATTTTCTTCAGCTGTAGTTAATTTAATTAAACAAGTGGAAAAAATTACAGTTTGGAGAAAAGTAATAGACCATGTAATTATAGTTTGTTATTAAAAGACAGCAGTATTATATCATCCGTACAGAACAGGCATTAGGATATTATTTTGTGAAACACCAGCATTGATTAGGTGCTAATGAAGGTATTTACCTAGATATCTTACGAAGAAATGTTTGATAGATAATATGATTTCATATTAATCATGAAATAATGCATATTGTTTTGTATAACAACCCCTTGTGCCATACATTCATAAATACTGAAATGTAGCTGAGTAATATAGTCTATCCTCAAGTATTTCATTTATCTTCTTGACAATTCTATATGTCTGCTCTACAGCGCATTGAATGTTGTTGATAAAACCCAAAATACTGGTCAGGAACTAAGTTTTCTGATAATCAAAATCTCAAGAAGAATAAAAGTTTTCGTTAGCTCACATAGAATTTAATCAACAATAATAATTAATAATAATATTAAAGACTTTTATTGGCAAAGAACAAAAAAACTAAATACAGATCAGTATAATACCATATTTGCCAAAAGGCAGAGTTAAGTCTAATCCTTGCAAGCAAGGGTAAGTCCTCTCTTCCACTCAACCTATTTAACTAAACTAATTATTAATGTTCAGATTACCCAAAGCATGAAATCAACTAAAGGTTGAAGGTATTTGGACGAATTTAAATTTAAGTTGTAGTGTAACCCACTGAAATAAAGAGAGACAACTTAACCAATATCTCTCTCTCTCTCTCTCTCTTTTATAAAAGTATGATAAATAAAATGGCGGCGTGATCGATTATGATGTGACTAGGACACCACAAGTGACCGACTGAAAGATTCGTTATCTATTAGCTACTTACGTGTTATTGAGGGAGTGGTAAAGGTTAAAAGAAAATATCTATCAATTTATATATAATCTTTATTGAAAATATTATAGATAAAAGAATCAGAAAGTAAAAATTTATAAGTATATAAAATGTATTTATAAAGATTAAATATTGGTCTGGTTTGGTGCAATAAAAAATAATTAGTTTATCATATGAGGGGAAAGAACCAGCAAGAAAACCCCAAAGTCAAAATAAATTCAATAAAACCAATCAAACGTCAATTTGGATACAAATGACAAATTAAGTATATATATATATATATATATATATATATATAAAACACATTTAATTACTTGACGATTTAGTTAAACTCAGAAAACACATATGAAATAATATTCAATTTTAGTTAAACACAGGAAAATATATGAAATAATATTCAATACACTATATAAAAAAAATATCTTGTACTGCAAGGCAAAAATAAAATAAATATTTTAAGAACAATAACTTATCAGACAACAAACATTGAGCATCACTAGTTTCAAACACACTCGAATCAAAACTGAAGAAGAATTAATAAGTAAAAGGTAATGGGGAAGCTATACAGCTTTACTACCCACCTATGAGTTGAATAATCTGGCGACAAAATAAGGTAAGTTACCGAGACACCTATCCCGATGTTGTTCCAGCCACGGGCGAAAATTTTATTATCAATCAACAAGGCATTTTATATTTTTAACTTAGATCTGCCAATGCTGTGATTATCAAAATAAAACACATAATTATAGGAATACAATATTACTTTTCCCTTGCAGAAACTTTAAAAATGACTGGAAAATAATTTCAAGTTCAAATATTAATTATAGCAAATTTTCCTTAGTAAAACTACAAAATATCAATAAACTTCAAAAAATATTTAAATTAAAATATTAAAAGTATGCTATTTTTCACTGATTTAAATAGTAAAATAAATCATAAAATCAAATAAACTCGTTATTGGAATGCAAACAATTTTTTATGACAAATCATGACAAATACAAAAAATACCGGCAAGAAATAACATGAAATTACTTATAACAATGAAATTCAAATCTGAAATAGTGAATTATTAACAAGTTAGATAATATATAAAGCAGTTGAAATATAGTAATTAATTTAAATAAGAACTTACATTTTATCACAAATAAAACCTTTTTAAAAAATCACCTGTACTTAATCACCGGCATTCTGACTCTTCGATGTTCGATGACTCTCTGCCTCTGCCAATTTTAATGAAATGGACAAATATTGTGTACTGTGTGTGGATGAGATAAGCATAAAGCCAATTTTTTTTTTGTTAGAGTATTGTTACTAGTCAAACTGACTAACCTACAATTTTAATCTAAAAATCTTACAAACTAATTACTTACCTAAGAAGTCCCAATTGGGCTGTCTTAATTGTTTCTATAGGAAAGCATTACAAGTTGGCGTGAAGATTTATTACACTGTTTTACACTAGCACTAACATTAACGTTCACTGCACTAGCTCAAATGGCTTCTTCCTTTTGAGCCTTCTGTTGAGTGTAGAGTTGTCCAGTAATTGCAGCGCTTCTTCGTTGACGTGGGAGTGGAGTCGACCCTCATGTTTCGCAGCAAACCTCTTTATTTCTTCTTCGATTGTTGGCATCTTCAGGTCTCTATGAAGATAATCGTTTCGGTAGAACCAAGGTGCATCTTAGGACTTTATTTTGGAAAACTTGAATCATGTTGATATTACTCTTGCTGGCACATCCCCATAGCTGTATGCCATAAATCCAGATTGGTTTTAGAATTTGTTTATAAATCAGCAGTTTGTTGTGCACTGTCAATTTGGATTTTCTTCCTAGGAGCCAATACATTTTTATGAATTTAAGTTCAAATTCTTTAAGCTTTTTTTTATGTGCTCTTTCCATTTAAGTTTTACATCTAGGTTCATCCCTAGGTATTTGGCCAAATCGTGATGCGGAATAACGTCATTGTCTATTCTTATTTGTTTTTGTTCATTTGGTCGATGAGTAAAATCAACATGCACTGATTTAGTTTGATTTATTTTTATTTTCCATTTTTTTGTCCATCGATTAATTCTATTGCAGGTTTCCTGAAGTTTTTCTGAGGTCTCTGTATTAGTTCCGCCAACTGCCAATATTGCAGTGTCATCTGCAAATGTTGCTATTTTAACAGATTGTTGTTGAGGGATATCGCTGGTGTATAATAAATAAAGAACCGGTCCTAGCACACTGCCTTGTGGGACACTTGCTTTAATTTCTTTCATTTCGGAGTATGCCGCGTCTTGCTTTACTCTAAATATTCTTCCCGTTAAATATGATTGTAGAATGTCGACATATTGTCTAGGGAGCATTTTTTCAAGTTTCTGTATTAGGCCAGCGTTTCTATTCTCTCTTAGATTAAGGATTGCTTTGATTTCGTAGATTTTCTTAATATTTTCGAATGATAGCATGAATAGGGGCAATGGTTTTTTAATTAGTTTACGAGTGTTATCCTCGGTTAATTCTATTTCCTTCTTTATTATATTGACAGCTTCTTTACATTTTAATCCTAGTGCGGATTATGTTGTAGGCGTGGAAGATCCAGACAATGGGAATAGAGTATTTAAACCAGCAAGAACAGCCACCGTCTTGTTGGTCAGGGGGATTTTCTCTAATTGGAAGCAACCTTTAAGTTATTTTTTTTACAATAGTACATGCCCTGGTTTAGAGTTAAAGTATATAGTTTTTGATGGTATTAAAAATTTAAGGAATATTCTTCATTTATGGGATTTTCATAAAACTACAACAGCTATTCGATTTCAAAGAACCTTTAGAAAGTTGTTCTGTGTAAAGCTACTCAATTCAGAAATTCAAAACTGCGAGAATGACATGGATAACATGTTTCTGCGAGTATCCGATGTCATTAAAGAGTATACAACTTCATTCGTAGCTCATACACATCCCCATACATCAAATTTGCCAGAAATTGATAGCAGTTATCAAAAAGAGTCCACGTTAGAAACGAATTTCCAAAGGTATTTTGCGGGTTACCTAATAAAAAAATGCCTATCTATACATTCTTCTTGTACAATTTGCGAGGAATACTCAAAAGCCTATCAAAATTTGGCCGATACATCTTTATTTTGTTACTATAAAGCTTATAGCAGCTCCAATTTAGATTTATTTGGTATCTTAAACATGCCACACAATGATTTTGTAAAATTTAACTCCTTTTCTCATTATCTTATCTTATTTCATATCCTAGAAACGTTTTTAGAACTAAGGATTTAAAAGATTTTACCTTACTTAGGTTAGAGCAGTGTTCCTCTAAGTCATAATAGTCATAATAAAAAAATACTAAATGAGTACTATGAAGAAGTTCATTACTTTTTCTTTAGATTTCACCAAGAAAGGATCTGATTTTACTTTTTAAAAGGGTTTGATCGCCAAAAAAGTTTGAGAAACACTGGGTTAGACTGTCTTTTCACTGTATTTGTATCATCAGTTAATACCTTTGCCACTAAAAGATAGTAATCAATTAATAAAAGCACTTTTGCATTGGCGCTGCAATTAAATCATTTTGTAACAGATTTCGTTGCGGCAAACATGTAAATTAGAATTAGGATAGGTTATGTTGTCTGACAGCTGGTTGTTATAGCTACTAGGTGAATCGGAAACGTTTCGTTTTTGTTTGGCTCGAGGGATTCGAGTGGTACGTTTTGTAACAAAGATTACCGGTTGAGTAGAATGCCGTTTGGATTGAACCGTTGTTAATTATTATTTATTTGATCCGTTATTTCGAAACTGTTGATTGACAGCTAAGGGGTTTAATGTTCAGGGAATGTTAGCAAAGGAATGGCTATTTTCGATTCCAAAACACAGAACTGTAATCGACTCAACCAAAATAAAAATACGAACTGCAGACTGATCTTTTAAATACAAAAATCTGCTCAGAAACTTGACGATTCGAGCAGAGCAAGATTAATACTTATGTAAGCATTTTTATTCATAAGTATTAGTCACACTACTTAAGGGTACAGTCTTTTTTTACTGATGAAAAACATTCTTTGTCAATAAAATTAGTATGCTTGGCACTAGAATGCTTGGAATTCTATATTATTCTCTTCACAATTTAACATACCCTCAACCCCTCATTTTTAATCAGATTTTTTAAAATCAATAGCTCGATTCCTTTATAGAGCTTGATTTTTCAGGTTGATATTATTTTTTCGTTTTTGACTTACCAACCAAAAAGGTGACATCAGTCGGACGGATGAACGACGAATTTAAAAAAAAAATACTTAAAATTTTAAGAAGTATTTTAATACAAAAATTTTATCGATTTATTTTACAGAAATATTAAAATAAAAGTACAGTTCCTACAAAAATAATTGAAATTTATATTTCTCAAATCTTTTTACATTGATTTAGTTTCTAATTTACAGAATAATTCTTCACTTCCCTTGTAGTTTCATTAAATACACCATAGACCACATAGTAAATGTCAAATTTGATGTTCCTGTAACCGTATTTCAACTTACTCAGTTAAGTAGACCATGAAATAGGATCCCACAATATTGTGCTTGTGCAACAAATTTAAATTGACAGTGATTCATAAAGTAGATACATTAAAAGCTATAAATTAATAGCCTGGCTATATTGAATGACCAGATGCAAATTGCAAATTATTGTAATCCGCGGTAGCAAACACTTTCCTCTATTTGAGGCAAGGTATATCCCAACGCCAAAGTAGACAAAAAAGAGTGTATGTGTATTAAAAATAGGATAAGTACATATACAGTATGTCCCCTAGGTTGGAATCATACGGAAAACTTTTTTAATATTAATTTTAGGAAAAAAAGTTATTCTTCATATAAAGTTCTGCATTATATAAAACCTAGAATACAGTCATCAAATATCAAATTTTTTTAGTGGTATACGAGGTTTGTCAAAAAAATATGAGACTTTTTATAAAGAACAACTTTTTTCCTAAAATAAGTAATAAAAAAGCTTTCCTATGCCACCAACTGTCTACGTAAATTGGCGGCATATGAAAATCTTTTTTCCAACCTAGGGTGACGTACTGTATATATAGAAAAATGTAAAACCGATTTTTTAAATATTATATATAGTGTAAAATGAGTATTATTTACACCCTAGCCTCAGTAATTCCTTCATCATTACTGGGTTTATGTCGCAACCCCTTAGATATATCTTCGGCAGCCATTTTACTTTAAATGCCCTATAGGCATGAAATGAAATCTAACATGTGTTGGGGATAGGTTAAATTAGTAGTTATATATAAGGGTTCAGAAATTTATAAAAATGTTTAGTGTGTGTTAATTCAGACAGTAAAAAATTTGTTACTGAGTATTATATGAATTTCTAAAATATTATTCTAATACACCCAGGGGTAATTTATTTACCTCACACATTCTTGTGAACGACGTGCTCGAAGAGCACGTCGCAATCTATTATACAATGTGATTCAAAAAGTGTGTTACTCGACGTCTTTATGAACTATACTCTGATTGGGGCCTTTGATCCAACGTTGCCACATTTAGTAGGTTTTTACTTTTTTGGGAGAATTTCAGTTTTTTTGTTGGCTAATTTTGGTAGATTTTAGTAGATTTCTATAATTAATAATAAATTTCAATTATAGATACTCTGGGAGCCAGATTACTATTACAATGTTTAACTAATAATAACTTTTTACCTATTGTACCCTTTTAATTAATTTTTTGAGGACATATAGGTTGGTATATTATATGTAAGATGTCCAATTTAAGTTGACAAATTATGGGACTTTAGGACTGTATTTAAACCTTGTGAAATTTTACTAAAACAATCAGATTTTAAATAAAAAATTTCTGAATCTAGATAGAATGTTTTAAATTGCTATATATATATATATATATATATATATATATATATATATATATATATATGCATATTATTGTAGCAAATCACTTTTTTATGCAATGAAATTTATAGATACTAAATACCCATCTTTTAGCATTTATGCTTTAGATGTCAATATTGGTGTGAAATATATATTCTTTATGATAAAATGTCAGATGCTTAACATAATATTATTTATGAGATAAAATATAATTAAAAATACATAAATAGATTAACTATTAAAGATTAATTACAGAACCTTTTAAAAATCAAGTTAAAAGAAAACGAATTAGTAAATAACCTAGCTTGGTTTCAAATGCAAAAAATGTCGAAAGCCATATCTGGGGAAAAACGTAGAGAAGATTTGGCAACGTCACACCGCATCGCACTCTGTAAGTACTTTCCAATATTTTCATAAACATGGTAAATAATAGCAACAATGTAGCATCGTTCAAGTCGTCATGGATGTGCAATGTTACCATTGAGCCCACACATGTTAAATTTATTTTAAAATTTCTCTGCACTATGACGTCACCGCCTTTGTTTATTTTTCGATGTTATCGATGAGGAGTATCTCCAGGCATTGTTGTCACTGAACCTCGTGAAACCTTTGACTACAGTGTTTTCATAATTCTCCATAAATTCTCCATAAATTGTCCATAAATTCGCTATAAATTTTTTATAAATTCTTTATAAATTCTTTATAAATTCTTTATAAATTCTTTATAAATTCTTTATAAATTATTTATAAATTCTTTATAAATTCTTTATAAATTCTTTATAAATTCTTTATAAATTCTTTATAAATTCTTTATAAATTCTTTATAAATTCTTTATAAATTCTTTATAAATTCTTTATAAATTCTTTATAAATTCTTTATAAATTCTTTATAAATTCTTTATAAATTCTTTATAAATTCTTTATAAATTCTTTATAAATTCTTTATAAATTCTTTATAAATTCTTTATAAATTCTTTATAAATTCTTTATAAATTCATTATACATTCTTTATAAATTCTTCATAAAGTCTCGAAAAATTCTCTTAAAGCTTTCCATAAATTCTCTATAAATTATCCATAATTTATCTATAAATTATCCATACATTCTCTATAAATTCCCCATAAATTCTCCATAAATTCTCCATAAATTCTCCATAAATTCTTCATAAATTCTCCATAAATTCTCCATAAATTCTCCATAAATTCTCCATAAATTCTCCATAAATTCTCCATAAATTCTTCACAAATTCTCCATAGGTTCTTCATAAATTCTCAATAAATTCTTCATAAATTATCCATAAATTCTTTATAAATTCTTCACAAATTCTCCATAGGTTCTTCATAAATTCTCAATAAATTCTTCATAAATTATCCATAAATTTTTTATAAATTCTCCATAAATTCTCTACAAATTCTTCATAAATTCTTTATAAATTCTCAATTAAGTCTGTATGTTCTTCATAAATTTTCTATACATTCTCAATAAATTTTCCATAAATTCTTCATAAATTCTTTATAAATTCTTCATAAATTCTTCATAAATTCTTCATAAATTCTTCATAAATTCTTCATAAATTCTTCATAAATTCTTCATAAATTCTTCATAAATTCTTCATAAATTCTTCATAAATTCTTCATAAATTCTTCATAAATTCTTCATAAATTCTTCATAAATTCTTCATAAATTCTTCATAAATTCTTCATAAATTCTTCATAAATTCTTCATAAATTCTTCATAAATTCTTCATAAATTCTTCATAAATTCTTCATAAATTCTTCATAAATTCTTCATAAATTCTTTATAAACTCTTTATAAATTCTTCATAAATTCTTTATAAATTCTTTATAAACTCTTTATAAATTCTTTATAAATTCTTCATAAATTCTCTGTAAATTCTTCATAAATTCTCCATATATTCCCCATTATTTCTCTATAAATTCTCCATAAGTACTCCATAAATTCTATATGAATTCTCCCTAAATCTCCATAAATTTTCCACAAATTCTCCATAAATTCTCCATAAATTCTCCATAAATACTGCATAAATTCTCTATAAATTTTTCATAATTCTTCATAATTCTCTAGAAAATATAAAATATTTACAGATTGTACGTTGCAACGTTGTCAAATTTATTTCAACATTCTGGGGGAAAATGCTGAAATATTTTAATATGTACACACATAGTATACCGATGGATCTAAAAAGCAAGACTCTTTGGTAAAGTTTATTTGGCCCACAGTGTATAATATATTATCTACTTAGTGATATTAATTGAATCAGAACACAAGGAAGAAATGAAGATAATCTAATGAACTAGCACTGGTAGAACTAAAAGAGAAATTTTATTGGACTATAGTTACTTATTTAGTTTATTTTACAATATTCCACCGGCAAACTATTATAGAATAGGAAGAACAGAAATTATTGTTAATGCAAGAACTTAAATATAGTTACAGAATAGATAATAATACGTATATGTCTAGCTTAGATTAATGACTTAGAAAATTGGCTTTAACAATATGTTAAGCTTTACATAAAATGCATCAATATTACTGAATTAAAAGTCAGAGATGCACTTAGTGTGCAAACGCACAAAATCTGAATTTTATTCCTATTATATGATCATAATTTTACTGCACCTAACCTAACATAGATTTTCGGGTTTTAAAACAATAGTTCAAAAATCCATTCTCTGAAAATTAAAATTGCTTACTGATCAAATGAATAATAATTATTATTATTATGAATCCAATTTATATTAATAACGTTAATTTCACAAAGTTAACAATGACTGCAAATCTTAATGAGTTGAAATCCATTAACGTTCCACTAATTAAATTTTTATTGCAATATGGGATTTAGATGAAAGAAATGGTGAAGACCGCATTCATTATTCATCAAATAAAATAGCCCGGTACAGTTAGGATTTTAATTTAAAATTCATTGGGAAGGCAGTTTTTTGTTCATCAGTATTCTTCGCATAATGTAATAAATAAAAAATAAAATAAACCATTTGCAATGCAATTATGTTACTTTTTTAATGTTATATACCTTATTTTCCAGACATTTTTCAATAAAAACTTGTTATCCATCAAAAATTGCCATTTTACTTTGTGTCGAAAGTTAAGGTGCATTTTAAAACCGCTTCAAAAGTAGTTACTCTACAGCACTTAGGTGTTACTAGAATCGTTGTGCATCCTCCTGAGTGTCATCAGCAAATAAAGTAATTCTACCACTTATTCTTAAGTCTGTGATGTCGTTGATGAATAATAAAAACAAAATTGGACCTAATACTGATCCTTGAGGTACTCCACTGCTTATTGCTAGATTTGTAGAATCCTCACCATTCGCCCGCACCTGTTGATTTCTATTTTCTAGGTAAGTTTTAAACCATTGTAAAGGAGAACCCCGTATGCCATAAATTTGTAACTTATTAATTAAAATATGGGTGGTTGAAAGGGTGGGTAAGCTTCTCCACAGTACTTATGCCCCAATGGATATATTGGGAATTCTCCTAAATTGATTATTTTTACTTTATTCCTTTCAGTACTAGTGACTTTAGTCCTGTTGGTACTTTTCGTTTTGTAAAGTTGATTATTGTGGTTTTGTGAGGGTTTACTGTTTGTTCCTCCTCTCTGCACAAATGTATACATATAAGTATTGGTTTATATCTCTAACGGTATCCAAACTAAAATTTTGAAAACCGTTTATGCTTTGTACATGATATAGTCGATATGCAGGTTAAAGGATAAACTTGTATCAAAGATGATGCCGAGATCGTTTACTGAAGAGGATTTGATGTCACATTATCGACCTTGTAAAAGTTCAGAATAGAGTTGGGAGAGCTTGTGAAGTGGTTGTAGCACATTTATTGACAAATGCATGAAGAGATAGAATCGATGAAAACGGCACTGATGGAACTGAAGTAAAATTGGTATTGTCTTTTTTGTGTGTAGCACGTTTGAAAATGATTTGCGAAAGCATTGGCTATATCTGAGGGGTCACTTAGTTCAAGATTGTTGTATTTTATCAGGTTAGGTAGGCCAGAGTCTTTTTGAAGATTTTTATTCAATGACCAAAAGTACTTTACATGCTTAGAGATAGGTTGTTCAGAGTTTGTTATGAATTTTAAATAAAACAGATCGTTTATTGGAGTAAGTTTATTATAATCTGCGTGTAATTGTGTCTTTTTAAATTTTTGGTACAGTTTGTTTTTCTCCGATATGAGTTTTCTAAGTGTGTCATCAAACCAAACAGGATATTTGCATTCTCCAATAAGTTTTCTGGGTACGAATTTGGCAATACCCTCTACAATAATATTGTGAATGCGTTGTTCACTAACACAGCTTGATATAAAAGACCAGTCGGTTCCTGCGGAAAATGTATTTAGCTCCACGAAGTTTGCCTTAGGAAACTGTTATGCAAAAATAGTTTTGTTGTCACGAAAATCGCTTGTTTTTTGACATGAGAAAGAAATAGATAAAGAGGGATGTAATAGATCAGTTTTTGACAAGAGGAAACTCACATTTCGCCCTTGAAAAAATATGATTTTAATACAGTTTTGCATAATTTTCGTATTCTTTATTTTACCGCCTATTTTTACTTTCCTATCTGTATACAGATATAAGGAAAGTATAGGAATCATGATTTTTTTCGACCTCGAGTTTTCGACGGATTTTTACGTTTTGAGGTCCCCTGAATCCGTTTTGACTATTTTCGCGATGATGTCTGTGTGTGTGTGTGTCTGTGTGTGTGTGTGTGTGTGTGTGTGTGTGTGTGTGTGTGTGTGTGTGTGTGTGTGTGTGTGTGTGTGTGTGTGTGTGTGTGTGTGTGTGTGTGTGTGTGTGTGTGTGTGTGTGTGTGTGTGTGTGTGTGTGTGTGTGTGTGTGTGTGTGTGTGTGTGTGTGTGTGTGTGTGTGTGTGTGTGTGTGTGTGTGTGTGTGTGTGTGTGTGTGTGTGTGTGTGTGTGTGTGTGTGTGTGTGTGTGTGTGTGTGTGTGTGTGTCTGTATAACGCATAACTCATGAACCGATACACGGAAAAACACCAAATTTTAAACTTAAGCTTTATTCCAGCGTCTAATGAGCTGATTAGATTTTGGGCAGAGTCGGAACATCTGGGGGGGTACTTTATAGGTGGTCTTTTTTATATTTTATGGAATATATCTGTTATTTACGTTTGGAGAAGAAAATTCTTCAAATAAAATTTACTTCTAATATAATTATCTATAATTTTTGTTCCATACAAAATTTTCCTAAAATGGTCCGTATTCGAGAAATTTGACAAAATTTAAAAAAAAAATATTTGTTTATAAAAATTGTTCAAACAAAAGTTGTTTGTAATATAATTCTCTATAATTTTTGTCTCATAGATAATTTCTCTAAAATGGACCGTATTCGAGATATTTGAGAAAATGTGTAAATTTCGAAATTTGAAGAAAACTCAAAAACGGATAAAGAAAAAATCAATAAATTTTAAACTTAAGTTTTATTTCGGCCTGACGTTAAATGATTAGATTTTGGACAAAGTCGGAACATCTGGGGGGGTACTTTATGGGAGGCCGTTTTTATATTTTATGGAATATATCTGTTATTTATGTTTGGAGAAGAAAATTGTTCAAATAAAAGTTACTTCTAATATTATTATCTTTAATTTTTGCTTTATGTAAAAATTTCCTGAAATGGTCCGTATTCGAGAAATTTGACAAAATGTGCAAAATTCTGATTTTTATGAAAATTGTTAAAATAAAAGTTGTTTGCGATATCGATCTCTATAATATTTGTTTATACATGATTTTTATTAAATGGACCGTAATGGCAAAATTGTAGGAAAAGTGCTAAATTTAAATTTTTCAGTATTTTCATTTTCAATGAATATCTATAGAAAAATGTTTCGCGGTAGATGCATGTGGACAATGTATATATTTAGTTTATCCTCTAAACATTTATAGAGATGCTGCAATAGGTTGTACACAATAAACGGAAAGAGCCTGTAATAACTAGATAGGAAAGTCATGTGTTGGACACATCAGATTTTTAGTTTTGTGAGCATAGGCGGCGATTTGGAAAAATTAACTTTTCAAGCAAAATGTTACAAAACTCTGAGAATAATATTAAAATATTGGTAGAATATTACTTGTTATACATATTTATAGGTATTTTTTAATAATAATAATAATAATAATAATAATAATAATAATAATACTTAATTAATCTAACTAACACATTTAAATATATAATTTGACAATAAATACACAAAATGAAAATTAGGATTAAGGTACTACAAAAACATGTATTTATTGATTAGAAATAATTATTAAATAACTATTATATCCCAATTTATAATTCCACAAAATTTTCACAATTTATTAAATTATTTACAGTAATTACCCAAAATTGCTATTATCATCTATAGAATAATTTTGTACGCCAATATATCGCATCCACTTCGGTTAGCTCCGCTGATAAACTATCAATTCCAGTATACGAAGTAAGAGAACTGGCAAAAGCCCTTTCCAACTTCTGCCCCTGCTATATCAGTTTTAAGTTCTTTGGGAAATATTACATAGTGATTAGATATGCAATTGGTTCTGCTATTTAGTTGCAATGCAATCTACACCCATTGCATTAGTATTTTTTAAAGACTGCAGTTACTTCTTGGGAATCTATTCCATCATAGAAGAATGTATTTTTTACATGCATGGTTGTGTAGTTATGAAAATTTGTATTGTCAAAATTATCTCTAACAGTGTTAGTTGAATAGTCAGCAAAACAATTAGTTACAGTTTTTTGTCAAATATTAATATGTCGTCAACATTGATCTGTATTGGCTTTACAGATTTACTTTTGCCGGTTAGAGTGTATTTTATTCCATATCATTTTTTGCTTTTGTTGAGGATTTTTGTTTTCTAACAATTTTTAATAATTATTCTTTTTAGTTACATTTACTAAGTAACTGAACATAATCTTTTTTGAGATTTGTAATTTCATAACAATTCTGAACTGTCACAAGTTTTAGTAAGCCAATAGAAATTTTATGTATGTAATATTTTTGTTTACCCATTGCTTTGATGTATTGTTATTAACCATTTTTGTTCTAACAAAGGGACGAGTTACATCAATATGATATGAAATGATTCTAAAGAATGTATCAGAAGTATCATCAGTACTGTCTAACTCTTACATGGGTGAAAAATCTTCATTATTTAATTTTGCATTAAGATTTGCTAAGTTTGTAAAAGAAAGATCTCTAACAGTTGTTATTTCATTATTAGTTTTGTTTTCTGCACATGAGATGTTGAAAAATAGTCTATTTTAGATATAATAATGTGGTTGTTTTTATCTATACATACCTGCGTGGGTCGTGATTCTGACAAGTTAGGATAAAACTCTGAATAAGATCAGTAAGGGGATGTTTATTATAAGAAGCTTTCCGAAAGTCAATGTTAAAATCTCTTCATAAAAAAACAACAATACCATTTTTCAATAAAAAGTCCAACATCTCTAGAGGGAGATCTGTAGACATTTATAATAATAGAGTTCATATTCTTTAGAGAAAACGATATAGCATATTTTTCGAAAGGTATTTCTTCTATTATGTTATTTATAAAATCTACTCTCTTTCTTTTAATAAAAAAAGTAATCCACCATGAATTTTGTTGCTCCTAACATATTAATGGGCGATAATGTAATCTTTAAAGTTATTAAAAGGCAACGAGGTTGTATTACATCAACATTCAGTTATACAAAGAATGTCAGGATTATATTGATTTAGTAAAAGTTCAATTCAATTTGTTTTGTTAACAATATATTAACTATTTACATTTATAATTCTAAAATTATTACAGATAATATTAACAACTGACGTACTTGCAAATTTATTCCTATTATAACAATCTGTATCGTATTTATTTGATTTATTGTGGCTTGATTAATGGCTATTTAGAGATTTATTTGTTAGTATATTTGGCCTATTTGGTTTTGAGTCAGTCCCATCTCTAAAAAACCCTTATTAAGCATAGTTACATTGTTATCACTTTCATTAATATTCTCATCACATAGAGAAGTTTCAATTATTACAACTTCATTAACTCCTGACGTATTATTTTTTTTATTTGTTATGAATGTCAAATTTTTATCATACATTTTTTTTCCATGATTTTATTTTTTAACAGCCATGATATTTCAAAATCATTTATTTTTGATACCAATCCACAGCGTGTAAAAATTCCTTTAGTTTCAAATTATATTTATAATGATAAAAATATCAGATTTGTATCAGTACATTTTTTTTATTTTAGAATTTAATAACTTAAAACTAGGATACTTGTTTTTTGTAATATCGTTGCTCTTATAAAAAGCTTTTAAATCAATTATTATTTGGTATAATTATTGTTTTATCTTCTTTGATTTTAAATAAAAAACATTAATTAAATTTTTTGCGAAAATTTGTGTTTTTTTTATAACTACTAACCCTAACTAAGGGGCCCCAAAATAGGGAATGACACGTGGGCGGCTTGAGTCCTCATTGAGCCATTCTTCCTTTGAACTGGACTAAAATATTTTTTCGTAATCACGTCGGCTTAGATAAAGATTTAATAATAATTAAATTTTAATTCATCGTATGCACATCTATACAGCGTAAAAGCACATTTTGCACATCGATATTAGTGAATGCACTGTCTAGCGACGGTATATAGAAACGAAACGCACTCAACCACTAAAAATTTTTATCATCTTCACTTAGACAGGCAGGAAGTGATATAAAAATATGAACCAGATATTTCGCAAGATTCTCTAGGTGTATAATTTTTTTTATTTGGCTGTTATGCGGGAGGGGGGCTACCAGAAAGTGCTGTCTACCGACAATCGCTAGGGGAGGTATGGATTTGGTATAAATGTTGACCGCACCCGCCAAAGTGTATCAGTTCGTCTGCCTTTTCTTTTCTACACATCTGTGAACATGAAGCTTCTGGTGAGTTCGAAAAATAGTTAGGTTTACAAATACGTTCTAATTAAAATTAGATAAAAATAGGCAAATTATTATTAAAATAAAAATTTATTGATAAAAAGTAATTTAAATTAGATATGATTCTTATTAAAACAAAAATTGATAAAAAGTCCTGTATGACATAAATCAGTAATCAAGGATACAATTTGTAGTATATTTAATAGTATATATTATAAAATATTTAGGAGTATAGCTAGATAGAAGCATCGCAAACAGTGTTTGTTAAAAAAAATTGGAAATGTATTGAAGTATTGATATTACTTAGTAATAAACAAAAGTTTGGTGCAGCTGCCGCAATCATATCTTTTTCATTTGTAGATGGAACATGTAACATACTTTCCACAGATATTCATTTTGGTCTTCTCTTGTTTTTACTTTGTTTTTCCAGTAACAGTCTACAAATGAGGAGAGTGCTTTCCTATTAAATTGCACAATATTTTTTTTTATTGTTGTTTTCTTGCTCATTCTTTGATATTTTTCCAAGTCACCCAACTTGTTAATGATTATTTCGTATTCTTCTTTTTCTTTTGTTATGTAGTTTATTTACTATCTTCTATTTTTAATTTCTAAACTTGTATATTTGGTTCTCTTTTCTCATATGATATCTAATTTATTTTGTATTTGAAACACTCTATTATTCAGTGGAGTCGAATGTTTTTAGCCCAAATGTTAGGAGAAAAGGTAGAAATTTAATCTATATAACGACATTAAGAACAAAGCAATCTCCAACGTCTTCTGGTAAATTTCTGGTAAATTTCTCATGGTTGTGGTTTAAACAAGAATATATCACTTCAAGACAGTCCAGTTCTGTTTTAACAAAAGCATTGCACTGCATTTTTCTAGACGCACAAAGCCATTTTTTTAAAGCATTTTTTGCTAATAACTTGTGGAATGAAAATTTAAACCCATCGATCACTAACAAATCTTTGCCTTTTTCACTTTTAATTATTAAAGCCTTAAGACGGAAGACAACTTGTACCTTGCCCCTATTATTATATTAACATGTTTATGATTGTTCTCTTTACCTTTTTACTTTCCTATCTGTATACAGATATAAGGAAAGTATAGGAATCATGATTTTTTTCGACCTCGAGTTTTCGACGGATTTTTACGTTTTGAGGTCCCCTGAATCCGTTTTGACTATTTTCGCGATGATGTCTGTGTGTGTGTGTGTGTGTGTCTGTGTGTCTGTGTGTGTGTGTGTCTGTATAACGCATAACTCATGAACCGATACACAGAAAAACACCAAATTTTAAGCTTAAGCTTTGTTTCAGCGTCCAATGAGCTGATTAGATTTTGGGCAGTGTCGGAACATCTGGGGGGGTACTTTATAGGTGGTCATTTTTATATTTTATGGAATATATCTGTTATTTACATTTGGAGAAGAAAATTCTTCAAATAAAAGTTACTTCTAATATAATTATCTATAATTTTTGTTTTATGCAAAATTTTCCTTAAATGGTCCGTATTCGAGAAATTTGACAAAATGTAAAAAACATAATTTTTTATAAAAATTGTTCAAATAAAAGTTGTTTATAATATAATTCTCTATAATTTTTGTCCTATACATAATTTCTCTAAAATGGACCGTATTCGAGATATTTGAGAAAATGTGTAAATTTCGAAATTTGAAGAAAACTCAAAAACGGATAAAGGAAAAAACATTAAATTTTAAACTTAAGGTTTATTTCGGCCTGACGTGAAATGATTAGATTTTGGACAAAGTCGGAACATCTGGGGGGGGGTACTTTATGGGAGGCCGTTTTTATATTTTATGGAATATATCTGTTATTTATGTTTGGAGAAGAAAATTGTTCAAATAAAAGTTACTTCTAATATTTTTATCTATAATTTTTGCTTTATGTCAAAATTTTCTGAAATGGTCCGTATTCGAGAAATTTGACAAAATGTGCAAAATTCTGATTTTTATGAAAATTGTTGAACTAAAAGTTGTTTGCGATATCGATTTCTATAATTTTTGTTTATACATGATTTTTCTAAAATGGACCGTAATGGAAAAGTGCTAAATTTAAATTTTTCTGTATTTTCGTTTTCAATGAATATCTATAAAAAAATGTTTCGAGCTAGATGTATGTGTAAAATGTATATATTTAGTTTATCCTCTAAACATTTATAGAGATGCTGCAATAGGTTGTACAAAATAACCGGAAAATGCCTATAATAACTAGATAGGAAAGTCATGTGTTGGACACATCAGATTTTTCTATGACTATGACTATCTCACACATTTTGGAAACGCGACTTACTGCTACAATCACACTCAATTTAGCGTCATTGACTAAATAACAAATCATATTAAAAATCACAATTTTCACACCTGCATCAAGCATTTGTTTACGTTTGAATGTCTTAAAATCTATGTTACGGTAAGAAATCATAACTGAATCAACTCCAAAAACAGTTATTGAGTAATTAAATGTCAAAGGTTTGACAATTTTAAACAATTCATGATAATACAATATGAACTCTTAGGCTAGCGTCACTTAAGGCAGAAATTCAGCCGTCGAGAATGAGCCGCAGATCTTTGTGTAGTAAATTAAAATGCTTCAGATATTTAAAAAAAAAATGCCCCTGTATAAAATAACCTATACATAAAAAAACACCATTGAAAAAATATGCAAGATGAGTTATTCATAAACGTCACTATTTAAGCTATCCCGCCGTAACGGAACACCCTGTATATTTCATAGTATTTTAAAAGTATACATCAAAGTAAACCTTATAAGTTATATTTAAAACATTGTCCCATATTTCTTATAATAAGAAAGATATGGTATATTTTTCAAAATTTTTAAAATATTTGCTGTAATTTTGAAGTTTAATATATTTTTTGGCTTAGGTATAAACTAAAAAAAAATTATCTATAATTTAATATTGATCATAAAATAATTAAAAGTTTACAATTTGCATTTAGAGTCATAATTATTCTAAAATTTATGACATTTATTAGTTATTTTTTTTCGTCAATATTTTATAGTTTTTATATTATTCAAATAGTTCTAGAATTGAAATAAAATGTTTTCTTGATTCAAGAAAAGTATAAAAAAAGAAGACACTTTTGTTTGACTTAAGATATTCAATGGTAAATAGTTTTATATGACATTATCTCATATTAGAAAACATTTGACCCATTAATATTCAGGCAAAATATTCTTTTCGACACCCACATGGATATTAGCTTATCTACGCATAGACTACAAATCGAAAAAGTATGTCATTGCGTTCAACTGAACGAATATATTTCATATACATTCTAGGTAGTGAGAACACTGCAAAGAAATTAAATCCACATGTCACAGTTCATATTTTGGACACACAACTACTATTATTAAAATTTTAAATAAGTGACAATCCTGTCAAACTAATTGTCGGTATATTTTTTAATTATTGAGATTAAATATACTTTGTAGATTTTCATTAATGGGTCGTGGAAAATATATATACTGTACAACTCGAGTAGATTGTCCATACCCACTTTTGTTTCAAAAAACTACTACTTTAACAATAAATTTTTCCAAAACCCTTCATTATTACTCCAAATTCATTCCAGATTTGTACACTACTCTTAACATCAGCTGTACTAGCAGAAGACGCCAAAAACACCCCCAAAAATAAAAGAGGTCTGCTACTGGGAGGTGGCGACTTTGGAGGTCATGGCGGTTATGGCGGCGGCGATCTAGGAGGTCACGGAGGTGGAATCAGTCTAGGAGGTCACGAAAGCTTCAGCAGCGGCGGCGGTGGAGGACATGGAGGTTTCGAAAGTTACGGAGGCAGCATCGGCGGTCACGGTGGTCTTGGAGGTAGCTCAGGTGGACACGGCGGATTTGGGGGAGGTCTAGGAGGAGGTTTAGGAGGTATGTATATAACTTTATTTCTTTGTACAAATTAAGATTAAAATTGATACAAAAAGAGATATTTGAAAGTTTATCAATGCAAATGAGAGGTATGCATTCTTCTTAACATCAAAATGCTTCTATTTGAATTAATTGTCTAATATAACAGCAATCAATTACATAAACTAAGGAATTTCACTTAACTTTTATCGTTCCAGGTGGATATGGCGGAGGAGACGGTGGCCAAATCACTCACGTGACCCTTCACAAGCAAGTATCGATCCCAGTACCCCATCCAGTTCCAGTACCAGTCGAAAAGAAAGTACCTTACCCCGTGAATGTACCAGTTCCATACAAAGTAGACAAACCTTACCCAGTTCATGTAAACAAACCATATCCAGTACATGTCGACAAACCATACCCAGTCAAAGTATACAAAGACGTACCAGTACCCGTTAAAGTACCATACAAGGTTCCAGTACCAGTTAAAGTTCCAGTACATATCCCCAAACCTTATCCAGTGACTGTACACAAACCAGTACCCTACCACGTTCCAGATGTTCAAATTGTCAAGAAACCAGTTCCTGTGATTATCCATGCTGGAGGTCATGGTGGAGATGGAGGACTTGGAGGAGGATTTGGAGGTCACGAAATCAGTTCTGGAGGATTTGGAGGACACGGTGGCAGTTTTGGAGGACACGAAATCAGTTCCGGTGGTTTCGGAGGACACGGACTCAGCTCAGGTGGTTTCGGTGGTCATAGTATCGGCGGTGGAGATTTAGGTGGGCATAGTTTCTCATCATCTTCGTTAGGAAGTTATGGACATCATTAAAATTTCACGTTTTCAATCCATGCTCGATCTAGGAATACTTTATTATTTTGTGATTAATTAATTAATTAAAAAAGAATAATAACTGACTGAAATATGAGATTATTAAATTAGTTGATCACAAAATGATAAGTAATGAATATTCATGTAAATAAGACAACCTTATGACTCTCCTAGTGTTAATAATAACCTCAGTATTGTACTATTATGGTAAATAACTAGAAATAGCTCAATCTTGTAAGGATAGAGAATTTTTCTAGTTAACCATTGCAGATTCTTCATGTTTACACCTGTGATAAATTTTCTATATAATTTTTTTTACTGTATACCTTGTTAACACTACTAATAAAGAATTTATTTTTTTAATGACTTGTTTGTATATCATCCTACAATAAGATGTATTTGAATTTACAATTCAAGATATAAGATACGATAATTGAAGGAACATTTAATAAGCAATGTTAATCAACTATTTTTAAAATTTTGTGTTGCCAATATGGTTACCCAAGTATTGAAGTACCCTGTAATAACACTAACTGAAAATCTAAACTTCTCTTTTACAAACGATAGAAGATAATGGGTGACTCATCGAAAACGTACCGTAAGGCATTACAGGGTGGAAAAGAACGGCGAAATCCAAAAACACGTCAAGTTTTGTTTGATCGTCTCTTCCCCTTTGGATGACACGTTGAAAGTTTTACTGTTTTTTGCGTTAAAAGGTGTTCCCTTGACAAACAAACTTGATGAGTTTTTGGATTTCGACGAAAAATTCTGTTCCACCCTGTAATGCCTTGCGCTACGTTTTCGATGGGCCACCCTGTAGGTAGATCCAGTATATTGAATTCCAGTCACCAGTTTTTATAGTTAGAAAAAACCTGATAAGACACGTTCATACTCTTATTATATTATACATTTTGCTGTTTTTGAAGTTACCAGTCAATTTGTAATAAATATGAACTGGATGAAAGGAAAAAAATTCTAAAATAAAAACTTGGAAAATTTAATATGTTATTAGAAGATACAGTATTTTTAAAAAGTATTAATAATTTTAGTTGTGTGGACTTGTGTGGTTAGTATGAGAGGATAGAGCGCTATTATCACTCTCCTGAGTGCGCCTACACTCACTGCTCCATCACCAGTGTTGCCAGATGACCTAATTCAAATTGTACCATGGTGTAGATTATTAGTTTTTTCATGGTTTTATCGTACTAACTGACCTTACTAGTGTGACGTTATGGAAGGCTAGTTTATTTATGGGGTTAGTGCAATTTGATAATAATATTATTGAATAAACATATAAAAAACAATAAAACCTAACCTTTTCTTGTTTCAAAAATAATTTTTTTCTTCTTGTAATTTTTTCTGATTTTGATCTTCCAATTCTATACATTTTTAAAGACGTCGTGAATTTTATTTCATCTGTAGGTGTGAAACTTACACATCCATTACCTAAAGGATTCCTGCAGTTCTTTATGTAAAGTGAGGAGCGGTTAAATTTTCTAAAACTTTGGTATTCTTACGAATAATAATAACACCCTGTGAATAGGTATGTTATGGCTTGTAAAGTTTTGTCCAAGGGTAAGCGCTCTAAATATATTTTCAATAAAATAATAAAACGTGTAGTTGGACAAGGTTTTATTAAATCATAATATTAAAGTACATGGTCAAGAAAGATCAACAAGAGCATTCTTGGAAAATTACAAGTTAATTTTCGAGGAGTTCCTTTTGGTTTTTGTTGACGAGCGATCGTAATCATTCGTACTAAGTGGATTCCTTTTTTTTGTGTCGGAAAGTAGAATCACGGGTCGGTCACGCGAAATCACGGTTAGTTTTTTTGTAAAGCCACACAGTGGGAAAAGTAACGGGTGCATCAGCCAGCCCTGCAGCCAAACGGATTAAAATATAATGTTCATGTAAGTAAATAGTTTTGAGTAGTAATGTTTAGTTTTGTGTAGTCAGCAAAGACTACTTAATTGCTGAAGTAATACTAGTTTTTTCTATATTTGTTAAATAAATCATAGTTATTTGTTTTGCGCTTGTTGTTTCAATTTTTTCGTTTATGAAAATTAACGATCATTTAAATGCGGGGGTATTGGCCTAGTCAGATCTCTAAAAGAGAGGGATATTGCCAAAGGGAATAGAGTCCCTGTAGGGCAAACCCTTTCCCCGCTCTCTGAATCATCGTCAGGAAGTTAGGGTTCCTCAGGCCCATCCTATCTGATCTTAACCCCCTAGTCATGTGTTTACTAGAGACCAATTTAAATACAAATTGGGCCTCTCTATATAACCTGTGGTTATCACTAACAGTGGACTTTAGGGTCAGTTAAAAGGGTCTATAATAGCTCTCTTAACAGTATATTATTGTACTTATAGTCTATTTTTATGTATGAGAGAGTATTAAAATAATAAAGCGTTCATAATCCATAATCCATAATCCATAGTAGACAGTTAAAATATTTTTTGAAGTTATTCCTCGAGAATACACTTATATTTTCACCTAATTAACCTGCTTATAACTTATGTAATAAAATATGAGAGTATTAGCTCGAATAAGCTTTACTAATATAGCTCTACAATCTTATTTTAAATATTACTTATGTCAAACTTGACAATACTGTCCAAATCTCATCAAAATCAATCATACAGGATGATCTTCTACATCTAACCCCTCCCTCATGAAGTCATCACTCCTGGGATGATATTTTCTTAAATTAGAAACATGCACAGATTCCTCTATGCCTTCATTGAAGTAATTCACCGATGACACTATTCCATTAAAGGTTTTAACTTTAGTAACTTCAAAAGGTCCCTTGACAACAAATTCTTTCCCAATTTTTTGATGCCTTGTTAAAATATGATCTCCAATTCTTAAATTTGGCGGTTTAAGTTTTTTGTTTTTGTTTGCTTGTTGTTGTGTGTATTTTTTATATTTATCTTGTTCTTCTTTAGATTTGGGAAGTTCCTTTATCTCTATATCCAGTCCTAAAGATTTATCTGCTAGTAACATAGGTGCCTTTCCAAACAGTTTAAAATTTGGCGAGCAGCCTAAATACTCATTATGTGAATAATTATGGTGCTGTATCGCTGCTTCTAATCCCTTTTTCCAGCCACCAGTGAGTTCAGGGTAGCATTTTAAGTAAGTTTTTACGTCCCTTATGGCTCGTTCGGCAATACCATTACTCCTTGGATGATAAGGACTAGTGTGAATTAACTTTATATTCTTACTTATTGCAAAATTTCGAAATTCTTCAGATTTAAAAGCTTTTCCACAATCTGAAACGATGTTCTTTATTTGGTGAATATAAGGAATTTTATTTAAATAATCTATAAGGGCTCTGCTACTCTCTTTTAATGATTTGCCAAAAACATATCGTGAAGCTTCATCTATAACAATAACAAACGATTTTGTGGTTTGATTTAAATCCGACTTTTTACTCACTTCCCCAAAGTCAATATGTACAGTTTCAAATGGAATTTCAGAACATTGTGAGATGTGTATAAAATCTGGTTTAGGTAAATATTTGAATTTATTAATTTGACATATTCGACAAGTTTTCACATACTCTCTTATCTGCTTTGCCATAGAATTCCAGAAAAATCTCCTTTTTAACTTATAGTATGTCTTATAATAACCGTCATGCCCACCTGAGATCGGATCATCGTGATACATCATTAATATTTCTTTTACCATTCTAGGAGTCTTTACTAAATACCTGCCATCTTCTTAAACAGCTGAAGGTAAAAAAGTGCAATTTTTTCTAAAATGTTTTATTTTTCCACAAGGTATGTTAAGAACATTGTGCCAAACGGGTTATGTAAGTATAAGGGTTTAAACTTTGACTTTTAAACAACGTTACGTTCATAAATAATAATTTTAATATAAAAACTACTTCTTACCTACAAATCCAAATCAGAATCGAAATTAGAAGATGAACTGTCGTGTGATCTAACCACCGTCACCACACGATTTTTTGCAATTTCATCAATTTCATATTTTTTTAATTTCTCTTAATGAAGGAAACACAAATGATACAGTTCTTTTCTCACAGAACCGGGATTGAACTTAATATTCTTTGAATTTAGCCAATTCTGTAAATCTTTTTTTAACCACTTGGTTGTGGGCATTTTTTCTATAAGTCTAGAGTGATAACTTGCATTATCCATTACTATTATACAGTTCTGAGGAAGAAGATCTATAATTTGTTCGGACCACTCTTTAAAGACATCAGCATTCATGCCCTCATGGTAGTCACCGGTACGAGTAGATTCAAAAGTAAATAAACCACCTTTAACAAAACCGTTTGAATTACCGATGTGTACTATTATTAGTCTGCGCCCCTTTCCTGATGGTGGATTTAAACCAGTAGATAAATTATTTAAAAAAGCCTGTCTTCGACTTGTAACAGTTTCATCTTGCCAAAATTTATTTGGTTTATGTCCCTCATTGATCCATGTTTCATCTAAATAAAATATATTTCTTCTTTGGTTTCTCATTTCTTTTATAGTCTTTAGGTAATTTCTTCTCCATACTACAATATCGCTTAAAATAGACTTTCTGGAATGCTTTTTCTATAGAAAACCTATTTCTTTTAAAAGTTTCCATAGTGTGCTTCGACTCATTTCAGGGTAATCCTTATCATCTCGAACCGTGGCAAGAACTTTGTCTACTGTCGGAAATTCTTTTCTAAAGAAGAACGCACGCACTTTCCTTCGAAGTCTTTCTTTCAAAAGATTTTCTAATTGAAATTTTGGTTTTCCTGGAGCTTTACGTGCTGTTTGAAACTTGCCACATTTCTCTTCTTTAACAACTCTTTAAATTGTAAATTTCCCAACACCAAGCGTACTACTAACTAATTCCACTGTGTCATCAACACTTTTACATAAATGTTTGTCTGTAAATGATTTAAAACAATTAAATATTAATGTTTCTTCATTAACTGTTAAAGGACCGATTTTTTGTCGTTTACGCGGCCCTTCCAAATTTTCCATGATCACACTAGAATTCACACTGCACCTTGCAAGTTGCAACTAAACGACATTTAGTAAACTGTCAAGAATACACAACTTGGACCTCCTTACTAAATGGAAAACCTATAGTCGCATTTTCGGTGAAATTTGTTGGGAAGGTATTTATCTACTTATAATTCGATTACTGTAAGAAATACTTGGAATTAAAATAAAACAAAATTGGCAAATAGGTACTTATTGAAAATAATCTTAAGATACGGCTATGTAATCTTTAATACACAGGCTTTTGGCCTGTCCAAACCTTTTTCTATTGTTCTGTATAGCTTATGTTTATAAAGGACCAATAAAAGACCCAAAACTTGTAATAGCTCAGGTATATTTATTACAATTTTAGGAAATATTTAGATTATTCTGTAAAAATATTTAAAATGACCGTACTAAGTTTTGCATTAGAAATGCTGTTTTATTACTCTCTCATACATAAAAATAGACTATAGTAACCAATAGTGTCAATAGGCTCAACTCAATCCTATGACTTGTTTTCGATATACAGAGTGTTAAAGTTGAAAATTACTCATATTTTCGAAATTTTTATTTTCAAAATTACGAGCCAGATTGAATTTCTGTTGTATACACACGTTTACTATACGTTTTATTATTACATTAGTACCTATGTACAATTAAAAATATTTTCAGTTACAGGGTGATTCACAATGTATAAATAATTTTAATGTCATCAGGGAAGCATAATTTTAAAAAATAGATTTACAGTACACATTGCTTATACAGGGTGTTTTATAGAGAGAACCCCAATATAAAATTATTTTTTTCATGGATTAATTCATAACACTGTAGGTACATATTAATTAATTTTTGGAAAGGTAATACCACTTCAATATATACAGGGTGGCCACTTTTTCATTGAAATGTATTGCTATCTCGTAAACCGTTGGTAACACAAAGTTGGTTAAATGGGGAAAAAGTTGCATATTTCGAAGTCCAATCTGAGGGCGTTTTGAAAACTAAAATATCGGGTCCGGTTTCCGAGATATTCGATAAAAAACAAATAAGTACCATTTCTTTATTCCGCTACAGAACGTTTATTTGCAAAAATAGACAAAAACTCATTCGGAGTTTTTTGTTTTATATCAAATTGTGCGTATGATAGCGTATTTAGTTTTTTTATCCGACGTTTCGTAAATGCAGGACCACCATCAACTTCTTTATTTGAATATGGACCAATATTTTCCTGGCTCATAATTTTAATGCATGTTCAATGTTGAATACAATGATGTAATAACATATTGTGATTAGTCAACATTTCGGAAGATTTGAACATCATCAGGTAAGTTTACAAGTACGGACCTGTGTTTTGTTAGTTAAAAATATTTGAATTAGTAAATGATGTATTATCGTTGTAAGAGATTATAAATAATAAATACCAAAGTCAAACTTTTAACTTTACATCCAGACAACATGTTCGTTTACACATTTGCTAAAAAATATTTTCCATTTTTATGGTTTTTGCACTTGACCAATCCCAATATTAATCTATAAATAAAGTACATCCCGATTTTTAAATACATAAAGTTAGCCTGATTTGTCATATTTTGTTGGATTTTTTAAACTGATATGGTTCCTCATAGTATAAAAAAGAAAAAGTTAACAAACTGCAGATAGATACCTACTTACAATAATAATTGTATATCTAGCAACACGTCTTGATTATTATACAAATAAATTTAAATCAAGTTAACCTGGCATGTCACATTTTATTATTGTATATTTGACAGTCTGGTATCGGATAAAAGCATTGGTATATTTTTAATTAGGGTATTGAAAATATGGTTCGTTACAGTAGAAGTGAGAAAAAAGATATGTACGATGTGTACATAAAATGTAACAGAAATAGTGGAGAAGCTGCAGAAAGATACCTTCAGTTGTATCCAGGAAGGAGGCAACCATCTTTATTAATTTATTATAGGATAGCGTTAAATATGGCTCACGAAGGAAATATTGAAAAAAACGTGGTAAATATTTAAAACGTAATACAATAAATGAAATAAATGTTTTGTCTCAAGTTTATATCAACCCTGAAACGTCGTCTAGAGCAATAAGCCGAGAATGTGGAGTTTCTGCAAGTACTGTGAAAAACATTCTTAAAAAACATAAGTACCATGATTACAAATTCCAAACTGTACAAAAGCTACATCCTGGAGATTATAATCGTAGAATAGAATTTTGCCGTTGGTATAAACGAAAATTAAATAATGATGTATTCTTTCATGGACGAATTTTATGGACAGATGAATCGACATTTACTAATAGTGGAATATTTAATAGAAAAAATAAACATTTTTATGCCACCGACAACCCACATTTAATTCAAGAAGTAAGACCCCAAATTAGATTTTCAATAAACTTATGGTGTGAAATACTCAATAATAAAATAATTGGTCCTATTTTTATTGACGGAAACCTCAACCAACACAACTATTTACAATTGCTAGAAGATATGTTAGATAATCTTCCTTTAGGTGATCGAAGAAATATTTATTTTATGCAAGATGGCTGTGGGCCACATTATGCTGCATTAATCAGAAATTATTTAAACGAAAGATTTCCCAGGAGGTGGTTTGGTACACATGGACCTATTCGATGGCCCCCTAGGTCACCCTGCTTAAATCCTATGGATTATTTTGTATGGGGATATATCAAAAATAAAGTATATTATGATGGTATTCCAAATGACTTAAATCAATTACGAGATAGGATAATTAATGCGTTTAATAATATCACTCCACAAATGGTTTCTGACAGCATAGCTCAAATGACAGACCGTATTGACTTATGTATTCAAGAAGAAGGAGGACATTTTGAGCAACTACTGTAGTTTTTTCTCTTATCGTTAATCATTGTTTTCATTTATTTGTTTCTGACGTGATTAAGTAGTTAAATACATATTTTTTTTTATTAAATTATTTTAAGCATTTAAAATGTAGTTGTGTATTTCAAATAATTTATAATACAGGTCTGTACAAGTAAACGTACCTGATTTCTTACACTGATAATACATCATTTACTAATTCAAATATTTTTAACTAACAAAACACAGGTCCGTACTTGTAAACTTACCTGATGATGTTCAAATCTTCCGAAATGTTGACTAATCACAATATGTTATTACATCATTGTATTCAACATTGAACATGCATTAAAATTATGAGCCACGAAAATATTGGTCCATATTCAAATAAAGAAGTTGATGGTGGTCCTGCATTTACGAAACGTCGGATAAAAAAACTAAATACGCTATCATACGCACAATTTGATATAAAACAAAAAACTCCAGATGAGTTTTTGTCTATTTTTGCAAATAAACGTTCTGTAGCGGAATAAAGAAATGGTACTTATTTGTTTTTTATCGAATATCTCGGAAACCGGACCTGATATTTTAGTTTTCAAAACGCCCTCAGATTGGACTTCGAAATATGCAACTTTTTCCCCATTTAACCAACTTTGTGTTACCAACGGTTTACGAGATAGCAATACATTTCAATGAAAAAGTGGCCACCCTGTATAAGGTGATTTATTTATTCGAAAATTTTCCATTTTAAGAGTTTTAAATTCGACATACAGGGCGTTAAAGTGGAGAATTGCCGATTTTAGTTATTTTTTCTTCAAACTGAAAAGCTAAATTGACTTTATGTAATTTTGTTCAGATGTTCATAAAAAGAGACAGTTCAAGATATTTACTGTTACAGGGTGATTCACGAATAAATCACACTATATATTTGAAACTTTATTGTCCCGTGTATAAAAACTTGTCACAAATATTGGAAAATGATGTACATACTGATATATTTTGTAGGTAATTATAAAACAAATTACCCTGTATATTTTAAAATCTAATTTAACGTTATTAACTTACTCAAAAGTCACTAAAGAAATGTAAGGTCTTTTTTTAATAATTTCAAAACATTCTTACTTTTTGTGGTTGCCTGGATGACTCACCCTGTATAAAAAGTACACAGGGCTAAATCTTTTGAAATACCAAAACACCAAAACTTATATTAAACTTATATATTCTACATAAAGACAATCTATCTTTTTAATTAGAAGAAAAAATAACTAAAATCAGCAATTCTCTACTTTAACGCCCTGTATCTTCAAAACTGGCCATACTATCGGATTTAAAATTATATCTCTTAAAACTGTTAAAATTATCATTATATACTGAGAAAATAATTACATTTGACTTAGGAAATTTTATACTACAAGGTGTTCGTGGTGTTTTTTGTACTTTAATTAAAATACAATATCTTCCAACAAATAAGCCACCTTGTAGACTTTGAATCTTAGAGGTACACATATTTTAGTGGTATTACTTTTTCCAAAAATCAATTAATAAGTAGATGCAGGGTTTTGAATTAGTCCTTAAAAAAATAGTTATATCTGCCCCCCCCCCTACAAAACAGCCTATATAAGAAGATGCAATATACCAAAATACCATATTGAGTAGTACTTTTTGAAAATATGCTTCCCTAACGTCTCAGTAGATATAGTAAGATTTTGCAAAAAAACTATCATCACATCTTTCTGAATCACCCTGTAATTAAAAATATTTTCAATTATACGTATGTAATAATATATTATTAAAACATGTATTAATCGTGTGTATGCAAAAGAAATACAGTCTAGCTCCTAAGTTGAAAAATAGAAATCCCGAAAACTGGGCAATTTTCAACTTTATCGTATATCGTACAAATATGATAATTATCGTAGTCTGGCATCACTGCTCTCATCATTTATATTATGATTTCGGCCAAATAGTAAGAGAGTGCCCTTTACTCTCCTACTCACATAAGGTCCCTGATAAAAAATATAAAAAATGTTTTTGCACTTTTCAATTTTGTACTACTGCTATAGGCAATTCTTACTGTAGCAGAGTAAGTTGTGTTGCCTAAACATTGTGTCTTGAATTATAAACATATTTGAATTTTAATTGAACTGAATGCTAGGCTCGCTTAGGATAATTTAATTAAAATTTTTATTTAATATTTTTGCTAAAATGAATACTTTTACAGTAAGATATATATATATATATATATATATATATATATTTTTTACATGTTTCTCCTATTACATTACACATTATAAATTATCAAATATTATTGGTGGTATGTTTTATTGGGGGTTTCATCTTTTTGTATCCAAAACATATCCAGCACCTCCATAGTACTACCTATTGAATTAAAAAAATGCAATATATCTTTAAAATTTGCAATATTTTCAAAATACCCTGTGATATATTATTAATGGTATTTTTAAATAATATGGCTGTTTTTAATTATCCACATTTAGAAAAATTAAAAAAACCATTGCCGCACATTTTTAACAAATGAATTTTACAAAACTGATATTTTTCATTATATTTTTACTACATTTTAAGGTCATTAATAACTATAAGGCATTCACAAATTTTGAAAATAGATATGCATAAAATATTTAGATAATATCAAATATCGATATTTTATTTAAAATACAGGATGTTTCAGATTTGATGAATCAAACTTAAGGGCTAGATCGAACTTTAAAAATAATTTTAAAAACTCTTGATAATGAAGGCCTGAAAATGCTTTGTTTTGAATATCGAATATACAAGATGTTAAACGTTGAAGAGGGTTTTTCCTTATTATTTTCGAAACGTCAAGTGATAAGAAAGTAATATTTTGTAGAATTCGTAAGTTTTTTTATGTATAATATAATAAACCTATTTAAAGTTTTAAATTTTATTCAGAAGCGCATCAATTAGGGGTGGACAAAGGAAAATATTGACTCAGTTTTTGCGCACATAAACTATGTTTACTATTTTTGACTCACGAATATTAAATGTTTGTCTTTTTTACTTACAAAAGGTATTCTTGTCTTAAAACAGTGATATAATATGTGTTTTAAAGTAACAACATCCTTGCATCTACATATTTACATCTTCAGTTACAATTGTTTAAAACATTTATTTATGCAATAAAAGAATATGTTTAAAATTTTTAGAAAATAATTTAAAACTACATTTGTGACAAAAACAAACAATTTTAAGATTATTATTTTAAGAGCAATCCAGTCCCTTCTGACGTCACACCGCACGAATATCACGACCTCCCCTTAAAGTATTTGGAACCTTGTTCGCTACATAAATTTGGCAACGTTGTGTGTCGTACGCTGAAGGGTCCGATTACAAATCAGGTAGATATAACTCGTTGGCTATCGCCGTCTACTGGGGGTTAGTGGCTTGTTAATATACGAATGTAGAAATACTATTTTTAAACCAAAGAACTCAAATATTTTTTATTTATTGATAGTTATAGATGATATACAGGGTGTCCCGAAATTAGACGGTCATATTTTAACAGCGTAATCTACGTCCTAAAATAGTAGTAAAAGTTCATATAAACATAGGTCCGAAAACGTTTCTTTTCCGAGATACAGGGTGTTAAAGGTGAAGTCCTGATACCACACTTTTGTAAATATTTTCTAAACGTTTAAAGATAATTAGGTAAAATTTGTTACAAATACTTACCTTTTTACGCTTCATTTATTGGATTAAATCCCAGTTATTGATCATCTTCTTAGGTGGGTAAATTAGGGGGAGCTTAGGGTAAAATTGCCGAGTGTATCTATATGTCTATATCCATAATAACTCATGAACCGATACACAGAAAAACACTAAATTTTAAACTTAAGTTTTATTTCGGTCTGACGTGAAATAATTAGATTTTGGACAAAGTCGGAACATCTGGGGGGTACTTTATGGGAGGCCGTTTCTATATTTTATTGAATATATCTGTTATTTATGTTTGGAGAAGAAAATTATTCAAATAAAACTTACTTCTAATATTATTATCTATAATTTTTGTTTTATGTCAAAATTTCCTGAAATGGTCCGTATTCGAGAAATTTGACAAAATGTGCAAAATTCTAAACTAAACTAAAAGTTGTTTGCGATATCGATCTCTATAATTTTTGTTTATACATGATTTTTCTAAAATGGACCGTAATGGAAAAATTGTAGAAAAATTGCTAAATTTAAATTTTTCATTATTTTCGTATTCAATGAATAACTCTAGAAATATTTCTAGGTAGATAGATGTATGTGGAAAATGTATATATTTAGTTTATCCTCTAAACATTTATAGAGGTACTGCAATAAGTTGTACAAAATAACCAGAAAAAGCCTATAATAACTAGATAGGAAAGTCATGTGTTGGACACATCAGATTTTTTGACTATAAAATTTGGAAAACCAATATTTTCTGTATAATAAAGCTACATTTGTTGCATCTCGCTAGGACACGCCATTTTCAAGAGAAAAGCATGTTACCTTATTCGAAAGTGTAACCAATAATTAGTAGGTCTGTAGAATTAGAAATTTAATTTTTTTTTAACTTTGAAAAACCGGTAACTAAAGAAATTTTAGAAAATATTTCATCTGGACTTCACTTGTAACACCCTGTATCTCGAAAACGAAACGTTTTCGGACCTATGTTCATATAAACGTTCACTCCTATTTTTAACCGACTTCATAAAGGAGGAGGGAGGTTCTCAATTCGTCGCAATATTTTTTTATTTTTTTTATGTATTAAGTATAAGGGGTTATGTATGTTCAGCGATATTTCTTTAACACGGTGTCCGATATTCAATGATTCTTTTTTTGTTAGAAAGGGGGTACTTCAAGGGTGGTTCCATATAAATTTGGTCAAAATCTAATAATTGGGCCCATGAGAAAATTCTCAAACTCTTAATTTTTTATGTATGTTTAGCGATAATGCTTTACCACCTTGTCCGATTTATATGATTCTTTTTTTGGTAGTAAGTGGGTACCTCAGCGGTGATCCTATATAAATTTGGTTAAGATGTGGTGACGGCATCTGAATGTTTTTGAATTCGGTTTTTTTTTATTTTTAATTTCTAATGCTTGTAGGATGTAGATTACGCTGTTAAAATGTGACCGCCTAATTTCGGGACCCTGTATATTGGAAATTCGAAATAATAGTTATGACGTAGCGGTGTTTTTCTAATTGTAATCGGACCCTAGGTATATGGCTACGGAAAGTGATGAATTTGAGATAGGTAAATTGTATTTATTGCATTAAAGGAACAACAAATATAAGTACAATTAAATAAGTATATTAATATAACAATTTTTTAAAGTCTGTATTAAAAAAATTTTTATTCACATAGATTATTAAATTAAAAAAATAACTATTAAAATACGAAATGTTAATTTTTTCTCTTTTACAACACAAAATATACAATACTGTTGAATCAAAATTTTATCCTGGCAGCAGGTGGTTTTTGTGACGCGACAATTATGATGCTTTGCATCTCATGAATTAAAGTTAATTCTCTTTTAATCTTAAGGTGTTCATACCCCTTATAATTTTCGGACAAGAATATCTCAAAATATTTAAATTTTGGCAAAATAAATTAGGCAATAATATCTATCTATAATATGCATATATTTTAATGTTTTAATTCCTTCCAGTTTCCCAAAAAAACTAAAAGGGCTTTAATTTTGAAATATCATAATGAAAATAAATGCATTCCTCGACAGCACTATTCTTAATATAATCCCCAAATTTAAGCCCCTAATGTCTTGTTAATGATTTCTTAAAATTCGCCAAAATTAGTGGCTAAAACGCTTCGTTAAGTGCTATCTTCTCGTGTAAACTGGTGTAAATTATTGCAAGAAACGAATAATGACAAAGTGTACGATACGATAGTTACAAGCCCGTTACACTGTTTTCCACTCAATTTATTAAAAAAAAAAATAATAAATTAGGGTGTTAATTTTTTTTCTCTGAAGCTATTGGTTTTGGGAAAAAAATTCAAGAATAAAAAAAAATTAAATAAATCAAGGATTTCATAAAAGTTCATCTCGAAAAAAAGATTTGATATGAAATAAAGTAAGTGTTGCTAATTTCACCCCCCTATAATGTAACAGAAATATTGAAAAAACACCCGTGGTTAGTCCTTTGCGATTACAGAATTTCAAGTTTCTAGCTTTACTGAAATTTTAGAAAAAAAATTAAAACTCAATTTTAGTCATCACTTTTTAAGGGTGATATCTCGAAAAGGGGTGGGCTGAGGAAATTTTGTTATAGGAAAGACCCATCTTAATTTCATACGAGCAATCAGTTCCTGAATTTTATCGCATGTATTTAGAAACACCCTGTATATTACACATTTGTTTAAGCGTGCAAAATTCTTGACAATCTCTTTACCCTAATTGGCACATGTCGTATTTTTCTAGGATTTACTAACTCTGGCAGCAAACAAATAAAATAGAAATTTGTCAGCTGTGCATTTTTGCCTTCCAGAATTTTTCATTTCATAAATTAACTAAAAACTAAATTAAACAAAAACCTAACAACGCCTCAACAACAAACTAAGACGATCACAATAATTTCGCACCTCTTCAAAAACAACTACCTATTTTTCGACACAGGAATTAACAAATTTAATTAAACAGCAGCTACCCTTTTAACCACGGGCTTCAAAGACTAGCAGCGTTGCCATATTCACTGGTATCATTGTTTTAATAGAATTAGTATCGGAATGAAAACTATGTTAATCTTCGGTCCTGTTTAAAATTGGTAATCTTTTTGAAAAAAAGTTATTTAGAAAATAGTTAAGAAATTTGTTATAGAATGCCGGTAAAGAGCCAAAAAATTAAATTTATTAAAAAGTTGAAATTTTTGTTGTTTTTCTTTAAAAATATAAGTTTTTCGCGGTTTAAGATTGTAAGATTAACAATCAACTTGATGATTTTTATTGTTTAATGAACATTTTAATTATATTTTAAGAAAAATATCGAAGAAACTTTACTTCTTCGCAAGAATATCAAAAAACCTATCAGCTGAAACTAAAATTACAGTTTATCGCTCAATTATTCAACCACATTTTGATTATTTTTCATCGGTTATCTTACTTTTCAACTTAAACCAAACGACACAGTTACAAAAACTGCAAAATCGTGGTATGATGATTATATTGAGGTGTAGCAAATATACTCATTTATCCACCATGTATAAATCACTGCAATGGATTTCGGTTTATCAGAGATCATACTGTTTGACTATGATGTTTGTATATAAAATAGTAAATAGTTTGGCCCCACCTTATTATCGAGAATATATTAATTTTAACAATCATATTCATAACTACTCTACCAGAAATAACAGTAACTTGCACATAGAACAAATAAACGAACTTCAATGAATTCCTTATTTTTTAAATGCTTTGACCATTACAATAAATTGCCGTTTGGTATTAAAGCTAGTTCATCAGTAACAGTTTTTAATAAGAAATCGATAAAACATGTTCATGATTAATGAAATTAGTGTAAAGTAGATTAAATGCACAAATCTCTTTTAAACAATTTTATTTAATTGTATTAATATGTATATTATGTATTTAAACTTTTGTATTTGGAACTTTTATATATATATTTTGGACTTTAATTGTTTTTCTGTTTTGTTCAGTCATAAATTTTAATTTTTTTCTTGATTTTTGTATTTTGAATTTTGTTGTTTTATAACAAAAAAAAAATTGTTTATATATTGGGGTTACCTATTTCAATAAAATATATTTTCATTTTCATTTTTTCACTATAACTTGACCACTTTGTACAGTGTTTAGGTTATAGCACTGTTAAAAAAATTTTTAGATAACACATCATCAATCATAAATTACATCATATTTTAATACGACTATAATATATAACGACACAACATGAGGGAATGCAGTAACGAAAAAAAAAAGCAATCTTATACGCACAAAATGATATTTGATGAGATCTGATGTAATTTGATCGAACGATACCATTCGATAGATATTATGAGAATTACCTACACGAGTTGAGTTGCACACATTTTCCATTTTCTATAAAATAAGTCGGTTATGTCATAGAGGAAGTCGACTTAGTTTTCTGTAACATCGATATGGCTTACAGTAATTTCTCGTAGAGCGTGATTCAAATCAAATTTAAAAAAAATCGTATGCATTATACAGCGCGATTTAGAAAAATATGAGTAATTTTAGATGAGTAAAGAATCTTAACTGATATTTGGGACAATAAATGGTCCAAAAATATTTTTTATTAAAAAAAAAAACTTGAAAACTGGTTAAATTACGAAAAACAATCGTTTTGAATTAGAAATTTAAAGTAATGATGCTAAATAGAAGTAAAATAATATAAATTCAATATTAAAATAGATGAAAAGGCAAGGTAGACAACAAGTAGCCGACAATTGTTAATGCAGGTGATTGTTTAGTCTAGAGTGCAAGCTAATAAACATTTTAAATAAAAGTTCTTGTAAAGTAATTATCTAAAATCATTATTATTTGTAATGTAACGATAGCGTAATTTATTTATTTAAAACACACTATTTACAATTTATTTATGACGTATTATTTAATTTATATAATTCTTAGACACTAACTCACAATTCTAGTTTATTTATTACAATGTATGTGTTCAGTCCAATACTCTATACGAAACTGTCTATATACAACTGACTGCGGTCTTCAAACTCGCGATATTTATATCAAGCCAACTCTGTAACCAGAATACTCTAGACGGTGTGGAATGTCCTAGTCTTCCATTTCTATGACTCAACGTCACATACCTACCGCTTGTTCTAGTATATTCGAAAAGCATCCGATTGTCTCTATATTGCCAGCGCGCCACTAGACTTTATACCGCGGGAGTAAACAAAGGACAGGGTAGGCTTACGCGCGACAGTAATAAGTAAACATTGAACATAAAAATAAATATAAGCTCAATTGACGTGTGATTTTTGGGACCGTATTTTGAGCATGCTGATTCGCCTCCTTATCTCTAGTCTTCATAACAAGAACATTTGTCATTTTTATCAAAGTCATCCATCATTTCACATTTCATTCAAACATAGACTAGCACCAGATAGATAACTCAATCTATGAATTAAATTCTATCAAAACTTCATTGTATTTTTTAACTTTAACAATAGTATGAAATATATACTATCGAACGATATATCTGTGATATTAACATCGACAGGATTTAAAGTATGATAAAAAGGATTGGAGTGTAGTAAGACACTTGAAAAAATGTGGGGAAGACATTAAAAATTAACTAAGGACTAAACATTTTTTCAAATTTCAAATTTATACCATCTGCTATTCATGATTTGATGAGGTAAGAAAGTTCTCACATATTCAGGAGGCTGAAAAATGAGCCTAGTGCAGCTTAAATGCTACTCACCATACAAATTAATAAGTTAGATTCATTTTTTTTATTACATATAAAAAAAAATAATTTAGAATTGCCCTGTATTTGCAATAAAGATTTCTATTTCATCGATTACTTAAAAGTCTTCATATTTGGATGGCGAAATGTAGAAACATACACAAATTACTCGATTTGTAAGAATGCGATAATTTTTCCACATGGTAGGATTAAGGGAAACAGAAGGAAAGTTCGGTTATAGAAAATTGTATAAATTACAAACCTAATTTTTATGGAGTTCAGTACGTTCGAGTGAGACATTTTTAGATCATGAAGTTTTTGGTAAGTGGATTTTATATATTTTAATAATCTTTATATTAAGGATTATACAGAGTGGAAAGTCTAACTGAAACAAATTCTTTAACTTGATAAATGAAGGTTTGTCGCAAAATTCCTGAAACACGTCAATTTTTACTTTCCTATCTGTATACAGATATAAGGAAAGTATAGGAATCATGATTTTTTCGACCTCGAGTTTTCGACGGATTTTTACGTCTGTGTGTGTGCGTGTGCGTGAGCGTGTGTGTGTGTGTGTGTGTGTGTGTGTGTGTGTGTGTGTGTGTGTGTGTGTGTGTGTGTGTGTGTGTGTGTGTGTGTGTGTGTGTGTGTGTGTGTGTGTGTGTGTGTGTGTGTGTGTGTGTGTGTGTGTGTGTGTGTGTGTGTGTGTGTGTGTGTGTGTGTGTGTGTGTGTGTGTGTGTGTGTGTGTGTGTGTGTGTGTGTGTGTGTGTGTGTGTGTGTGTGTGTGTGTGTGTGTGTGTGTGTGTGTGTGTGTGTGTGTGTGTGTGTGTGTGTGTGTGTGTGTGTGTGTGTGTGTGTGTGTGTGTGTGTGTGTGTGTGTGTGTGTGTGTGTGTGTGTGTGTGTGTGTGTGTGTGTGTGTGTGTGTGTGTGTGTGTGTGTGTGTGTGTGTGTGTGTGTGTGTGTGTGTGTGTGTGTGTGTGTGTGTGTGTGTGTGTGTGTGTGTGTGTGTGTGTGTGTGTGTGTGTGTGTGTGTGTGTGTGTGTGTGTGTGTGTGTGTGTGTGTGTGTGTGTGTGTGTGTGTGTGTGTGTGTGTGTGTGTGTGTGTGTGTGTGTGTGTGTGTGTGTGTGTGTGTGTGTGTGTGTGTGTGTGTGTGTGTGTGTGTGTGTGTGTGTGTGTGTGTGTGTGTGTGTGTGTGTGTGTGTGTGTGTGTGTGTGTGTGTGTGTGTGTGTGTGTGTGTGTGTGTGTGTGTGTGTGTGTGTGTGTGTGTGTGTGTGTGTGTGTGTGTGTGTGTGTGTGTGTGTGTGTGTGTGTGTGTGTGTGTGTGTGTGTGTGTGTGTGTGTGTGTGTGTGTGTGTGTGTGTGTGTGTGTGTGTGTGTCGCATAACTCATGAACCGCTACACAGAAAACACCAAATTTTAAACTTAAGCTTTGTTCCGGCGTCCAATGAACTGATTAAATTTTGAGCAGAGTCGGAACATCTGGGGGGGGGGTACTTTATAGGTGGTCATTTTTATATTTTATGGAATATATCTGTTATTGACGTTTGGGGAAGAAAATTCTTTAAATAAAAGTTACTTCTTATGTTATTATCTATAATTTTTGTTTTATACAAAATTTTCCTAAAATAGTCCGTATTCGAGAAATTTGACAAAATATAAAAAAATATTTTTTTATAAAAATTGTTCAAATAAAAGTTGTTTGTAATATAATTCTCTATAATTTTTGTCCTATACATAATTTCTCTAAAATGGACCGTATTCGAGAAATTAGAGAAAATTGTAAATTTTGAAATTTGAAGATAACTCAAAAACGGATAAAAAAACATTATATTTTAAACGTAAGTTTTATTTCGACCTGACGTGAAATGATTAGATTTTGGATAAAGTCGGAAATTTGGGGGGGTACTTTATGGGTGGACGTTTTTATATTTTATGGAATATATCTGTTATTTATGTTTGGAGAAAAAAATTGTTTAAATAAAAGTTACTTCTATTATTATCTATAATTTCTGCTTTATGTCAAAATTTCCTGAAATGGTCCGTATTCGAGAAATTTGACAAAATGTGCAAAATTCTGATTTTTATAAAAATTGTTGAACTAAAAGTTGTTTGCGATATCGATCTCTATAATTTTTGTTTATACATGATTTTTCTAAAATGGACCGTAATGAAAAAATTATAGGAAATTTAAATTTTTCAGTATTTTCGTTTTCAATGAATATCTATAGAAAAATGTTTCGAGGTAGATGTATGTGGACAATGTATATATTTAGTTTATCCTCTAAACATTTATAGAGATGCTGCAATAGGTTGTACAAAATAACCGGAAAAAGCCTATAATAACTAGATAGGAAAGTCATGTGTTGGACACATCAGATTTTTACATAGATTATCACTCCTCCTGTGTGTCTGCTCATGGAGTCACATCGTGCATGGTTATAGTTTTCAAGATCATTTTCACTATCTTCAATATCAGCCGTTGTTCTGGTTTCACTTAGCAGAATTACTTTAGGATTGTAACATGTTATACTTTCTTGAATTTGCTCTCTGTTCTTTACAATACTTTGTGAATTAAGGTAAATTATGCTATTATTATAGATTATATTAGGGTTTACAGTAAGTTTTTTGCTCTTGCTTCTTAATAATAGTAAAATTATTATTTATAAATTTAATTGTTTTGTCATTATCGCCATTATCAATTAATATTTGTAGTTCACCCTTAACATGATTAAAATATTCTCTTTGTTGTTTGGTCTGATCGCTGTAAATTATCACACTTTTATTTATTTATTTTTCAATACATATCTAATATCATCAGATGATTTCAGTATTACCTTAATAGGTCTAGCCTTATTTGGCATGAATTTGCCCAACCTAAATATTTTCACATTATCCGTTTTATTATTGTAACAGCGTAAACAGCATTATTGTCTTCGGATTCTCCTTCAGGTTAAGTTCTCATTTTTGATTCATTAATTTTAAGCATAATAATGTTTGATTTACGAGACTGTCTTTCTATCATTTCATATATTAAATTTTCTTTATCTTCTTGCGAGTAAGATGTTAAATTTTCATTGTCATTATTTAGTAGATTTGTTAATCCTATCACTTCCGCTTCAAGTTATTAATATTAACCAGGAGCTTAGGAATAGGCTTAACTCCATTTGCACAATCATCACAGTAAAATTTAAGTACATGTAAGTAATGTAAACGTAGCTTCATCAGAAAACAGCACTCATTCCAAAGCAATTTGTCCACCATCGAGTCTACAATCAGGATCATCTTCGTTAAGCTCGTGCAGGTTTTGCATCCTATATGGGTGCTTTTTGGCTTCTTTAAGAATTTTTAAAACGCTTGTGTGACTGACACCATGAACGCGAGCTATTTGCCTAGTTGGACTAACAGGATTTTCTTCAACTTCAATTTTGCTAACCGTACTTCGATTAATTGAAGGGAATTCTAGATGAACATTAGTAAACAAACGAGCGACTTCAGCCTGTGATCGACTTCTTCTTTAACAATCCGTGTTACCACCTCTAGCCCGTATGCAAGGTTGTCTTGGGGTATATTTTTCCATTCTGCTAATGCTGCATCAATAAGCTGTGTGACATTTCCTGCATTGTTTTAACGAGCTCTAACCCTTCGTTATTATCATGTTGTGTTGAACAAAAAGCCTTATCTCAAAGTTGGAAATCAAATTTTTTCCTTACAAAAAGTTTATTCAGAAATACACAGTGATTAGTTTGGTTGTGCATATATCGTCCAAAGCAACTGAAAAAGAGCTAGTATATAAATATAATAATAAATAAAATTATATAATAGTAATAATAAAAATAATATTCGTGTAGAAATAAATTATGTCACCTAGCATTTGATAGAATATTAAAACGACATGTCTATGTAATAAAATCGTAAATAAAGAATTACAAATCAAACTCTATTCGAGAAAGTATAACTTACTTAACGAAAAGGAACTAAATAAATTAATTTACAAAATACTAATTAAACGAATATAATATAATGAAAGTATCATGTTTTTTGCAAAATTCGTTATTTCTTATTGGTTTACGAGTAAAAGTTTATAGGCATATCAAAAATTTAAATACACTAAACGCTATTATTAGTTGTTGATTAAAGTGTCGGTGTCGATCAAAGGTATACAGGGTGTTTCTAAATTCATGCGACAAAATTTCCACATCCCACCCCTTTTCGAGATATCACCCTTAAAAAGTGGCGACTTAAATTGAGTTTTTATTTTTTTTCTGAAATTTCAGTAAAACTATAGTATTGTTACAAATTTTGCATTTATTGTTCATAGATAGTGGCCTGTCTACTAGCTCTAGCATGCGCTGAAGAAGAAAAAACGCAGAAGAAACGTGGCTTATACGATTTCGGAGATTTCGGTGGGGGGCACGAATATGCTGGCGGCTTCGGAGGACATCATGATATCAAAACTGTAACCATAACGAAAAAGGTTCCGTATCCAGTACCTCAACCGTACCCTGTCGAAGTTATCAAGCATGTACCAGTACCTGTAAAGGTAACCTTATTTTTTCGTACACCATACAGTTGATAAAAAGATAATTAAAAAGTTAGAAGTTAAAAATCTGTTACGTCTTGTAAAATAAAATATAGATATAGATATTTTACAATCAGATATGTTCAAACGGCTGTTGTCAAATGTGTTATTTGATATCACTGTATGTAGTTGAGAAATATTAAGCAAATATATTTGACATAGTGGTGCCATCAGAACTAGATCTGTCATTAAAAATAACTGGGTTACGATTTGAACTATTATTACTCTTAGCAACATTTCAAAATTTTTAGAGGTTGTTAATACATTTAAACTCTAAACTGCTACAGGTACTAAATAAATAAATTTCCCGATAAAATTGAATATTTTTGCACTTTTACTACCATTAAATTAAATGTGTACACTTTGTTTAGATTTAATCCCACTCCTATTTAATTAAATATATTTTCTAGGTTCCAGTGAAGGTTCCAGTAGACCGTCCCTATCCAGTACCAGTACCCAAACCGTATCCTGTAACAGTAGAAAAACCATATCCAGTTTACGTGAACAAACACGTACCGTATCCGGTTAAAGTACCCGTAAAAATACCGGTACCGGTACCTCAACCGTACCCCGTTCTTAAACCGTACCCAGTTACCGTTCACAAACCGTATCCCGTAAAAGTAAAAGTACCTGTATATGTGGAGAAGAAGGTACCTGTGTTCATTTCGAAACATGAGGATCATCATTATGGTGGTTATGGAGGATTCCATTAGATGGATTTAAAATAGGTAAACAAATTAAAACTTTAAGTACTCAAATAGTTAGTATTGGTAGTTAATTATTTATTACTGCAAAAATTTAAAATTATATCATCAATAAAATTAATTAGATGCTACCTTTTTTTTATTCAGCTTTATCCGGAACAATATTTGTTTTTATATTATTTGCAATTTCCTTTGGAGAGGTTACCTACTTATCTATTTGCTATTTTTTCTGAACAGTATTTAAAATATTACAAAATAATTTGCGAAAATAGTAACTGTATACTATATCATTTAAGTTAACAAATCTCTTAAAAAATTGATCAGTTATCTTATTTGTGTTCTGTTCTGATTTTTGTTTAGGCATTATGGATTTTTTAAAAAAAAATGATTTTAATTTTTTGCGTTCTGTAATAAATTTTTTGTGATTAATTTGACTAATATGTGCCTTAATATCTTTTATTTGCTATATTGTTTAAATAACAGGATATATAAAGCAAATTCATCTATATTTTGTTATAGATCCATTATTATCACCACATTGTATTAATAAAAATACCAACTACAACCATTAATGAAATAAAACGGTACTTAAAATTTTCTACAAGGTTAATGTTTAAATTATTATTTTTTTGGTTAACTGGGTATTGTATTCCGACTTTTTTTTAATGATTATGATTATATTTACATTACTAATAAGTACCTTCACGTTTATGTTAATCATAATTGTTCTGAGAAAGTAATCACATCACTTTATAATAAAGATATTTATTAAAACTGTTTCAACTGTACCAATTTGGTTTTCTATATTATACAGCATGTCGTATCGGTTTTAAAATTAGTAGTATAGAATTTGTCAGTTTGTATTTAATGTATTAGTATATTTTTTTATCATTACTACTTTCTTCAATATTAATTTTTTTAACAAGTAATTTAAAACTGAACCTATTTAATGGTTTCTTCGTATCAATAGGAAAATTTAGACACCAGTGATATTTGTAACCACTGATGTTAGTTTTACAATTTAACTGTTCAAAGCTCATTATTAGGGGTCGTGGATGGTGCACTAGGATATAATACCGGTTGGCAAATCTATATTTAATTAACATTGTCTAGCATTTGTTTTTAAATAGCACACAGGCGCTCATAAAGTCCATTTGATTTACATTTATCTAAAATTACCATATTATTCCAGACAGCTTAATCTCTATTCCTAATTACCAGATTTTTAGATATGATCGAATTGATAGACGAGAAGGGGGAGTATGTATAATGTATGTATGCAGCTCAACATAGTCTAGATTGTTTTACAATCTCATCAGTAGATATATCAGTTCCTCTTTGTTTGCAGTTGCAGCATTTTAATTGCCGTATTACTCTTGCAGTTATTTACCATCCGTCAGTCACACCTGTTGCTACTGACCCGGCTCTGCTAGACAAACTTGATGTCCTAAGAGATTCTGAAAATCTGATTATAGTAGATAATTTCAATTTTCCAGACATTAAATTGCCAATAACTTATATACCTGACACGCAGAATATTACCAATCAGTTCATAGAATGTATACACAATTCTAGTTTTCTTCAACTAATAACCCAACTTACGAGATTTAGAATAAATCGGGAAACTTCTACCCTCGATCTACTACTTACCAATGATAAATAACGCTTAACCCCACCGGTGTATCTCCCACCAGTTCGAATATCTGATCATGCAGTCATAACGTGTCGTTTACAATTTCAGTCATTCTCTTCTTGCACATCCAATCACACTATCTTCTCAATCACAAACTTTGCTGAACTTTTTTCCTATCTAAATCAACTAGAGTGAATTAATATTATCCCTGAAAATAATGATCCGAGTTGCATGTGAAATATCTTACAAAATACGGTTAATGATTGTGTAAAATCTCATACTAAAAACAAAATAAATAGAAGAACAAATCTAAAACCCTGGATATGGTAAAACATAAAAAACACCTATGGAAAAAAATTAAGCGAACCACCAATATGAACGGTTTCTCTGCTCATTGACTATTTTCCAATCAACTAAAAGCCGCAGTTATTAAAGCAAAGTATAACTATCAGGAGTAATAATAATATAATAATAATACTCTCCCTAATTCACCCCCTTACGAGTGAATTTCAACCCCTGAAGTCGACTGAACGACTTGTGTAGGGGAAGGGACGGCTATTATTATTATTTGCCGTGGCGCTCCGGGGCGACTTAAAGATGATTGATGGTGCCATTTGACTTACAGGTGAGGAAAACCCGGAAAACCTCACCCACCATTATCTAGACGGTAATGCATGGCGATTTTTTAATCTGCATGTCATATTGAATTTCTATTAATACGGCACACATCAAATCCTAAACCGAACCATGAAATTTAATTAAAAATCCACATGGTCCGGTCTGGGATTCGAAGCCCAGTAGTCTCAGACTCATAAACTTGCCTATAAATGAATATAAGCGCGTTAGACCGCTACACTACCGACTACTACCGACTACCGACCCGAGTACATCGCCAACTGTGCTGATGGCAAAAAGTTTTATAAATGTGTTAGAAAAATCTAACATCCAAAGTGTCCGTACCTTTTCTACAAAAAGAAAACTGAGATAAGTGTGCCAACAATTCTGAATCTGTTCAACTTCTTCCTAACACCTTCTGTAATGTCTTTACTCTTGAAGATCTGACATCACCACTTCCGGAATACAGGCCTCTATTTCCAACGTATCGTTTGGTCCAGACATAAGAAAAGACAAACTTAGTCCAACTCCTCGCCAGGCTTAGATGGTATTTACTCTTTTCTTCTAAAGTCTTGAGCTGACACTCTCTGTCATCTCATTTCCAGTATAGTGACCTCCTCCTTTAATTCTCACATCTTGCCATCTATATGGAAGACTGCGTCAGTGACTGCCATATTCAAAAACGGCAATAGGCTTGATCCAAATAACTATAGACTGATAAGCCTTGTACCAATAGTTTGTAAAGCAATGGAGTCCATAATATGTGATAAGGTTATGACTTTCTTGTAAACGAACGTGTACTTCCCACCCAACAACATGGATTTGTCAGAGGACGATCTACCTTAACTAATCTCCTGCAGTCTGTCAATGACTGGACAAAAGCCTTAGATGCTGGTCTTCCTACAGATGTTATATCCTTGGATTTTTCTAAAGCCTTTGATAGAGTTCCAAAGCACAGACGTTTCTAAAAGAATACCTGGGAATCTGAGGCAACTTAATAGAATGGGTAACGGACTTCTTAACCTTCAGACAATTTCGCGTAAGAGCTGGTAATATACACTTTTTTGCCCCCACATTTTTGTCTACATTTAGTCGTATTCACCCTCCTCCTTCACCTACATTTAGAAGGGGTGAAGTGACTTGTTCTTTGAGGAGTGAAATTTTTTCGTCTTAAAATCTAATCTATCGTACCCGAAGTTCATTTTACTAAGTCTAGGGGTTCTATATATCGAGTTCCCCTGGGGTGGAGTGTGAAGTAGGGGTAAGATGAAGTTGGGAACTTTGAAATCGTTTTAGCTTTTAGTTTTTCTATCCCATATTATTTAGACGTGGGCGAGGAGGAGAAAGAAGTTGGAGGAGTGGTGGAAACTACTTTTTTTTCTTTTTTTCACGAACCTCTATCCGTCCATGTAATATTTTTCATGTCGGTTCGAAATTAAAAGATGCTTATGTTCGCTATAGGGTCTACCAAATCTAAGCTCTTCATCTATTACAGTTTTCAAGTGAAGTAGGGGTGAGATTATGTTGTGCTGTTCAAAATCGTTTTAGGCGGAGTCTACGGCCCAGCATTTAGTTATTTTCTATCCTTTACCTTTTATACGTAGCAGAGGAGAAGGGGGAATGTTGAGGAGTAGGGTAAAGTAATATTTTCCAGGTCGGATCGAAATTAAATGGTGCTCATGTTCGCTATAGACTAATTTTATTTGGAACTAAAATTAAATACAATTAAAGTCTTGCCTTAAATATGTTAATTTAAAAAAAAAAACCTGATGGGATAGAAACTGAGAATCTAGATTTTCAGTACAAGTAGGCTCGAAATCACGCATAATTTAGTTAAATAGATCCTAGAAACATACGATATTGTTCATTGTAAGTTTTGTATTTAAATTGGCATTGTAAAAAATTAAAAATTGTAGCTCTTCGTATATTTAAAAAACTGTAAATCTATCATCAATACACGCTTTCCTGACTTTTCTTAAGACATAAATTAAAATAGCTTAACCAACGCTATTTACTATTATTATATATATATATTCACATTTTGCAACGATTTTGAATATTAATGAATTCTATATACGCAACGCAACAAGAGAAAATCCAAAGATAGGATATATAAGACATTTTACTTTCAAGGGAACAAGAAATTGTAACAATGTCTATCTATAAATAAATCGTATATTAGTATGGTAATTAGGACCTATTTTCATTAAAATGTAATATAAAGGGGAGTTCCTATTGTTAATGTAACCTGTCGTTAAACGTTGTGAATATTTGCCATTTGCATTCTTATTCTAACGGTTCGACTCAAGGTGAGTATTTGAAAGATCGGCTAAAACTTCAGTGGGTGACGGGAAGAAAGTCATTGATGATGGAGCACTAAGGAAAAACTATTTTTCCAAAACGTAAATATTGATGTATAGAAAATTACCAGGTAGTAAAATTATACATTATACAGGGTTATGAACTTATATTCCGGAGTTTGATATCTCCATTGTTTTGAGGAATACGAACAAATGTTTTAGATTCAAATTATAGATAGAGTCCAGCTCCACATTTTAAAATTATTTCGTAATATACAGGGTGTTTCATAAGATAGAATAGAATACTTTTATTTATCTATGTTATTTAGTGTTACATAAATTTATAGCAGGTAAAAAAAAACAGAATAAACAATCATAAGATTAAAAATTACAAACAATAAAATCATCTAACATACATATATAATCTAAAACGATAAAATAAAATACGGAAACTCTTAAAACCTAATGGTACAAAGATATTTTTAGGGGATCTTGAAGGAAAAGACCCAGGAAGAATGTACTGTCAACAAAGAAATGTGGAGCTGGACTCTATAATTTATGTATTTAAAACTTTTGTTCGTTTACCTCAAAACAATGGAAATATCAAACTCCGGAGTATAAGTTGATCACCCTGTATATATAATACCTATGATAATTTTCAAATAAATATTTGAAAATTTTCATAGTTATTTAAAAACTGTGAATTATAAGTATAAAAATCGGGACGTTTCAATAAATTAATATAAAAAACAATATTTAATAACTTGAATACGATCTGGCAAAATATTCACAAGTTTTGTGTTACCCAGACTTGTTTTAATTTGGTATACATAATTATGTATATCCATTTAACAACTTTACTTGTAGACCTGATGATGGTCTATAGCCGAAACCGTTTGTCATTTAAGTTTTATTAAAATTTATTTATGTATAATTGATTTTAAATAATAATTTCTTACCTTTCAATCCTTTTTACTTGGCACCTGAAACATAAATGAAATAAAATTAATAATAATATTATTATTAAAGTCGAATAATTTGTATTTGAGACGCCGAAATATTTAAATTTGCTGTGAATGCAGTCACTCCTCTTATTATTTTTCTAATAAATACAATTTTTGGAAAAAATATTTGTCTAGTGTTTGTTCTGTCGGTTTATAACTTTTTGACTTTTTAGAATATAAATACATTGCATTGGAAAATACAGCTAGCTCTGACTAGACATGATCAAAATCCGTAAGAAATAATAATATTAATTCATTTAAAAACCATATAAAACATTTCTATAAATAATGTATCAAACCAGGAACAAAGAAATTTTTGTTACATCCAAACTGTGTGTTTGCTGTCGAAAAACAGATCAGAAAAATATTCCTGTCCTAAATTTTTAAAAGTATCTCCTTTTAAACCCAAGTTGTGTCAGTTGTCAAAGAAGATACAAAACTTTATTACATTTCTAAGGAAAATTATAATAATTATAATTATCATAATGTAACCAGGGCTCATAATGCCTTAGTACAGAACCACAATCATAATAATTGCAATTATCGAATGCAAAATGCTCTGATCAATCAAAATCAATATTAAAACAGACACAATTTAAATATATAAACTTTAAATCAATCAAAGATCATCATGAAACTTTATATTATTCAAAATTCAGCACTTTCGGTTAATTTTTTATGTTAAAACGAATCAAATTGTCAGGTTACTAACGCCTTACCAGAAGAGTTCAGAATGCAACAGCATATTCAGCAATTTTAGCTACAGCGCAAGTAAAAATTTACCTACAATGTAGTTTGTTGTGAAAATGTTATTGGACAACGGAAGTCAAACCTCCTTTATAACTGCATATTTATGTAAAAAACTTATAAGCCTTACAATAATATTAAATCAGGTATCTTACTAGTATTTATAGACTTTTAGACAATTAAATGCCCTTGCTGTATTCCTAGATCTATCCAGGGCATTCGATACAGCGATTCACATATGGTTTAATAGATGCTCTGGAAGATCTAGGAATACAGGAAGTGTCGAAACATGGAGTGCTTTTTCCCTTTAACAAAAAAGGCATTTTTAATTAATATGAAAGCTTTATTTCTTTTTTACACTCTCTGACTTGTTATCTTTACCATTTAATCTTATGTACTTCTTAATTTATTTGCAGATAACCAATTCAAATATGGCGTCAGATGAAGATACAACTGTTAGTCGTGATAATAATTTTAAGTGATATTTGTTTATTGTTAATTTGTTAATAAATAAATAAATGAATATATTTCAAAAATTTGACTATTTATTTTCCCTATAATAATATATTTATTTATATAAATAATTAAAACATTTTTACAGAAAAAAAAAATGCGAATAATAAAGTAATAGGAAGAGTTTAAAAAATATAAATAAATAAAAAACTTGTTTCAGAACTGAATTACCTAGTAAATAATTTTACTAGAACTACAGATTGTAAAAAAATATATATGTAGGAAAAATATTAAAAAAACATGTTAGTTATGAAGTTAAATAAAATTTATTAAAAATAATATTATCTAATGGGCCGTATCTTTTCCTAAATCTAAATTGAGACTTTGGTAAAAGGTTTTTCCTAGAGAGCCACCATTCTAATCGGTGTTTTATCATTCGTTCTAAGGTTTTAAGAATGCAGAACATAAGAGAAATAGGCCGATAGGATTGTGCGAGATTTGGATCTTTTCCTGGTTTAAGAATGCAAGTTTAAAGGATAGGAGACTCGACCTTATGTACAAAAAATAAAAAATGTCGAAATTTTTTATGTTTTATTTTCAATGCGTCACCCACATTCAAACCTACGAGCTGCCACTGCCTTATATAAGAACAAACCTTATGAATATCCCAGATATAACTGGAATAAGTATGCATTATTAGCCTTAGAGTATTCGAAACTAACAGTTTATAGATAACTTGTAAATATCCCACGTATTTCTAAAATAATCCACAGAATATCTGAGATTTTCCCTTCATACATTCTAAGAATATTTCTGGTGAAATTTATACATTAGGGTGCCTATTTTTGAAATTGGGCAGTGAGAAATATTGAGATAAAATTCTCACTTTCCACTTCCGTGTAAAAATTCGTATTCTTGAAATTGAATTCACCAAAATTGGTGGACAATTTTCTCTCAAAACTTTCTCCTGATTTTAGGTAGAGAAAATGAAAATAACAAGAGAATTCAATTCACAATCGAATTCAATTCAGAAGCATGCGCAGTGCGGGTCAGAATTTAAATAAATAAAAATCAAAACATTACTGTAACCTCATTGATGCTGTTGGTAGTTTTCATGTATATTTATACATTTGCGATTTTTACTTTCCCCTTAAAATGGATTTAGAGGCGAAAATAATAAGAGTAATTTTCATTCAATACAGATAAATTTTAAACAAAATGACAAAAAATGGAGCAACAACTTGTTTAATTATAAAGGGTAGTTGTGTAAAACTACCCCTTTTCCAATAGTAATAACTAGACCTAGGAATATATGCACTCAAAAAGTAGTTAAATATGCGCATATATGTGCCGCAAAATATGCAAGAACATATGCAATAAGAGTAATTTTTTATTTGATCGAAATAGTTTATTAATATTTATTATTTGTTTTATTTTATAATACCTAATATAATACTTAATAATTATTTAATTATTAACTAATTTTATTTACAAATCAACATTATTATAAAACGAATGAACAATTAGATGTTTTTCTAAATTATCTTTATTAAATGATTGTCTCCTATCAGTAAGTATGTACTTGTACAAAGAAAAACTCCTTTCGACATCTACAGAATAGGTGCAAACTTAAATTTTCCTTAAATATCTGGATGAATAGTATTAATATCTTCAAAGTTACCAGAATAATTATTAGCAAGGTGTCTTAAAACAATAAATCCTTCATTTTTAAAAATTACATTTTAAAATTTATGAAAAATCGTCTTTCCAATATCGCCCTGTCACCAAAGGTAAATTTTTTTGTTCTATATCTAATATAATTTTGGGTACAAATGCATAATTTTTTAAAAACACTAATTGCTTTGGTAATATGTGATTTTGAAACAACTTCTTTGTATTAGATATTCCCTTAGATGAATCATCAAAATCAAATATGATTTCTTTAATTTTTTCATAATTATTTGCGCAAAAAAAGGCAGCTTTAAGTCAGGTACCCCACCGAGTAATCACAGGTTCCGGTGGCATCTGTAATTCAGGAAATTTTTCTTTGTACAATTGAGTTCTTAGAGGAGCGTGAAGAAATATTTTTTTACATTACTAATTAAATCATTTATTAAAGGAAAGTTAGACCTAATTTCTTCTGCAACTCTGATAAGGCCATGATCCAAACATGTAACATGGATGGAAGTTTTCATAAAACATTTTTAAATTTTGTGCGGCTTTTACCACACGGAAAAAAATGTGACTAGAAAATTTTACTACAATGTTGTAGTAGTAGACTTGTAGAAAAATACTTAACAATTTGTAGAAAATTTTACTACAATTTATAGTTAAAAACTATTAATTATTGTAGCAATTGAATTGTCGAATAAAATGCTACAACAATAGGAAAGAAGTCCACAATGTTTAGTATATTTTACTATTGTTTGTAGAAGTAGAAATTTATTACAATTATCGTAATTACTACTACTAACTTCTGTAAAAATTTGTACAAATATTAATAATTAATTCTACAAAAAATAGTAATTTTCTCTACAAAAAATAGTAAAACTTTACATCCCTTCTTCAAAAATATTCTATAATATTGTTGAAATTCTAAGTCATGTGAACAAAACAGAATTCTGCTATTGGCCAACGTTTTCTGACGTCGATCATAAACGGCCAGACAGCAGTAGCCGTTCGCCATGTTCACATAACAAAGCATGGTACATATACGAGTACCTATAACACATTATTATATTATAAGCACCGATGCGTTTGAGAAAATTTTAATAATAAATTCTATTGGTGGTAAGTACATTTATTATTATTTCTGAATAATTTACCTTTAGATAACTAATTTAAATAACCTTAGTAGATTATTTAAAAAAAATAGTTGTGGACAACGATCGAATGTTGTGCCCAAACGATCGAATTTTGTGCCAAGTTCAATGATGTTTTTTGTCTTAATTGTGACATACCTACTTTCTCATTTTTGTTAGTTATCTGACTTAGTCATTTAATATCCAAATCAATGTAAAGGTGATAAATATCCCCGTTTTAAGGGAATGAACAATTCAATTGGTATTAATTTTTATTTCATATTTTTCAGGTGCAGAAAAGCCAACTGAGACTGAGGGCGCTATTATTACTGTTATTTATGACATAATGTAATTAAGAATTTGTATCTTTTATATTAAAACAATAAATTGAATATTTTATTAAGGAACATTTTTTTCTAGGTTATAATTATAATAATTATGGAATACTACTACAAATTTTATTAAAAATTACTACAATTTGTATGAATTTTTACTATTTATTGTGTAAAATTTTCGTATTTATTTTCATAAAACGCAATACATTTTTAATATAAATTCATACAATGAATAGCAAAAATTATAACAATTTGTAGAACAATTCTTATGATGCATTTGGATCTTTTTACTAAATATTGTAGATAATAACTCTACAATACATTCTCCACAAATATTTGGAAATTTTTACTACAAATTGTCTCTGTCCCTATATGTACTATTTATTGTAGAGAAAAAATCTACAATTGTAGAAATGTGTTCTACAATTTTTTTTCCGTGCATGTACGGAGCAGCATCGGATAACAGCAATAAACATTTTTCTGTTGGAACGGCTTCCGAAAGAAAAAAGGAAGACAATTCTGTCTGGATAAAACGAGTTATTGTCAAGTTATTTATTTTATCTAATTGCTTTGAAGCAATTAGATATGGACCAATTTGCATTTCTTCGCGTAATGAACCATTAAATGGGCTATATATCAACCGCAATAAGAGTCTATTTTGTTTCATCCACAATAATGTAGAAATGGTTTCCAACGGTAATCTCATGAATTTTTTTCACGAGTCTCAATGTACAAACTGTCAACACCACGTTTGCGTAATATACTTTGCTCTGGAATATTAAATTTACAGTATTTTTGCAAAAATGATTGGAGAGATTATTTAATCGTATTAAAGGGATATTTGAAGTCACTAAAGCTTTGCATAAATCTTTATTAAAAATAGCTTGTTCACTTCTAGACGATCCAGATTCTAAATATTATTTCAAGGGAAGTTGACTTTGTCTTTAGATTTCTGCTTCGCTATATGTGAGGGTGTTTTCGCGTGTTGGTCGAGTTGAAACTTTTTTTTACATGGAATCTAAAACAAATAAATTCCTGTAGATTGTTGAAGTTTTAATTAAATTAAATAAATGCGTACGTTGTAAAGTTGCCCTACTTTTTTTTAACTGTGAGTTGAAATAATATTTTACTGTCGTTTGATCATTGTGAAAGGTCAAAATAAAATATAAAATAAAAAAGTACTTACAATTTTAGAACATGTTTTACAAAACACCTGGTTATCACCTTCTACAACAAAATCTGAATAAGATTTTACCCACGACTCAATTAATTTTTCCATTTTTCCCACTGGTTAACACAACAATAAAGACTGAAATGAAGTTGAAAGTAAACCGAGTCATTTAGAAATTTGAAGATTAATACAACTACCTGAAAGGATATTTAGCAAAATTTGTTGGTTTAAGGAGGGTGTTTATAATTTAATCCTCTCAAGTACCTACACCATTAACCGTAATTTAGTACAGGGAAAAGTTAATCCTTCAAAATTTTAGGAAATCGACTTGTAAAGGCATTTCACAAAATATTATTTTGGTCCAAAACTCATAATTTCAATATGTCCAGCCAATTAGTACGTCAGATATATGCCAAAAGATTAACAAAATGTCAATATATGCATTCAAAATCAAAAATTGTATATATATGCAACATATGCAAAATATGGCGTTTTGCATATATTTCTAGCTCTAGTAATAACTGCTTCACATCTTTTAAATTTGTTTGGACTGAAATGATTAATTATTAGGATAGTAATACCTTCTTCAATCGTAGAGTTTTAAACACATTTAGAAGGATATTCAAACTTTTAGTTTGATAATTATTTGAAACGACAGTTTACAACGTGCATTATTATTATTTTTAATGAACAATAGCATTTTAAAATGTTTATACGTGAAAAATTCCTTTGTCGATAAAAACAAATCATAGAAACCTAAAATGCCAGCAGTGTCCTTTGCTGTCAAAAGTTCGTAGTTTCTAATTGATTGAATGATCTAAAACGATCTGGCAACTCTGTATTTATTTTCACTATCTACTTCTTCCTTCCTTGGCTTTTACGTTATTTCAAGAATACTAATTTTTTGGGAAAGTGAAAATAAAGTGAATATGTTTCCCGGGAGTTTCAGTTTCTCTCATTTTCAAGCATACGCACCCTGGAGGATATCGTCAGGGCTATTTATTATTTTAAAAAACATATTCGTTTGTAGATGACAAAATTAATAGATAATTATTGATAGTACATGCCCTCTTGTTAGTATGATATGAATAAAAAAAAAAAGAAACACCTTGATCTTAATGAAAACCTGCAACATTTTTTCATAATACTGACATTTTTCCTTATCTCCATCGCAATAATAAGTTCCAGATCGAATCAGAATCGAAATCTCGGTAAAATCTGTAACCAATTTAAATATTTCGCCATTTCATATAGAAGATAAAGTCATTTTAAAGCAAGTACATAATTAAGGATAAACACGAATGCAGTGCAAGTAACTACGCAGTATATAGCAGTAATTACAAATTATTCTGCAATTATTCGGATGTGGTGTAAGAAAATTATTCGCTGTTTGGAAACAGCTACTTTAGTTCGTTTGGAAATTATTTTTTTGTTGTGAATTTTTCGTCGACAGGTAAATATCAAAACAATCTGTAAGAGCTGTAATTTAAATTCTTTATGAAATGTTCGTTATAGAATGATTTATTGTAAATGTCTTTTAATAACTAATTTAACTTGAGTGTAATGGGAAAGCCGTCGATAAATTCGACTCATTAATTTAACTACAATTTTAATTTTGAGCAAAGTTTTATTATCTTTGCTAGTAGGGTTACCAACTCTCCCAATTTGAGCGGGATACTCCCGCTTTTCCGCATAATTAAAAACACATGAACTAATTATTTTAATACTCTGGCAAAAGAGCGCAACGAGAAACAGATGGACTTGTAAAAATGGTAAAGATTTTTATAAATCAAAGTACCTATGTTAAAAATATATTTGATTTAATTTGTAAGCATAATTTTGATGATGATGATGATAATAAGTTTAAATCACTTAGTTCAATGGCTTTGCAAAACAAGCCAGATATAAATGATTTTTAACAAAATTAACGAAGATTTACCGTAAAACGGGTTTACTTTTGCAGGTTAAGACCTATTTTAGAACTCTAAGTCAGAAAGCGATTGGAAAATCAAATTTCTTAAAATTGTATCGAACCTTATGCCTTATTGACAATATGGTTCGTTTACATGAACCGCATGTTAGAAAAAAAAATTCGTTTGTGGGGTGCCAAAGTAGGCAGATTTTTGAGGCTAGTTTGGCAGCACATGCAAATCTTTTTTGCGCCAATGTAGAGGCTATATAAAGCCTTCTTTGGCACCAAATATGGTAAAGGACAGAAGCACAAAAAGGCAGCTTTGAGTTTGTTCCCAATATCTTTCATAGTTCCGAAGTTAATAAAGTTAGAATTCATTTCTTTCTAAGGAATTATTTATTTATCCAACCATTATAAAATAACCAACTGAAAAATTATTTTTGAACGAAAATAAATATAAATTCTTTATAAGTTTAATAAGGAACAAAAAACTAAATATTCAACACATTAGGAAGTCTTTTACAAAGAAAAATCCACTTCTTTTAAAGAATATTCACTAGAGCTTGGATTATATGCAAAATGCATATAAAGTGCATGCCTACATATTTAGTGCAGAATTTTATATTGCATATCTAAAAATAAAATATTGCTTATTTATCATTATTTTGTAAACATTACAATATTTTTCAATTGTACCTGCATTTTACTACAAAATATTAACTAAGTGGGTATTTTGCTTTCTTAACTACTAGGTATTAAAGATTAGGGCAATTAGGGGATGATTGATGGCAAATAGCTTCATAAAATTTATCTGTTTTTGTGTAACAGGTACTTCATTTGGTATTATATAAAATTTCTTTTGGTTAAGTATTGTTATTGGTTGTGTTCCTGCAAAAGTGCCGTCAGTGTGAAAGTAAAAGCGTTCATTTTAAAAATGCCAAAACAATCTACAGGAAAAATGCAAATGATAAAGAAATGGATCTATGGAAAAAGTGATTTGAAAATCGTAGACTCTAATCACGTTTTTTGTTCCACCTGCGATAAACTGGTAAGGATAACTAACATTTTTGTTGTATTTTTCACACTATTAACTTTTTTCAAAGACAGCTGAATCCTATTTTTATTTAAAAAAAATAAAATTAAGATATGATATAAGAGCTATACTAAATTGTTTATTCGGATTTCATCTAATTTTTAAAAAATCAACAATAGTTTTTCTTTTTTTTAAATAAGGAAATGTTTTTTTTATTTTTACTCCAAAGCTTCTTTCTACCAGCCAGATTTTTTGAAAACCATCTAGATTTTATTTTTATATATCAAAATTCACGTATTTTTGGATTTAAAAAAAAAATCTTTTATATTTGACGTTGACGTTAGATCTCTTTTTACAGACTGTCTGTACTAAAAAATTTTAAGTGGATTAACATTTAGGAACAACAAGTCCCTTATCCAGAAAACAACTTTCCAAACCGATTGATTCAACAGTTAATAACATACCAAGCAACCACTTCTTATCATCAGGACAATTTTAATAGAGATTTGTGCAATTTATTTGTATCTTGTAATATTCCAATTCACAAATTGGATAATCCTCTGTTTAGAAATTTTTTTTAAATTTATTTTCAGGAAGAAAATTTACCCAGTTCTTTCGTTTTGCGTAAAAAATATGTTCAAGTTAATTTTGATAACGCATTGAATAAATAAATTAAGAATATCAAAGATGATTTAAAAACCAGTTGACGTATTAAATTTTTCATAACTCCTTGGCAAAAAAGCTTATTAAAAATTATCTTCTAACAGTATCTAACATTTCTAGGATTATTGCGGCATACAAGAATTATCAACAATGTAATTTTTGTAAAAAAAAAAAAAAAAATTAAAACTGTGCTTGGACGTAAATATAATCAAAATATCTTTCAAATGAGGTATTACATGACTTTACTTTTCATTAGAAAATTTAAAGATAGTAACGCCCTCTATTTTACGTCTCAAGTAAAGTGCATCTTATTATAACAAAAATATCATGTTTCTCTAATTTCACATCGTTTTTGTTTCATGTCTATATCTTCCTGCATTTTGAAAACATACTACAAAATGCTTTCATTTGGCATCGCATGATTGCATTAGAAAAATTCTAACTTTCAATTTAACCTCTTCCCCCCTCCCCAACTGACTAACAAGACAAAGTATTTTCGTTTTTAGTTAACGCCTAATTTGGGCCACTTATTACTTCAAATTTCAATTGTAAAACGACTGTGTCAGATGGACACACAGAGACATAAGTGTTTCTTATTGCCAAATTTGGGTACTAATGCGCAAATTACTTGAAACATTCTTTGTTTTGTCTTACAAATTTTACCGTTTTTTCATGTTTCGTCTTTTTCAAATTTAAATTTGATATTGTTTTATCACGAGAGAAACGAGACAAGACAAGACGAGAGAAAGGATCTCTCGAGCGAGAGGAGCACCTTCTCGTCGAGACGAGAGAACAGTTTTCTCTCGCCCTACGAGACGAGACGAGACGTCTTGTCTCGCGACATCACTAGGTTATACACCTTCAAACTTATAGTAGGATCATTATAAATTTTCTGAAGAGGCAATGCCAGAAATTGCTGCTACATCTTAAAGATCCAGTGCATTGTTATTAAATAGGGATGAAAAACGCCTCTAGTAGAAGGTTATTTTCTAGTCAACTTTTTAGAAGACATTTTTTTATGTCTGTTTTATTTATTTTAGTTATTATATTTTTGATAAAAAAAATGGAACCGGTGTCATCTACAAGTAGTTTACAAAACGACTACGTCGAGATACAAGTTGTAATTTGAAAAAACTCTTAACTGAAAATGGCCTTTTGAAAGAAAATTTAGATTCAGATTTATCAGATTTCGAAGAGTCGTCTTCTACATTTGAGTATTATTTAGAGTATTCCAGGTCATCAGAAAGCAGTGCCCATAGTGAAACTGCGGAAAAAGAAGCAAATAATACTGAAGTAAGCACTCCTGCAGCAAATATTACTTGTAGTGGGAATTTAAGCACCAACACTATGTTATAACGATTTATTACATCAAACGAAATAATATATAACAATGAGGAACACAAAACATTTAACTGGTCAGCTCGCAGGCCGTACTTATTTTAATCTCCACCGAAGCAAGTGTCTCTCTCCCTTTGCCGCGCAGGTGCCTTCTCGTCTCTGTCAGTACAGGGACGGCCCGGCTACACTACCCCTGGAAAAAATCTCAAAAATTCTCCTACGAATTATTAAAACCATCCCAGAACCCCAAAGGTGAAAATACATACTTACATCTGTAATATTTATCTCTAATTTTGGAATACCCTGTATAATTTTGCCAGAATTTAGTTTGATGTAATTAAATAAAGGAAATAACAGATAATCTCTAATTCATATAAAAAGTAGTTCGCGAGTTTAATGAATAATAAATAAATTATTGCAAACAGCGAATATTTTATTGCAATTTGGATGGGTCGAGAATTAACGAATGAAATTAATCATTAATTAAAATGTAAATAATTCAGCGAAGCCAATTATTATCGAAAATTTAAGTAATACTATTAATGATTTAGAGAAATTTTGATGGTTGAAAAGTTTTTTATTACATTGTTGAGTATTAGTTTATTTAACGAGCAAATAATAAAGTTTTTATTAGATATACGAAGATGGAGACGTTTATGCAAAGTAAAAAAACATGAATTACATAAAAGTGTTAAGAAATTATGTTGAAAATAGTAATTATGCACTCCTTGAATCTATCGCAAACTATATATTTACTAAACTAGCAGGCGATAGTTGCACTGTTTCTAAAAGAGTTGTGATAAATCAGTGTCCTCAACAAGAAATTTTCTTTTGTAAAATAAAATACCTTATATTGAAGAAATTCTAAGCCCTAAAATCAATTTAAAAAATGCAAGGTTCTTCTTTCATTCGCAGTATTTCAGTAATAAACGATTTAGACTAGAGTTTCTCAAACTCGTTTGAAAAGCGAAATAGTTGACGGAGTCCTAAAATATTAAAACTAAATGTTGCATTTCTAAAAATAAGGTCCTCTTCCCACTCAACAGAAAACTGCACAGAAACAACAAAATGCAACAAAAGTTCTGAAGCGCATTCCTCGAACAAGTGTCCAACTACGCTACCCCCAAAATGCAGTGGATGTGGCTCAGGAGATAATCAAGCTTGGTCATTTAAATATCCTAAAAGACCAACAAAACCAATAACAGAAATTCCCAACTTACCAGTTAAAACATTAAATAAAAAATCTGACCAAATTAAGGACAATATAAAAATGAACAGAATCCATCCCCAATAACAGTTCATGACATAATAATAAATTCCCGAGGGTTGAGAGCCTACCGGGCGCGTCTCCGGGTGGTGGATAGGAGGACGGTCAAAATCTCTGGCCAGTGGCAGATATAAGTAGGGTGAGGGGATATAAAAACCCCCAAAATCCTTTGCGAAACCTGCCATCGCGAACCAACTCACATCCGCCGGAGGTTGAGGTGGGATAATCTATCCTGTCGCAACTTTACGGGTCCTCGCTTTGCCGTAGCGGAGGGGCTTACAGTTTAAGGATATGACCCTACGGCCAAAGGAACAGGTATATATATATGCCATGCCTTTGGAAGTAGGAGCCATTGAAAAGTAAGCCAAAAGGGCAAGGCCAAAATGGTCCAAAAAAAAACAGATTCCAGAAAGCCGGCCGCCCGTAGGACGAACGTCGCCAAGGGCAAAGAAGGCAAGACGTCCGACAAAGACCCCTGTACCAAAAGTGGTGGAAGCCCTCTCAAAAGGCCACAAAGCCCCAAGTCGGTTTCCCCAATGGAGGTAGAGGAAGGTCAAAGGGCAGATCTCTCGGCGCCTTCAACGAGCCACAGCGGGGCATAAAGGTCCTGCAGACGAACGTTCATCATGCTAAGGCAGCTTCTGTCATAATATGTAGGACGTTCGACACGGAAGGCTTGGATATACCCCTCCTGCAGGAACCTTGGCTTGTTTGTGGAAAGGTCGCGGGACTAAAACCGCAACAAGGTAAAATATTGTACAGCAAAGGGAATGAAAAACCCCGCGCTTGCATAATCTACAGCAACAGGGTTAATTGTACACTAATACCGGTGCTTTGCAACGGCGATTTTGTTACAGCTATGCTATCAATCGAAACGGAAGAGGGAGAGAAGAGCTATGTTGTATGCTCCGCCTACTTTCCGGGAGAGGAGAGAATATACCCACCAGCAATACTAGGCAGAATAATTGCCCATTGCGAGGAGCAGAAACTCAACCTCATAATAGGATGCGATGCGAATGCACACCATACGATCTGGGGAAGCACCAACATCAATCGAAGAGGTGAGTCACTATTACAATTCATTCTAGGTGAAGGGTTAGAAATTGTCAATAAAGGCAACAAACCAACTTTTGTCACTGCCAACCGAAAAGAAGTTCTATATAGGACCATGTGTTCGAGAGGTACAAATGACCAAATCAGGGACTGGCATGTGTCCGATGAACCATCGTGTTCAGATCACAGACATATCCGATTCCATATACAATGTCCAACTCGTACAGCAGACAGGTTTAGAAATCCGAGAGAGACGAATTGGGAAGGGTACACAAAATCCCTCGAGGAGTCTCTCAAGGAGGAAACCACCAATGTACGAAAAACAAAAACACTCGAAAGGACAGTAGACTTAGTAAACAAGGCAATTACTGATGCCTACCAAGAAAACTGTCCCTAAAACACCTCGATAGCAAAATTATCAAAATAATCACCATTATATTTTTCGGTTTTAATAAGTAATAATTAATTAAGTAATATGACTACGTTCACGAATGCTCGTAAATATTCGTGACATTTTCGGATTATTAGCTTAGTTAGGGACATTTTAATTAGTTGGTGTACTATGGCGAAAGACCGACGTCATTGCTGACGTGCATCGGGATTTGTATTAAATATACTATACCATGCAAATTGTACTGGCTGAAGGACCTAGGTCGATGGCCATTTGGTTGTAATATTCATAACCAATAAAGTGATTTTATTATTATTTTAGATCTTTCTAAAAAAAATAGTACTCCTTTAGTATTTTTTATTAGGACTATTACTTTTAAGGAGCCCCAGAGCTTTGCGGAGCACACTTTGAAAAACAAAACACTGATTTAGACAAACACAACAGTTAAGCAATTAAAATATCTATAAGTACAAACGATAAAGATCAACCTAATTAACTACTGTACGCAAAAAAACGTGCAGGAAGACCTCCATGTCCATTACCATAACAAATCTTCCTTAATACCCTATTTACAAATGATTAATGTGGTGTCGTGTCCTTTCGTTCACGACATTCTGATACAGAGAAAGATATCGTTATCGACATTACATAAAATAAAGTTTAATCGGTTAAACAGAATTTATAATACACCGCGGCTATTGCTAGGAGTGTGCTTTCTAAAAAAAACAATTATTTTATTTCAACAGCTATTCAGAATTATTTAATAATGATAATTAGTCGAAACGCTAAATAAAGAAAAATTATTTATAAAGAAATATTAAAAATAAACCATAAAAAAACTAAAGTGTCAATGGAGTGTCATCGAATTAGTGACTAGATGCTTCAAAGCTTTAAATAACTGTAAATTAATGAAAATTCATTGAAAAATAGTCAAAAAAATATTAATGGAAACAAAAATATTGAAAAAATGGACTAAACACGTTATTTCTTCTGATTTTAACGCCAACTTTCATAGATGAAAGTATATCAGTCAATATTAACTGTAACAGTATACAGATTTCTATTTGAAATGTTACTAAACTCTAGGTCCAAATATTTGGCATAAACAAAAAGTTTAAACCGAAAAAAGCCTTCAGGTACTGATGACATTCTTCTATTATGTAATAAAGGGTTGTCATGAAGGTTGAAAAGTGCTACTACTTCATATCTTCAACTTTCTCATAAAAACTAAGGTTATTAGCCTCATGAAATTTATATAGAAATTTAAGTACAAAATAGTGGAATTTATAATACACCACTATGTATATTAAAAAATTCTATTACGTTAATAATTATTCGTCTGTTTAATCCAATTTAAACGAGCCTTTTGACCTTACGAAACATATTTTTTTCACATTTCTACCGCGATAGCTGTATTTAACGTTTTATATAGCGCTTATGTGAAAATTTCACAAACAATAACAAAACAAAAGTAGGAGAGTATGCAGGAGAGTCTCGTTGCATAACCATCATCACGAAACGATATTTCAGACCATTTTCTACCAATGTTATTAAAGTAGTTTGCATGTTCTAATTTTGGAATGCCCAAACGGTGTGTAACACGCAATAGTATGTTATGTTACCGTTTATGATATAATAACTAGTAAGTAGTTGAAGAAGAAAGACCGAGATTTCTTATTGAAGTCAAGGTCAACTTTTACTTAGACTAGACTCCTCCAAGATGTTCAATTAGAACCCATATTTGTAGATAAACAAGTTCGAGAGTTCTTCTATAATTTTCGATGGTGCTTGTTATTAAATTGTCATATAAAAAAGAATAGAGTGTGTTACATAAGTTAAACAAAAAGGGACCCTTATATGGAATTACCTCGGTGTTAGTTTATTTAGAAACTTCTTGATGTATATTTTATAATTAAAATTTGGAACAGTTTAATAATTATTGATCCAAATACATGGCCTTAACTATAGAAATATATTTTTTATCTTTGTCGCCAATTTTAGGGAATTTAATGTTATTATAGAGAGTATTAAAAATATATCTGTCTATGATCTGTTTAGCAAATATTTTGAAAGATCTTTGGTGAAAACGGAAAAAACATATCCTGCTCAAAGAGTTAATTTTTTCAATTATTTAAAACCTAGAAAAAAGGTTTCAATCAAAAGTTAAAAAATGCTCTATTCAACTAAAGAAATCTAAAGTTGATTAACTAAAAAATAAAAAAGAATTTATCATTTTTAGGCCGCCGGTTGTGATGAGATGTGTAAATTACCGATAAATTACCGTGACAATTTACCGTATTTTACCAAAAAAAAATTACCGTAATTTGCTCGTGATTTACAAAGTAAATTTTTGTAAATTACCAATTTTTGTGATAAAAATACTGTATTTATCATAATTTGCAGTTAATTACCGTTATTTTATAGTTATTTACTGTTATTTACAGTTATTTTACCGAAATTTACCGTTACATACTATAATTTTCCGTTATTTTACCATTATTATACCGTTATTTACCGTTATATTACATCTAAAGAATCCAAAAAATATTTGCTTAAATCTCTCCATTTTAAAATTATATTGCAAAATTGTGTTCAGATATATAAATTACCAATAAAATATCATGGTAATTTACTGTATTTTACCAGAAATAAATAACCGCAATTTGCTAGTAATTTACAAAGTAAATTTTTGTAAATTACCGATTTTTGTGATAACATAACGGTATCTACAGTTATTTATCGTTATTTACCGTTATTTACTGTTTTATTACATCAATTACACAATTATACTGAAAAATTGTGATCAGATATGTAAATTATCAATAAATTACAACGGTAATATGGCAGAAAAAATAACCGTAACTTTTTCGTGATAAAAAATACAATATTTACCGTTATTTACTGCAATTTTACCGTTATTTACAGTTATTTACCGTTATTTACTGTTAAAATACCGAAATTTACCGTTATGTGCCGTTATTTCCCATTATTTTACTTTTATTTTTCGTTATTTGCCGTTATTATACCGTTAATTTTCGTTATTTACCGTAATTTATTGTTTTTTATATGTATTTATTGTTGTTTACAGTTATTTGCTGTTATTTACCGTTAGTTACAGTTATTTACTGTTAAATACCGTTATTTACATCTAAAGAGTCCAAAAAAGTTTTGCTTAAAACTCTCCATTTCACAATTATATTGCAAAATTGTGATCAGATATGTAAATTATCGATAAATTACCATGATAATTTACTCTAATTTACCAGAAATTAATTAATTTTCTCGTGATTTACAAAGTACATTTTTGTAAATGAACGATTTTTGTGATAAAAGTACGGTATTTACAGTTATTTGCAGTTATTTACCGTTATTTAGAGTTATTTTACCAAAATTTACCGTTATATACAGTTATTTTACCGTCATTTGCAGTCATTTACCGTTATATTACATCTGAATAGTACAAAAAAGTTTTTCTTTAATCTCTCAATTTCACAATTATATTGCAAAACTGTAATTAGATATGTAAATTATCGATAAATTACCATGGTAATTTACAAGTAAAAAATTACCGTAATTTGCTAGTGATTTACAAAGTAAATTTTGTAAATTACCGATTTTTGTGATAAAAAATGGGGTATTTACCGTTATTTAGTTAGTTACAGTTATTTATAATTATTTACCGTTATTTTCTGTTATTGTACCAAAATTTATTATTAGGTATCGTTATTTTCCATTATTTTACTGTTATTTTTTGTTATTTGCCGTTATTATACCGTTAATTTTCGTTATTTACCGTTATTTATATGTATTTATCATTATTTAATGTTATTTACCGTTATTTTCCGTTATATTACATCTAAAGAGTGCAAGAAAAGTTTTGTTCACACCTCCCACATTTCACAATTATATTGAAAAATTGTGATCAGATATGTAAATTAGCAATAAATTACCATGGTAATTTACCGTTATTTGCCAGAAATAAATTGCTGTAATTTATTTTTGTAAATTACAGATTTTTGTGATAAAAATACGGTATTTATCGTTATTTTGCCGTTATGTAATGTTATTTTTACTTATTTTACCTTTATTTTCCGTTATTTACCGATAATTACTGTTATTTACCGGTATTTTACCGTTAATTTTCATAATTTACCGTTTTTTAGCATTATTTACCGTTATATTACATCTAAAGAGTCCAAAAAAGTTTTGCTTATACCTCCTTATTGCAAAATTATATTACAAAATTGAGTCGGTCATATTTCGGGATTTTGCTTCGCTCTATCTCAAATATTTACTCGTTACACAAAGTACTTCTTACATAAATTGCTGTTATGTATAGATTAAACTATTTTCAACACTAACCGATCATTTTGTAAAAAATATTTTTAAATCCTTGCGACAGATGGTAGATATACCTATACACATATACACGAGTACTTCCTAATTGAGTAACTATTATTTTGTGATTACCGTAATATACATAGAACTATTAAAATAATTCTTTCAAATAAATTATCCATTATAATGTTTACAAATATTAACAACTTCAGTTATTTCTGTAGTGTTGGTATTAATGATACTCAACCTAAATACCAAAGTTACAGATACTTTAGATATTTATATGATATAACATTGTAATTCAATGTATTTAACAGTCAATTATGAATGTACATTTTACTTTTTAGTTGGAAAGTATATTTGTAAGTAAAGAGGGAGTAACTATAATTAATACTGACAAAAATCAATATAAAAGAGTTGAATTAGACGTTTGAAGTATTAAAAGAATTAAAATAATTAAAATTCATTCAAAAATAGCCAAAACACCTGGTTAAAAAAAGCACAAATAGTTAAATTATGTATAAATATTAATCCACTAAGCCAATTCACCCTCTTACAACAATTGTACAACCTAATTTTACAACCAACACACAGAAAATATTTATTTATGAAAAATGTTTACAAAAAAATGTTGATCAAATCAAGTCGAAAAATCGAAAAAAATCTAATAAAAATCGAAAAAAAATCGAAAAATCGAAAAATCGAAAAAAAAAAAAATGAAAAATCGATAAAAAATTGAAAAAAAAATCGAAAAACCGAAAAAAAATCGAAAAATAAAAAAAAATCGAAAAAATCGAAAAATCGATAAAAACGAAAAATCGAAAAGTCGAAAAAACAACAGTTAGTTACCTATGTTTAATAAAAACTTTCCATTCTGCACTTAACTTTTATTTAATAAAGAAACCATAATGGTCGTGGACAAAGTATAGTATTAGACTCGCAATTAATGGCTGCCATTATATTGCTCGTTTAATAATATACTATTAATAACAATAAAAGATGCATATTACTTATTAAATAATAAAAAAAATAATATCTGTGTTATAAAAATGTAAAATGAACAATTTTTGTATTAACCAGAATCTAACATTATTATTACTATCATCATCGTATTAGTTTATCTTATTTTAATGAAAATACTCTTTTATGCCTATTTGAATTCAATAATATCCACTTAATGCTCGAGTAATTCTAGATACATGTGAAGATAAATGATATAATACCATTTAATTTCATTTATCTACCAACTGTTAAATTGTTATACAGGAAATATTGTTTATTTAAGGAATGTATGGCGGTTGTGCAATTTGTATGAAAAGGAATTAACATGCACATATCGATTTAGAATTGTGTTACCTAATTTAAGATGTTTTAGATTTATATTTTACTATTTTATAATACAGAAACGTCAAACAATAATATTTTGTTAATTACCTTTGCACTATGGGTGACACTGAACACTTTGATATTATTGCTTATTTCATGATATTTTCTAGTTTATTAAGGCCTTAAATAATAGCCTATTGCAGTTTGTATTTTCTTTAAAATAGTTTACAATTATTTGTTAAGGTCAATACATGAATATTTCCTCATTTCTTAAAAACCACACCTTCGGTCTTTCTAGCTTTAGGGTTTTCAAGGAACAATAAGACTATTAGCAGTTAAATTATTTTTTTTTCTTTTTCATTTGATAAAAATAAACAATATCTATAGCTGACTGGCCGATGGCTGTACGACACAATAGTGTGGATAGTAAACAGAGCAATGCCGGAATATATAGATTTTTATTAATTGATAATAAAATGTTTCAAACGTGAATATTATTTAAAAAAAAAAGTAGGCTATTTGTAAAAATTAAATTCATACTTTTATGGGTGAAAAAAATGTATAGTTTTTATTAAATTTATTTCTGCAAAAAAATTTAACATCAATCAATTTTCACTCTTGAAATAATTAATTCCTATAGAAAGATAATTTTAGTTCTGTGGTTCTTTCTAATCGAGCATTGATGTTTTCCTGAAAATAAAAGGCGGTTTTCATCGTCATTCGTTATGAATATCGTGAAAATATTCTAATAAACAATTTCAAAACAACCTTTAATTATATTTTACACAATCCCAGCTCTTAAACCAGGAAATCGACGTTATTTTATTACTAATTAAATAACAAATTTTGATTTTACTTAATTAAGTTACAATCCATTTTTGACTATTATAAATTGAGTTAAATGTGGTAACACTCTAATTTTATTAGGACTAAGTTGTTAATTTAATGTGGCAACCAGTCCGTAAAAAATTATCGTACTGTCGATCTACATATTGCTCACAGCCAACTAGTACATAACAGGTAATTAAATCTTCAGACACTACTTCTGTCTCTACGCTCTGTGAAACAAGCATGGTCGCAGAGAAGTTATGTAGTAGATAAAGGGTGATTCAAAAAGAAAATCATTAAAAGTAATAAATTTGCATATTTGCCTAATGATTCTGAAAAATCTATATTAAAATGGGAGGTTGAGGGGTGTTTTACAGCAATATATCAGTGATAGAAGAAATATTTCAACCATATTGTATTTTAAGGACGATATCTATGTGTCCTTCTCCTTTTTTAATCAAAATTTAGAAAACTCACTCTGCTATAGAGAGCTATTTATAGGGAGATTATTATTATATTATTATTAATAATTTTGATCAAACCTGCACGAAAACCGTATACAGTGTTCGGGTTGCTTTGTACTTGATATATATCTATTCACTATTATTTATAAAAAGCACACATTTAATTATTTTAATTCGAAAAAGAATCGACACCCTCAAATCATTAAAACTTCAAACTTTTGACAACCGAAGCCACAACAAGAGAGCAACAGTATGTTTGCACCCACCCTAAAAAAAATAGAACCATGAAAAATAATTTAATATATTATTTTGAGCTTTGAACTACAGAAAATGTAAACGTTCTATTCTAACAATCATCTGTCAGCCTTGACCTTCTCTTCTTCTAGTGCCATTAGAATTTATTTCATTACTTAAAAGATCTATAACAAGGTTAAGGTTCATTATTTGAACAAATTCAATTAAGAGGCGGCAGGCGGAATTTATCATTTTCATTTCTAAGCACATAATTCAAATATTATAATATATTTAAACATTAAGGCAAAATCTAGTTGAATTCAATTCAACATGACAAAAAAATTAGAGTTTAGACCAAAACATGGCTTGTGTGGTATCAAATAAAATTTGATTAAACCTGCAGTTGAATAAAATTTATTTTATTTTTTTAAGCCAGTGGCGCACAAGAAGGAGATTTCAAAAATTATAGTTTACATCAAAAAATGGCTAGTGTGGTATCAAATGAAAGTTGATTGAACTGCAGTTGAATAAAATTTATTTTATTTTTTCAAGCCAGTGGCGCACAAGGGGGATTTCAAAAATTAGAGTTTACATCAAAAATGGCTTGTGTGGTATCAAATGAAAGGTAATTGAGTCTGGAGTTGAATGAAATACATTCTTTTTTAAGTCAGTGGCGCATAAGGGGGGATTTCAAAAATTAGAGTTTTAATCAAATCATGGTTTCGTGCAGTTCCAAAAATCAAAATTCGCAAGTTGTGCAGACCTTAGAGAAACATTTAAAAAAGGGTACCGTCCAAAGTATCTCTTCTGGCCCAGGATTATGGCCCGAAATCATGCGTGCAGCAGATAGAGTTTTTCTGGTTAGACGTGGCCCAGCTGCACCTTTGTATAATTTTGATTTTCCTTTTGTTGATCAGCATAGAAGATTCTCACCAAAACATTACAAGAAAAGGCTTAGAAATGGAGAAGAGGTTTTAAGAGAATGGATGGTATATTCCGTATTTCAAAACGCTTTGTACTGTTTTCCATGTCGACTTTTTGTTACACGATCTAGCTTGAGCGCTCTTGGCAATCGGGGATTTAAAGACTGGGACTCTTTAGCACATCATGAAAATGATAAAACTTCATATAGATTGTTTAAAATGATGGCTTGAATTGAAGCAAAGATTGAAAATAGGTGAAACAATAGATGCAGTTTCTCAGAGACTCATTGATTCTGAGATAAATCACAGGTCTGAAATTCTTTTACGCATTATATCAGTCGTTAAAATGCTAGGTGAGAGCTCTCTAAACTGTATGAACACAATAATGGAAACTTTTTGAAGTTATTTCAGTTATTGGCTGACTTTGATCCAAAAATGGAGGAACAAGTTCGCAGAGTCCTCAATAAAGAAGAAATCAAAGCTACATATCTAGGGAAAACTATACAAAATGAAATAATTCAATGATTGCATGATAACATAAAGTACCACATCATTGAGCAAGTTCAAAAGGCCAAGTATTATTCCGTGATTCTTGACTGTACTTCCGATGCAAGTAAAGTAGAACAGATGACATTTGTAGTAAGATTTGTCTCCATACAGGAATCAGAGTCTGAAGTTTAAGTTAATATCAACGAACATTTTTAGGGGTTTCTACCAATTGAGATATCAACAGCTAAGGAATTGTCGGAGGTTTTACTAAAAGAGCTAGAGAAAAATAGGCTTAAAGTAGAAAAGATGCGAGGTCAAGGGTATTACAATGGTTCCAATATGAGAGGAGAAAAATCGGGAGTATAAACAAGAATCAGAAATATAAACCTTAGAGCATTTTATGTTCCATGCAGCAGCCATTCGATAAATTTGGTTGTAAACGATATGGCAAAATCCTCGTTTGAGGCAGCCAACTTCTTCAATATTGTTCAAAAGTTATATACATTTTTTTTCTTTCTCTTCTTTTCGTTGGGCAATATTACTGAAATATATTGATACTTACACCCTAAAACCATTGAGTAATACGCGATGGGAAAGTCGAGTCCTCATTAAAAGCTCTGCGGTTTCAAATTGTTCCAATTCACGATGCTTTGTACAGCATATATGAAGATTTAGAAATCGATAATATGATAAGAGAAGGTTAGCGAATTATTAAATAATTTAATTAAATTTTTTTGGAAGATCGTTATGGAAATTTGTAAAATAAAAAAATGGGCAAACATGGGCTAACGAATGATTATCTAATTCACTTATATTGCATTTTTGTGAATATTTTTTTTGTTTTTTTGTTTTTTTGTTTTTTTTTTTTATGTTTTATTTTCTTTTTTTTTTTTTTTTTTTCAAAAAAAAAATAATTTATGGGCAAGATATTTATGAAGTAAAAAAACTTCAATTTTTAAACGAATTCCTTTCATCTGACGTTAAAAGAAACACAATTCAGGAACAAACTATGTCACAGGAGGATAGCAGGGTTTGGCTTGAAATTCGTAGAAAAATGATTACGGCCTCATACTTTAAAGCAGTGTGTACTAAACGAATTACTACTTTATGTGAGTCTTTACTCAAAAGGATTATTTACCAACCACCAGTCAATGCTGCTCCTATTTCTCATGGCAAAAAGTATGAAAAAACGGCACTTTTGCAGCTTCAAGAGCAGGAAAATATAGTGATTAGAGATTGTGGAATTTTTATTGACAAAAATATCCATATTTAGGTACGTAACGATCAGTTCACACTTTTACTCACATCTCAACTATAACATATTGCAAATTAGTTCATTTTAAATCAAAATAATAATTTTTAAATTTGTAGGTGCTACTCCAGACGGCATTGTAGGAGATGAAATAGTAGTTGAAATAAAATGTCCATACGCTGCATGTCAAATGCAGGTAGAAGAGGCGATTAAATTGAAAAAATACTCTTTTGGATTTTTAATAAAGACACCAATAATTTTGACATTAATATCCACCATCAATGGTATTATCAAATACAAGGCCAATTACATCGGGCACGGTGGTGTAGCGGTCTATCGCGCTTATATTCATTTATAGGCAAGTTTATGAGTCTGAGACTGCTGGGTTTCGAATCCCAGACCGGACCATGTGGATTTTTAATTAAATTGCATGGTTCGGTTTAGGATTTGATGTGTGGCGTATTAATAGAAATTCAATTTCTGTTGATATGACATGCAGATTAAAAAAAAAAAAAAATTCGCCATACATTACCGTCTCGATGATGGTGGGTGAGGTTTTCCGGGTTTTCCTCACCTGTAAGTCAAATGGCACCATCAATCATCTTTAAGTCGCCCCGGAGCGCCACGGCAAATAATAATAATAGCCGTCCCTTTCCCCGGACAAGCTCAGCTTTTGGGGTTAAAATTCACTCGTAAGGGGGTGAATTAGGGAGAGTATTATTATTATTATTATTATTATTATTATTATTATTATTATTATTATTATTATTATTATTATTATTATTATTATTATTATTATTATTATTATTATTATTATTATTATTATTATTATTATTATTATTATTATTATTATTATTATTATTATTATTATTATTATTATTATTATTATTATTATTATTATTATTATTATTATTATTATTATTATTATTATTATTATTATTATTATTATTATTATTATTATTATTATTATTATTATTATTATTATTATTATTATTATTATTATTATTATTATTATTATTATTATTATTATTATTATTATTATTATTATTATTATTATTATTATTATTATTATTATTATTATTATTATTATTATTATTATTATTATTATTATTATTATTATTATTATTATTATTATTATTATTATTATTATTATTATTATTATTATTATTATTATTATTATTATTATTATTATTATTATTATTATTATTATTATTATTATTATTATTATTATTATTATTATTATTATTATTATTATTATTATTATTATTATTATTATTATTATTATTATTATTATTATTATTATTATTATTATTATTATTATTATTATTATTATTATTATTATTATTATTATTATTATTATTATTATTATTATTATTATTATTATTATTATTATTATTATTATTATTATTATTATTATTATTATTATTATTATTATTATTATTATTATTATTATTATTATTATTATTATTATTATTATTATTATTATTATTATTATTATTATTATTATTATTATTATTATTATTATTATTATTATTATTATTATTATTATTATTATTATTATTATTATTATTATTATTATTATTATTATTATTATTATTATTATTATTATTATTATTATTATTATTATTATTATTATTATTATTATTATTATTATTATTATTATTATTATTATTATTATTATTATTATTATTATTATTATTATTATTATTATTATTATTATTATTATTATTATTATTATTATTATTATTATTATTATTATTATTATTATTATTATTATTATTATTATTATTATTATTATTATTATTATTATTATTATTATTATTATTATTATTATTATTATTATTATTATTATTATTATTATTATTATTATTATTATTATTATTATTATTATTATTATTATTATTATTATTATTATTATTATTATTATATTATTATTATTATTATTATTATTATTATTATTATTATTATTATTATTATTATTATTATTATTATTATTATTATTATTATTATTATTATTATTATTATTATTATTATTATTATTATTATTATTATTATTATTATTATTATTATTATTATTATTATTATTATTATTATTATTATTATTATTATTATTATTATTATTATTATTATTATTATTATTATTATTATTATTATTATTATTATTATTATTATTATTATTATTATTATTATTATTATTATTATTATTATTATTATTATTATTATTATTATTATTATTATTATTATTATTATTATTATTATTATTATTATTATTATTATTATTATTATTATTATTATTATTATTATTATTATTATTATTATTATTATTATTATTATTATTATTATTATTATTATTATTATTATTATTATTATTATTATTATTATTATTATTATTATTATTATTATTATTATTATTATTATTATTATTATTATTATTATTATTATTATTATTATTATTATTATTATTATTATTATTATTATTATTATTATTACATATTACAGGCCGAAAAGGATGTATTTTTGGTGTATGGACAGGTCCTAATTATCCACTTAAAGTGGAATATATAATAAAAAGAGACGATTTCTGGTGTAAAAATATGGAGGAGAAATTAAAAAAGTTTTATATAAACTGTATGTTGCCAGAATTGGTAGATCCAAGGCATAATCGGGGAATGACATTAAGAGAACCTGATTACATCTTAGAAGCTATTCAAAAATTAAAAAATAAAAAACAAAAATAATTACCTCCAAAAAGTCAAATAACATTAATAGTAAGATGTTTCTTCAAAGCCGCTATTTATTCTAAAAGTATTTTCTTTTAATATTTTTTATTTTAATCTAGGTACTGTTAAAACGCTATAATACCTATATTTATTTGCAGGTCTTCTGTGACTAATTTATTTGTAGTACTGGGTCCAATTAAGTTACCAAAAAATAATAATCGATCATTTTAAATACATTTCTTATGCCTACTTTGTAAAAAATAATATCGAGCTGTTTAGTCAAACGCCCTGCTCTTCACAAAAACAAAATTAAATTATTTACATCATATCTAAAAATGAAAAAAAAAATTGATGTACAGGGTTCATAATCAGTGGCGGCTTGTAGTAATTTAAAATGGGTGTTCACTTTTTCAATAATTTCATTACATGTAAGTTTGGATCAAAACTTTGTACAAGAGCCAATATCGCTGTTTTTTTTATTATTTGAGTTTGCATTAAGTGTAGTTATTATTATCAACATCATACTGTTTTCAAGCACTACAATTATTAATAAATGAATATTTTAGTTAGTGTGATATTTGTTTTGTTTTTAATACGTTGAAAGCCACCTATATACATTAATAGTTAGTAAACTGACTTTTGTATTTGTGAGCGGCACGCCAATTAATATGTTTTTTGACAGTTTGCAGGATCTGTTGGCGTGTTGTCTTCTCTTTTTAGCTATATGCATTCGGCATATCGTCTCACTCGTGTTAGGCTTACTCATCATAATGCGCCACAGACACAGTATACTTAGGTATACTGTGACACAGAAGACAATGATGTACAAAAAAAATATAGATTAACATGTATGAAAATAAAAATAATAAAATTAAATTTATATTTTTGTAATCATGTAATATTAAAATAATGTGTTTTTATGAAATTTAACTGGGTGTTCACTACATAAATAAACCAATGGAGGAACCGCCCCTGATCATATTATATTACACCAATTATGGCGTTTGTTTGTCCTTCTATAATATTTACTTATTTTAAAAGCAAAAACTCTTTTTAAAATCGTTGACATCAAAAAGAGAAAATATGTATTTATATCTCAAAGTTAGCAACAACAAAATATGATAACATCATTCAACGGCAGCCATCATGAAATTCGGACCAATCAAAGCCGGATAGTAACAAAACACTTCGGCTCTGTTCCCTCAGTTTTTAAAATATTATTTCTATAAGAATATATTTTTGAGTTTCAGTCAATATATTATATAGAACGAAATAATTCTGAATTTCATTCTCTTAAAACAATAGCATAAGTTGCAAAATACTATTTATTATATGTTAAATGGTGTAAATTAATATATTTTATATATTTGTACAAAACGTTTAGTGGGAACATTAGTGACGCAACTCAAAAATACTCATTTTCGACTTATGTACATCAAAAGATTGCTTAATGTAGCCCGCAACTGGTACATAAATGGCGAAATTATAGTTCTACTATATCCTCGGTGGCGGTAGTCGTCAGTAATGCCTGGTATTTTTATTTTTAACTTCGAACGAAATACAGACTAATGTAACATCGTTAATATTCATTTACTCGAAAAAAAAACTTGTTACATTACGACTTGAAAGATATTTAAAATTTAGAGAAAAAAAAATCGGTAAGATAGTTCCAAACGTATAGCCAAAAAACAATTCGTACACACTTCAATTGCGATTATCTCAGATCGCCATTTTCGGAGTTAGGTCACTAATGTTCTCACTAGGCGAAAATAAAATATTAAGTCATCTTCTTGCTTTATTTATTATATGCTGAAAAGAGGGCATCCACGGAAATATCTTTCTGTAAACAATTGTACAGTCTACAAATTATCAGATCAATACAACAGCAGACAGCAACAAAATCAGGAAAAAAGTAAAATTATTTTCTCCACGTTACATTCACAGATAAGTCAGAAAACATGTAACTTATTAATATAATAAGAAACATTTGTTAAATACATTATTTATAAGGCTGATTTATAGATTTTATTATATTAGTAGCTTAGTTGATATTCTTTGAAAATGAATTATTTTAGAAAATATAATATATATCTACTATACAAATATAATTCTTCTACCTAATTTTTTCTAATCAAACTATGTTTAAAATATATTGAAACATTGCAAATTCTATGTTGAAAACAAAATTATCTCATGTAATAAAATTTTCCTCTTCGCACCAACCGATCAACAATAAATTTAAGTTCGATCCTATGTACCTTTATTCCGTATCTGGCCAAATTTCAATACTAGGTAGACGAGGAAGGCAACAGCACCCATCCTTCGGTACGAACACGGAACGTCTTGAGAGGTGATATCGTAATCATATTTTTCAATAATTTTTATATCCGAAATTACTTTGCTATTTTAATGATTACGGCTTAATATTAAGTCCAATTTTAAAAATTATTTTTTGATCTTATTAAGAAAAAGATTTACTACAAATTAACATTAATCGTTCGAAAAATAATACATGTTTGATAACGTTAATTCTCTATTAAAAGTTGTCCTTTTTTAAACAAAATTAATAAACTTTATAATTTTTTGTAGACAAAACGGACCATTTTTTCAAAAAAGTATGAAAACCCAGGGCTAGTGCCACTTATTCTCTTTGCACATAAAAAAATATATGGTATTATCTTCAAAAGTGTGTCTTCTAGGATTAAAACAGAATGCCTATTTTTAATGCAAATTTCCTGCTGTTGTCATCGGAGCAATAACTCTTAAAATCTCATTAGTTGAGAATAAATACATTGTTTTTTCCATGTGCTGAGCAACTTCAACAAAATTTTGAGAATTGGCAATTTTTTTAGCATATATTTTTTCTATATCACTAAAATTTCCTGCCTATCAGAGATTATTCGATTATCGCTTTTTATAATTTTGTCAATTTTCATTTCAGGCTTAATGTTGTTACACATACTTTTAACACATTTCCACAGAGTTGAATATGTATTTTTTCAATTAAGTTATTTAAATAAGATTTTTTTTGATTTTTGTATTAATTTAGAAAGATTATTTTTATAATACGAGTATAAATTTTTTGCGTTCATATCATTTGGATTATGTTTAATAAATAAATATAAACGATTCTTTTCATTTATGGATTTTAATAATCCTGCTGTAATCCACGATTTTTTATTTCTATATTTGTTTGTAATTTTTACTGATTTCATACATTTATTGATTGAATTTTTTAGAACTTCAATGAAATTTTCTGTTATAATATTTACAATCAAATGACAATCCAATTTATCGCAACAAATAATAATAATGCAAAATATAATATTATTTACAGGAACTATAGATATCATCGATTCTAAAATGCCTATGTCCTTCTTTCTCCACCTTATCCGATTATAGATTCTAATTTTATTATTATTAATATTATTGTTATTACTCTAGATTCCGTGTAATGCATAATCAGATATTCTTTAATGCGATCCGTAGGAAGCAGAAAAGAAAAGTTTCCCCTTGAATTTTTTTCCTTTCAGCACCGCTCGGTGACTGTTCGTCGAGTGAAATCTGATTGGTGGACTGTATCAAAATATTGCGGTATTGTAAAACTGATTTTGTTATATTGTAATGAATATTTACATGTATATATTCGAGACGCCGTAGTGGGGTTAAGAAAGCACTAAATAAACTTTTGACATATTTATATCGTCCGTTATATATAGGCATCGGATTGAGGGTAGTGTCAACAGTCGTTGTTCAATACTCAAGTGTCAATGATGAGCCTCCAAGTAAGTGATCCGAGTGATGTGTGGATTTATAATATAGTTTAGTGTACGATTACTTTGGGATGATAGGTTTTTAATATTTTTTTCAAATTTTTACGTTTTAAAATCATTTAAAATTAAAATCTTTTAAAAATTGAACAGTTTTTTAATAAAAAATGATTAAATTCAACGGATTTCTTCAAAATATTAATGAAATGCTTGACAACATGGCTTTAAGGTTCATTTTAACTAATTTTGACGTAAGATAAGCATTAAAAATAGTCCAATAATCAAAAAAAGAAGAATAGTGAATAACATAACCAATTTAAAATTTTACTTTTTAATTTTTTATGAGGGTTTGGAGTTCGGTCTTTTTGTTTTAATACAAAAATTAGGTCAAAAAATTGAATCAAAAAAACGTTTTTTAGTTTAAATAAATATATAAAAAAATGTTTAGATGTTATTAGTAAAACTAGAAGTAAAATTTAATATTTTTTTATCAAAAAAATTTATTAAAATTTCTTATAGATAAAAAAATGATTAAAAGTACCCCAATTGCAGTCAATATTTACCTGCAATTATTTAAATGAAATTCTAATATCCTAATATAAATAATATAAAAATCTCTTAAGGCTACTTAATCGAATAGTTTATATATTCAAATACTAGTGTCAAAAAATATTTATAACTAGATTTTACTAGAAATTTTTAAAATAGTTACAAATCCTCCATTTTATCACTAAACTATAGTCCTTAGGTTTGACCACCAGAGGCTACAATAAAATCTGAAATTAGGATTTCATCTTTTTTATTAAAACTTGAACTTTTATTGCAAAGCATTTCATAGAAAACATAGAAAGCAACGTTGTCATATGTAAAGTGTTAGATTTATTGTATTTAAAATGCAATTTTTGCAAATATATAGCATATGTAACTTTTTTTTAATTTAATTTCATAGGTATCTCAAAATGAATGTAAAAAAAAAATTTAAAAGGTTATTTTAACACAAGGTTTAAGTATTTGTATACAGGGTGTCTGTAAAAGGTCTTTACAAAAACATACCACATATTCCTTAGACCAAAATAAGTCGATTTAAGTAAAATTACCTTAGTACAAAGTTGCTTCGTTTGGGCCTTGAAGTTACAATTTTTAAATCGTTTTTCCCATATAAATTTAAAACGGCATATGCGATTTTGCTGAAATTTGGTATATTGGTAGAGTTTTATGTGGCACAAACAATTATATTAAAATTTTGTCCGATAATAATACATAGGTGTAGAACTTGATTTTTTAAATAATTGCACCTTTAAAAATTCTAGGCTAATGGAAGAAAAGGAGTTTGAGTATGAAATTTAGATTGCGCAACTCATTTACTTTAAAAAAGGTACTTTTGATAAGACTCGATTACTCTCATGGTTTTCGCTAAATTTCTGTTTTAATAATTTAGAGTGTAATAGGTTTCACAAAAATATTTATTTACAACATAATCAAAATAGAGATTTTACAAAAATTGTTCAAAATGTTCACCATTTTCACGCATACAAAGATTTATACGTCGAAGAAAATTAAAATGTATCCTTTCCATAACTTCTTCATCACCTCTAAGATTGTTTATTGCATCTTGAATACGTTGCCAGAGTTGTTCCTCATTTTCTACAGGTTCCCTGTAAACTGTGGATTTCAGATGTCCCCATAAAAAGTAATCCATCGGTGTTAGGTCTGGGGAACGTGGTGGCCAGTTTACAGGTGCGTCATTACCTCTGCCTATCCATTTATGTGGATATTGTTCATTCAAGTGGTTTCTAACGTTTAAAGAAAAATGTGGTGGAGCTCCATCTTGCATAAACCACATATCTCTCCGAAGTTGGAGAGGTAAATCTTCTAACAATTCTGGCAACGTATTTTGTAGAAAATCCAAATAATTTTCTCCAGTTAATCTTCGTGGAAGTATGACAGGACCAACAATGAAATTACCAATTATTCCAGCCCACACATTAATTTTGAATTCGTGCTGAAAATGGTTTACCTTTATTGCATGCGGATTTTCAACGGCATAAACATGTTCATTATGGGTATTAGTTATACCTATTCTTGTAAAACCCGCTTCAACGGCAAAGAGAACCTTCTTGACAAAGTTTGGATCTCTTTCTCTTTGCATATTAACAAATCGAAAAAAACCCAAACGAATTTGAGGATCATGGACTAATAATTCTTGTACTGGCTTCTTATGGTATGGATATAGCAATTGTTCTCCAAGCACTTTATGAACGACATCTTTACTTACTCCTAGTTCCCTTCCAATTCGTCTGGTGCTTAATTCTTCAACACGTTCTAAAATGTCTTCTTCAACTTCAGAAATCCTTACAAAACGTTCTCTTCCATTATCAACAGTGTGGGGAGCAAAGGAACCGGTCTCCCGAAGACGTCTCTCAACAGCAGCAAAAGTTGGGTGGCTAGGTACACGATGATTTGGAAACCTTTCAGAGTACACCCTGACACTCTTTCGAGCATTTCCTTCACAAAATCCTAATGTCAGTAACATATCGGTATATTCTGCATTGGTATATTTTACAGCCATATTAATAAACCACGCATTTGTTTTTTTAATTATTGAGTCAGATAGAACACTTTCAATCGTTAACAAGAGATTAGGTGTTAAAACTTGACAACATTTTTATTTAGATGAAACTATGGAAACCAACAATAAATGTTTTTGTATACGTATTGCAGGAAAATAATTAATATTCCTCAAAAAATCGTACATGGCAAGAATCGAGTATAAGTCTCGATTAGAGGTGTTGAAGAAGATATGAAAAAAGTACATTTTTATGTTTTTCATCGTATAAAATTTTGTCCGATAATATAACATAGGCGTAGAACTTGATTTTTTAAATAATTGCACCTTTAAAAATTCTACGCCAATGGCAGAAAAGGGGTTTGAGTATGAAATTTGGATTGGGTACTCATTTACTACAAAAAAGTACCCTTGATAACACTCGATTTACTCTCATGGTTTTGACAAAGTTTGTATTTTAATAATTATTGTTTATGTTCTAAAATTACTAAAATGCAAATTTCGGCAAAACCATGAGAGTAATCGAGTCTTATCAAGAGTACCTTTTTTAAAGTAAATGAGTTGCGCAATATAAATTTCATACTCAAACTCCTTTTCTTCCATTGGCGTAGAATTTTTAAAAGTGCAATTATTTAAAAAATCAAGTTCTACGCCTATGTATTATTATCGGACCAAATTTTAATACCATTTTTTTTCCACATAAAACTCTACCAATATACCAAATTTCAGTAAAATCGCATATGCCGTTTTAAATTTATATGGGAAAAACGATTTAAAAATTGTAACTTCAAGGCCCTCTGGGGCCCAAACGAAGCAACTTTGTACTAAGGTAATTTTACTTAAATCGACTTATTTTTGTCTAAGGAATATGTGGTATGTTTTGTAAAGACCTTGTACAGACACCCTGTATATAAAAAAAACGAAAATAAAACTCAAATGTGATCAAGACGTAAAATAAACTAAATAAACTAAAAGGTGCAGTGTTGAAATTTAATTTCTATCTCTGCTATCTTTTCTTTCGATATAATTCAATACCTGTTGCGGTATTAGCCAAAGGAGTAGCTGTTTTCTGAAGGGAAACGGTCGCTCGTAATTATGTGATATTGGCTTTTAGTTTATTTTATTTTAATTATAAATTGTATAATTGTAATTTGATTTTTTACTTAAATACCATGAGAAATATATATTTTTTGAAAAAAAAAATACTACAAATGAATAGAACTCTCCATAAAAAAATGAGGGAACAGGGGCGGCTCTCAAATAAAATATGATGTCATTTTATAGTAGAATTAGGACGGTTTTTACCCTTCCATGATTTTAGTTTGTGAAATTTTTGCTTTAAACAATGGCTTTTCATTTAAAATACCTACATACCAAATTTTATAAAAATCAAACCAAGTATTTTTGAGTTATTAAAAAAGAAAGATACATTTTCTTTCAACTTTGAATTTTGAATTTTAGCTCAATCGACTTATATTGATCTCAACAACATCAGTAGCTATATATACATGGAATTTTGGAACACCCTGTATACAGAATTTATTATTGACATCCTCGACCTTAAATCCTTGAAATTTTTAATGCGATGTTGTCGGCTCTACCGAAATTGAAAGAGTTTTCATACATCACAACATAAATAGTGATGTTTTTTGAGTGTTTTTTATATAAAAAAAGATAAATAGAATAATGATCAATATTAATTTTAAAATCAAATTTTCTCTAGAAGCAAATATTTATTTTTCTAATATCTTTATTTAGTGACATATCTAGTTACAAAGAGTTTCAGTTTTTTGTAACACGACTTTTAATTAATTTTTAAAATACATTTTTCTTAATTATCGTATTTTTTTCAAACGTATTGTATACATGAGTTTTCGGTTATGTTAAAGCCAATTATGGCCATGTTTCATTGTATCCGCAAGAGGGCGCTTTGTATTGGTTTTTATATGGATTAAAATGTCCATAACTTTTCTCAGTGTACTTCATAGCTTTTTTAATTAAAAATTGTATCCAGTGTTAAAATCCCGCTATAAAAAACCAAAAATTCTAATAAAATTGCACCTTTTTCAATCTTTTCACCAAAACAAAAGTTAATTGAAAAATTATTTGTCAATAATTTTAAGAACTGTCAATATGAATGTCACCAATGACCATGATGCAAAAACAAAATCACATCACTAAATTTTGACATTCATATTTCAGTTTCTCCCACATACTTTGATTTTCTTTTACTATACGGAGAATAGTCGCACTACGCAGCTTTCTGAGTGCCTTTTAAAAGGAGATAGAAAACTCCGCCATTTTGAACCCTTATTACGTGTTGCCTACATCTTGGCGCAATATTTTTAATAGGTGCGTTTTAATCATCCGCTTCTGCTTCGGAATTGTCGGTTTTCTTGTTTTAATCTGACAGGTTAAAACGACTAAACCGACAATTCCGGAAGCAGAAGCGGATGATTAAAACGCACCTGATATTTTGCTTGCTGCTGTCAGTGTCAGTGAATATTATTTTTGAAGTCACAGTTTATTGCTAAAGAATCAGTTAGCTCACTCGGACCAGTTGAAAGTTCCAAAATAACATCCACTCCAGGGATACAAATTCAGGATAGGCAGAAGACTGCTGTTTTATTATAGGCGGTTGTCATATATTGTATTATCCGAATTGCACAGTGTATAAACTGGAACATTGAGATCAAAAGTGCCGACGCAGAGTGAGCGATCTGATTCTGTAGCTGTAAACTGTGTCACAGGAATCAAAATGGCCGCGCCCTATGTTGGGCATGTCGGACCTCTCTCTTGCCCCGTATAGTAATCAAAGTATGTGGTTCCTCCAGATGTGCAGAATTTTTGAGCTGGTTAAAGATGACCATTGTTAATCATTGTCGTTAATAGGGTTATATGACATTCTAATCATTGTTTTTCTTTAGCCACATACAATATATTAATAAAAATGTTTAATCAACCTAATTTTAATCAAAATATGTTAAAAATTTCACTATTTCAAGTCTCAAACATCAAATTATAGAATATAATATTGTTTTGACCAAATTCAACAAACTCAGTATTTACAGGCTTTTTTAAATCTTAAATTTTAAACAAAGTTGACTTAAGTCATCTAAATAACCTAAATTAACTAAATAACTAAAACCTTATTAACATATATTAACGGTATTGACACTGATGACGATACTGACACTGTTAACGTTACTGACATTTACCAACTGTCACATTAAAGGTCTGTGTTATTTTTAACAGGTCTGTTACTTTATAAACACACAGAAATAACAACCTGTTCACAATTAACGTGTCTGTTAAAAATAACATTACTTGTCCATCATAACCCCTTAAAATAGTAACACAAAATCAGTATCATTTCATGTAACAAACTTATTTCTAGTATACCTCTTAAATAAATAGTAAACCTAGTAGAAAATTTATTAGATCGTAATCAAGTCAATATAATAATCAAATAGGAAATTCTAAATTTGTTAAAACATTTGTTTAGAACAAAATTTTCAGTTTCAAAATAACATCTACTCAGCAGATGCAGGTCTTATTATGGAAAACTCATTAAATCTCTGTAAGGTAGAAAGAATAAATTTTTCCCCACAACATTTATGTCTATACACATTCCTGAGAAGATAAGATCTTCCTTGACTTGTCAACCAGCCTACAGATTAGATGTAGATTTTGTCCAAGAGATGTTTTTATGTTGGTGTTAGCTAATGCACAAAAATCTCCTAATAGATGTGAGAATTTAGCTTCTTGTTCACACCTCCTGTATAATGCAGAGTATCTGACAGCTCCATATCGTCAATAACCAATCAAAACGCATGTAATAGTGCGTAGATTGTGTCTAGTCCAAGTTGACTTTATTTATTTATTTTTTGCAATCCAGGTGTCAATGTCCATGAAAAAAACCTGTGGCTGTATGTAAAACAGGAAAAAATGGATGTCAACAATGGATAGGAAAAAGTACTATATTATGTTTAATTGACAATAATACCAATAACTAAACTAAGATTACACAATGAACTAGAATTCAGTAGAAGAACTTTTCAAAGTAGTGTTATTTGCTGAAAAGTTCGACGTTTTGCCAGATCTGAGAGTTTAAATTGTGTTAATAGCAGATCATGAGGAAATCCTCTTGAGGGATATATACCATCTAATACAAAATAAGCCGATTTTATAAATTTTCTTTGAACTTTTTCGATTAGGTCAATATATACATTTTGTCTGGGACTTCATATCTCTTCTTATGACAAACCCTAGTGTTTTATTGGCAGATGACACCATAGATTTAATGTGTTTACTGTTTAGTGAAGATAAGTTCAGGATCAAAATATACCCAGGCCTATTGAGAATAATATCATGCAATCTATAATTAAAAGTGAAAGCAGTTAATCGCCTGGTAAAGGACATAACTCAACATTTTTGGGAGTCAACTATCCTGACACCAATCCGCTATACCATCCAGACACTTTTGTAAAAGTTTGCAGTCATTCGTTGAACGAACTTCCACCAATAATTTTAGATCATCTGCATACATTAAGACCTTTATATCATTGATGTTTTGAACAATATCATTTAAAAATATATTGAATAAAAGAGGCCCCAAAATTAATCCCTGTGGTACTCCTGATAACTGCTGGAATTTTTATAACCAAAGCATTGGACATACTGATGTCTGTCTTGTAAGTAAGAAGTTACCAGCAAATGTAGCTCCGTGTTTAAACCTATGGAGGAAAGTTTTTTGAGTAAGATGGTATGGTTAACTCTGTCTAAAGCTTTAGAAAACTCAGTGTATATTACATCTACTAAAATCTTTCTATCTAGGGCCTCTGATATAAACTGTGTGGAACAAATAAAATTTGTTACCGTGGATCTGCCTTTCATGAATCCGTGTTGATCTGAGGATATATATCGGAAGATATGATTTGATAAATGATCATGAAGAACGAATTCTAATATCTTAGCAAAGTTACATATAATACTAATAGGTAGGTCAATAATTTTGAACATGATTTATTGTCTTTTTTATAAACTGGTGTTACACAAGATATCTTCCACTCACTAGGGATAGTGCAAGATTTTATAATTTTATTTAAAATTGTATGTAGAGGAGTTGCAAAAATGTATCCACCCTTGACAATTTCATCTAGTGATATTGATTTTGTGTATAGCGCTGGAAAATTTGAAGTCAATTTACTTGCGTAGTTGGTAGATGCTGACTGAGAAGAACTATTAAAGAAATGATCTGCAAAAACTTGAATGAATGCTTGTGGGTCTTTGATAAAGTAGTTTTTATACTCAACTGATGTTGGTATTGAGAATGAAGAATTTTTAGAATTTATATAGTTCCAGAATTGCCTAGGATCGCTTTTTATATTTCTTTCAATATTTCAAGCAAATACAAAGTGCGAGCCGATGAGATTTCTCGTTGAATATTAGAAGGTTTTTAAATGTATTTAGTGCGTCTACCGACTGAATGGATTTATAAATCAAGGTGATTTAATATCTTCTTAGCATGTCCTCAAAGAAATTTTAATTAAATTTATCAGGACTGTTTGTTTTTATTCTAATGAAAGGGGCAAGTCCAAAAAATATATGTTTGGTTCCTTTCTTGAATAGCGAATGGGCAAAAATATGTTATGGTCTTTGATCTATCTTAAAGTGATGACAATATTGGTGCTTCAACCAAGGTTGGTGACATTCTAATACTAACCCTATGGAAATGTGTGGTTTGTCCAGGTTAAGCATTACTTATCTGCTATCTGTACAGATAAGCATGTTTCTTTCATTAAAAATAGTAACTGGTAGATGATAAAACATAAATTACTTATTTTCACATTTGTAACCTTTTTAGGTTAAGAGTTATTAGATACAATCATTAAAAAAAGATGTCCTCGCATCTATTCACCATTTTCTTCTTCTTTTTCTTATTCTTCATCGCTTTCTTATAACTTTTACAAAGTAATTTTTCATCCACTTGTCCATCTTTTCCATTCTTTCCAAACAGATGCTATCTTCCTCTTTTACCTAATTTTTCACCACGTTTACTTCTTTTACTTTCACCACTTGTTATATCCATCTCTTCCTCAATTTTCTTTTTTCTTCATTTGATATTTTCCTTTTCTTTTCTTCTCTTCTTTTTTTATTAATTATCATAGTTTGAAAACACCAATTCATTTGTTTTTCCCTTATTATTTAATTATTAGTTCTTTCTGTAGAATATCTCCTATACTTTCGTTCCTTATTTTATTTACTTTAGTTTTACTAACTATTTTTTTCAATACTTTCATTTCCTTTAGTGTAAATTTCTTATCAGATCTTTTTGTTTATTAAAAACACTGATTTCTTTGAAGGAACTCTGTGCAAGTATATAAAATCATGCATAAAAACGTTGAATAGCTAATAAAATAATTACTTATTAACGTAATGGTGTGTTGAAAATTCTATTGCAAATCATTAATATATTATTATGCTATAATTTACTTATTTATGTGCTCTACATTGAATGAAATTCCTAGACATAATTTATATAACATTTAAGTTATATTTCAAATAAGATATTAATTACATTACATACATTTTTAAATTTAATAAATTGGCAATATTAATTAAAAATATATTGTACACTGAAAAATTATTAAAATAATCATCTAAATCATTTAGTAATAAAATGTTTTTCTAAAATTTAATTCTGTATCGTGCTATTTAACCTCACTTAAATTTTGTTACTGTTATTAATCAAATAATTAACAATAAAAGAAAATTACTATTTCTCTAATTTGAAATGAAAAAGATTTTTGGACTAGTTTTTGTCTATCCTTCTTTTTCATCTATTTTATAGTGAATTTCTCTATATTAAGCGTCATTACCTAAAACTTCTGATTCAAAACGATTGTTTTCCGTAATTTAACCAGTTTTCGAGTTTTTTTTCGAAATAGAAAATATTTTTGGACTAGTTTTTGTCTATCCTTTTTTTTTCATCTATTTTATAATAAATTTACATTATTATAGACCTATTTAGCATCATTACTTAAAACTTCTAATTTAAAAGGATTATTTTCCGTAATTTAATCTGTTTTCAAGATTTCTTGAAATAAAAGAGATTTTTGGATTAGTTTTTGTCTATCTTGCTTTTTATCTATTTTATAATGATTTTTCCTATTTTACACCTATTTAACATCATTACTTAAAAGTTTTAATTCAAAACGATTGTTTTCCGTAATTTAACCAGTAATTTAACCAGTAATTTAACCAGTAATTTAACCAGTAATTTAACCAGTAATTTAACCAGTAATTTAACCACTTTTAAAGCGAAATAAAGTATATAATAATGAATTATACTTAGGGATAATAATTCTTCTACATAACGAAACACACTTAATGTTTTTTAACAGCTGTTTCTATAGGTTATAAAAAAACAAACAAAATTGTCAATTGATTCTAAATCGTTCTAATACTAGTCAAGTCGAGTCTATAACTATAAATTTAAGCATGTATTCTAAGCAGTTCTGAATTACTTACGTTTAACCAGTACTAACAATAATTAAGTTGTCTAAAAAAACATTTTCATTCGATTTATTGTTTTACCACCAGATCACCTGAGATCAAAGCGTTGATTAACATTGGTTAACATTCGTTTCCTAGTGTTAATGTCTTTTGAAAAGAAGATTATTGTTATTATTGTAATATCTACACGTAACCGTACACCTAAACATATCTTAGGTTGGTAGCATGACTGTCATCAGTCAATGTCTACAAGTTAGTCATTTGTCAGTAAAGTCATAATTCATTTGTTCAAATCTTGATATTTATGCAATGTTTAAAAAGCTTGTTATGTTTAATTAATATAAATCGTAGTTAATAATTATTCTAATGACTAGGTATTGACATTTTTCTTTTTCTTTCCAGAATTATGCTTTGTTGCTCCTAGCGGGTCTTGCATTGACTTCCGCCCACCCGGGGAGCGATGCAAAGGCTGAGGCGAAGGAAGCAAAAGCATCTTCAGTGACGGCGAAGAAACAAGACAAGCGGGGCCTTTTCGATTTGGGTTATGGAGGCCACGACTTCGGAGGACACGGTCTGGAACTCGGCGGTCTTGGCGGACATGGATTAGACTTAGGAGGTCATGGTTTGGAACTTGGAGGAGGTCTTGGTGGTTTCCACGACGAAGGGCATGTTAAACACGTTACAATCACTAAAGAAGTTAAAGTACCGTACCCAGCACCTTACCCGGTGCATATTGAAAAGAAAGTACCTGTACCATACCCAGTTAAGGTACCAGTACATATAGACCGCCCATACCCTGTACATGTTCCTAAACCATACCCAGTACATGTAGAAAAACCTGTACCATACCCAGTTATTAAGAAAGTACCGTATCCAGTGAAAGTACCATACAAAGTACCAGTACCAGTACCTCATCCAGTACCCGTACCACATCCGGTACCATACCCAGTTCACAAGCCAGTGCCATATCCCGTGAAAGTACCCGTATATGTCGAGAAGAAAGTACCAGTGCTTGTGCACGCCCATGGCCATGACGATCATGGCTTTGGAGGTTTAGATGGTGGTCTGCATGGTTTCGGAGGTGGGCTAGACTTGCACGACCACCATTACTAAATACCATCATTGAAACGACTGTTAAAAACTTTCTCATTGTTTTTATTACTTCATCAGTATTGTTTGTTGCACCGTTGTTTTCGCTCCATCTTTTTTTTTACTTTGTAAGATAAATTTATTTATACACTTTTTTTCTACCTTAATAAAAGAAACAATTTGTAATAATGTGTTTTATTTACTTCTTTTTAATTAAATTAAAAAAATTAGGTTAGATAAATTGCCAGAATTGGGATCTAACTCTAATGTCATACAGTCAATTTGTTTTTTCAATGGATACAGTTTTAGCAAATATCGTGAATAATTAGGAGGTCCGCAAGGATCAAATCTTGGACCTGTTTCTTTTTATTGTTGATTGATTATAGGATTGTTTTGGTGTTTTGCACAAGCTAGTTTAGAATCACTTCAGCAACGTGTTCTTGAAAAATTAATTGGTCAACTATATTTAAGAACTGGAATCGATGGTTCTGTTTGAACCAAAACAAACCTAATGTGTTTAAACATATGAAACATGTAAAAAATTAAAATATGTGGATGACTTATAAAAATATTTTCTTCTATTATAAGTAGCTTCTATTGTATTGCCCTGCAACGTAACCTTAACATTGTTAACAACTGATGTCTAGACAATGTTAAGTGTAAAATTGTTTCTTATACAAGGAAAGGAGGCTAATTGAAATAATCATAGACACATCAAAGTCCTTGATTAATATGAATATCAATGATGAGTTTATTTTTCTCTATATATTTTTTTTGTTTAAATTCATGTTCTGGTTTTTTTTTTCTTCTTAAGAATAGAGAAGGAGTACTTGTCATGAGGAATTCCAGGTTCAATAAGGAATTGGTACAGAAGAGTTCACTCATACTGTTATTGTCGCTAATATCGAAGATGTTGAACTAGGAATGGATTTCATGAACATACCCTTTACCACTGGATCTGGATTGTGGCAATTCCATATCATACCATTCGGATTCTATAATGCCCACACAACATTTGAAAGACTTACAGAAAAGGAATTGAAGGTTATCCTGGAAAACATTTAGACATCTTAGTTTTGAAGAAGTTATTTGATGAACATCTAAAGAAGTTAGGAGAAATTTTTAAAAGACTCCGAACTGTCCAACTAATGCTAAATCACAAGAAGTATCAACAATTTCTACCTGGGTCATATAGTCAGTAAGGAAAGCGTGATCAGTTATATATTTTTTTTTTTGCAACTTGTCCTACAAATGATATACAGTGTGGAAACCACTTATGGAATAAAATTCTTTGTCATTATTTTAGAAAATTATAAAAAATGCCGAGACATGTCAACTTTTGAAATATTTAATTGTTGGTTAATTTTTTGTTATTCCTAACACAAAATAAAGCATTTGCTAACGTTTGTTTGTTTTTTTCATTTTAGTAGGTACCTACATGACATAATAGAGTTCGTAGAAAAAGTATAGTGTTTTACTCGTCGAAAATCATTTTCGTCACTCGTGAAACAATATACTATTCTATCAATTAGTTTCTGAATTATCGTTTATACCACTAAAATTTAAAAATCTCTAAAAACTATTAACTTTTGGTATAGGAAATGCTTGAGTCAAATTAAAGTATAATTAGTATGCTTTTGAACGATGATATACAATACAGGGTAAACCATTAAAATTGAGAAAATTATGTATTTGTGTTTTGACTCACTCTGTACGAATTGAAAAAAGTAGTGTAAGTGTCTCCGGATAAAATTTGACCATGATTAAAAAATTGTGGTAGAAAAAAAATTGGTTATCAATGATTTCTTTTGCATGATATACTTAGGTCATTGAATTTAATACGATTTTCATACAAAACTGATTATATCCTGCAAAATACCCTATATAAGCCAATAATAATTTATATGTTTAGAATGGGAAAAGCGAGGACAATTCAAATATGAAATAAAATACAGAGTGATCCATTGAAAAGAACATAAGTTGGTTCCAGAGGGAAGTTATTAAACACCATGTATATTCAAAAATAATGTTAAAATATGTCGTTTGACGCTATCTACCGTTCTGTGAAAATATTTTTTTTTATCTCTAATAATGGCGGAGATATTGGAATTTTTCACACTAATGGATCACCCTGTATAAATGATTTATAATTACTTGACATTTCAGGACACTTCAATAATTTTGTAGACGATACTACTGTTTTATGACATTGCAAAGATGTAGATACACTATACAATATTGCTGCAACCGATATCCATAAAATTAAATTATGATGTGATTTAAATTTTCTTACACAAAATCTCTTCAAATCTAAATTGTTAATCTTTAAATGTTTACTTCCAGAGCTACATTTAGGAAGCGATTCACTAGAAAACGATTCGGTGCACAAATAACTTTTAATAACATTTTTTTAAATTTCTGTATACTCAACAGATATTAGATTATTTTATTTTCAAAAGATGGTACATCATGCTGTACATTTATTAAAACAACTGTTTCTTTTAATTATTGTGGTCAAAACATGTTTTCTTGCAATCCAACTTTGACTAATTAACAATTTTTCGGCTGTGTCTCAATAATTTCAGAATGTTCCTCATATAAATAATAGTAAATAAATAAATTGATAAATAAATAAAGCTTTATTGCCTTACAGTATACATACAGTGTGGAAACCACTTATGGAATAAAATTCTTTGTCATTATTTTAGAAAATTATAAAAAATGCCGAGACATGTCAACTTTTGAATTGAGTTGTGCGTTATGTAAACATAAATTTAAATGTACAGGGTGATTCACGCAAGTATGCCATAGTCGGTGTTGTTTTTTTTTTAATGAAACACCCTGTATATTTGCATACATACATTATTCAGTTTGTTGGAATCGGTTCATTAAGAGGATTTCAAAAATATGCGTGAATCACCCTGTACATTTAAATTTATGTTTACATAACGCACAACTCAATTCAAAAGTTGACGTGTCTCGGCATTTTTTACAATTTTCTAAAATAATGACAAAGAATTTTATTCCATAAGTGGTTTCCACACTGTATGTATACTGTAAGGCAATAAAGCTTTATTTATTTATCAATTTATTTATTTACTATTATTTATATGAGGAACATTCTGAAATTATTGAGACACAGCCGAAAAATTGTTAATTAGTCAAAGTTGGATTGCAAGAAAACATGTTTTGACCACAATAATTAAAAGAAACAGTTGTTTTAATAAATGTACAGCATGATGTACCATCTTTTGAAAATAAAATAATCTAATATCTGTTGAGTATACAGAAATTTAAAAAAATGTTATTAAAAGTTATTTGTGCACCGAATCGTTTTCTAGTGAATCGCTTCCTAAATGTAGCTCTGGAAGTAAACATTTAAAGATTAACAATTTAGATTTGAAGAGATTTTGTGTAAGAAAATTTAAATCACATCATAATTTAATTTTATGGATATCGGTTGCAGCAATATTGTATAGTGTATCTACATCTTTGCAATGTCATAAAACAGTAGTATCGTCTACAAAATTATTGAAGTGTCCTGAAATGTCAAGTAATTATAAATCATTTATACAGGGTGATCCATTAGTGTGAAAAATTCCAATATCTCCGCCATTATTAGAGATAAAAAAAAATATTTTCACAGAACGGTAGATAGCGTCAAACGACATATTTTAACATTATTTTTGAATATACATGGTGTTTAATAACTTCCCTCTGGAACCAACTTATGTTCTTTTCAATGGATCACTCTGTATTTTATTTCATATTTGAATTGTCCTCGCTTTTCCCATTCTAAACATATAAATTATTATTGGCTTATATAGGGTATTTTGCAGGATATAATCAGTTTTGTATGAAAATCGTATTAAATTCAATGACCTAAGTATATCATGCAAAAGAAATCATTGATAACCAATTTTTTTTCTACCACAATTTTTTAATCATGGTCAAATTTTATCCGGAGACACTTACACTACTTTTTTCAATTCGTACAGAGTGAGTCAAAACACAAATACATAATTTTCTCAATTTTAATGGTTTACCCTGTATTGTATATCATCGTTCAAAAGCATACTAATTATACTTTAATTTGACTCAAGCATTTCCTATACCAAAAGTTAATAGTTTTTAGAGATTTTTAAATTTTAGTGGTATAAACGATAATTCAGAAACTAATTGATAGAATAGTATATTGTTTCACGAGTGACGAAAATAACATTTTTTGAAGCGAGAGAACAATTTACCAACCGAGGCGAAGCCGAGGTTGGTAATGTTCGCGAGCTTCAAAAAATGATTTTCGACGAGTAAAACACTATACTTTTTCTACGAACTCTATTATGTCATGTAGGTACTTACTAAAATGAAAAAAAAAAAACAAACGTTGGCAAATGCTTTATTTTGTGTTAGGAATAACAAAAAATTAACCAACAATTAAATATTTCAGAAATAATATTTATTATTTAAATATTGATTTATTTTTATATTTGAACAATTGTTCAAAATTATGGGGGTATCACACTCAAGCTTTTTATTTATTGAGGTAGATGCCGACATATTTGTTCTAGTGTTAAATGTCATTTCAGATGATGATGCGCCATAATCGGATGAACTAGTAGTTTCCTTATTTTGTACAGATTGTAAAATTTTGGTTTGTATTTGGTTTTTACTGTTCGTGGATTCATCAACATATCCTTCCGCAACACTACTAGATTTCCAACCACCGTGCTTTTTTAACAGAAGCAAGTCACCTCCTGCATCCACTAATAGCGTTGCGGATGTTCTGCTGTGTAATCTTGAGGATTCGGAAGCGTTAAAAACTGAGCAATTTCGTTAGGAAATTTACTGATTTTAATAATTCCAACAACCTGTCTGCTACACTTTCCATTCTGATAGTTAATAAAGAATCTTGAATTATTTTGATCCATGTTTGCGGGACGTAGGCTCATATATTTTTTAGAAATATCATAAAAGGGTCCAGAAATATGAAAAGAACTTTTGTTTTTGTAATACGGATTTTAACTAACAGAATACTTCCAATATCCTTTACATCGCTTATTGTTAAATCTTTTAGTTCGTGGCAACGACAAGCGCCAGATAATCCAAAAACTAATGCTACCTACAAATATTATTAGTTATGTATTAAGTATTTGTTAAAATAAAAATAATAATTCCGTTACCTTTGTTATTAAATATTTATAGTCAGGTGCATTCTTTAGGAAAGTCTTTATGTCTTCAGGCGAAAAAATTTTGGATTTTTGGCTTTTAAAACCATCAGATTTTCTTTTCAAAAGCGAACGTAACTTTGGATATTTACTAATATCGACATCATTTTTAACAGAGAGTGTAGTTCTTAGCATCGAATAAATGGACCATAACGTCGACGGTTTAAAATTTGAACATATTTCTCCAAAGTATGCTAGTAGTACAGTTTCCGAAAATGATTTCACTTTATTTTTTTCTCTCCAGTCCAAAAATTTTATATAAATTTCTTCATATCTCTTTTTTGATTTGGCCGGTAATAAATCTGAAGAGGTTTCTTCAGCTTTAAAAATAATTTCTGGGGGAGTACAATCGCTTTCTGACTCAGGCATCATGAAAATGTGTTAAATTTAGGACGAACTGAAACTGACAGTTCTCAAAACTGATAGAACTTCAAATAAACAAATGAAAACCAGGAAACTAGATGTAGATTGGTTTAATTTGCACTATTTTTATACATTTTTATTTTATCTTTAATTCATTAAAGTTTAGGTAAAAACGCATATAGAATTTAATGAGCATCTTTTTATTTCATTATTAATAATTATAAGCTGCCAAAATATTATACGAGGCGACTGATATAATATGAAAATATGTAACAACTTACTTTCGTCACTAGAAACGAAAGTAAACGTTATGGGATTTTTTCTCACTAGTGACGGAAATTAAGTTTTCGCTGAAAGTATCCTGTGGCGAATGATGTCTTTTTGTAAGAGTTCGTAGAAAAAATACATTCTGTTTGATAATTAGTAATTATTACAATTTAACCAGCTGTAATTTATTATCGATTTTTATATTAAGAAAAAAATATCAATAGCTAGCACAAATTCATACTTTATTATTTAAATATAATTTTTGCTAATTATATTTAATTAGAACAGTTGTTCAAAATGGCCTCCCATAATATTTATGCAGGCCTGAAGCCTGAAGACGGTTTTCAAAGTTCCAACTCACATTTCTAAGCATTTCCACAGTAACACTTTGAAATTCCTCTCTTACTCTTATTTTCATATCATCTACTATAGTTGGATGTATTTTATACACTGGAGACTTAACGTAGCCCCAGAAAAAAGTCCATTTTAGTTAAATCTGGTGACCGGGCTGGCCAACGGATTGGTCCGCCTCTTCCTATCCATCTTCCTGGAAATTGATCTGCAAGTTCGCCATTTACAAGAGCGTTATTGTGAGCAGGAGCACTATCATGTAAATACCACATTTTTCGGCATACTTCAACAGGAAGATCTTCAAGCAATATTGGTAAAGAATTCACTAAAAAGTCTAAGTACAATTCCCCCATTTACAGGTTCGTTAAAAAAAATGAGGTCCTATCACGTACTCACCGGTAATGCCACCCCAAACATTTAAAGATCCCCTTTCCTGGCTGTGCCCAGCAAACAATTTGTATAACATTAGTTATAACTCGACTTTGTTAAAGACGAATTTACTTATTGAGGTAATTATTACGTAAAATTGACTAGAAAAATATACCTCTAATGTAAATTTACCAAACGGTTTTAATTTATATTTAAATTTACGTAAATTATACCAAGAAATCTACCTTTTACCCAAATCTGCTTAAAAGTAACTTTAACCATATCAGCAAGGGAAAAACTACTAAAAAAAAATAACCAACAATTACTTCAAAGTTAAATTTCCTTTGTAGTAAAATTAGGTGCCATATTTAGGTAATATCTACCTGTTTGGCAACTAAAAATCGTCTTTATAGTAGAATATTTAACTAGGTAGATTTGGTTAAAAATTCTACGTAATTTTATGCCTCCATAGTAACCTATTTGGCCGCTTTTATTTACTCTCCTTTAAAGTAATATTAGGTCGAGATCGTAGCAAAATTGTTTATCTACCTAATTTCAACCAAATAGTCGAATACTCATTTAGTTGACCTATAAGTAATCTTGAAGAAATATTTATTAACTTTGTTGTAGCAATTACCTGAAAAATCTACCACAAAGTAAATTCGACTAAAAACCACCAATTTAAAAAGAGTTATACATGACCTATTTGTAAAATTTATATTATTTAGGTTATTTTAACAATTAGGTTGTTCAGTTACTGTCTTCGTCATTATTCTTAAGAATTTCGGCCATTTTAAAAAAACCATTACAGTCGTAATCTTAATTTACGTATGGTGTAGATAGAGCTTTAAATGAGTGCGAAAAATAATTAATAAAATGAGTTCGAAAAATAATAAATCATATCGTTATACTTCCGATTTTTATCGTAAAGTGAAACGTCTAAAATCTCAAGTGCAGAACAACGTGACCTAAATATGTTATATTTACCTATAGGTAATTTTTTTATAAAACCTATAAGTTATTATTTCTTTAAATAGGTAAAGTTAACTAATATGTCGTGAAATTGAAGTTAATTCAACTTAATAAAAAGGTATTTGTAAAATACGTAGATTTCCTAAGTCATAATAACTTTTAGGTCGAATTCGCACAATACGCCATATTTTCTTAACGTAATTGAAGTACGATTCCAAATTTTAAATTTTTAAAATGACTATAACTAGAACATACGAATGAAAATACCGAAAAACGAAACATTATTGATTTTCTAAAGTGATACACAACAAACGTAACATAGTTTTAGCTCATAATATTATATATTTTTTTTAATTAGAGAGTATTTTGGAAGGGCATTGTTATTTTTCTAAGTAGAACTGTTAACATGCACGACAAAATTTTCTTCGCATTAATTTCAACAAGCGTGAACTGTATATTCACCGCAATTACATTACATATATTTTTGTCACCGACATTTATTTATTTTCAATCTTCCATGTGAATTAGGTATATGTTTTAGTTGTGTTGGTGACTTACAATATTTCTACTTATATATAGATAAAAAATACCAAATAAGTATAAAATTTCTTTTCGTACACTTGGAGGCATACGTCATCTGCAAATATTTTGGTAGTTTCTACCTAAACTTAGTTAAATCAACGTCGAATTAACGTTATACTGACGTCAAATTTTCCTAGAGAGGTATTACTAACCAAACGTACTGGGCTACTACAATGTGGATTTAGATGTAATTCTACCTATTTTGGTAAATAAAACCAAATTTCGACGTCGTCTTATTCTCCACTTATGTCGAATCCACGTCGAGCCAACGTAAATTTTACTTAATTATGGTTAAATTTAATTTTGCGACCAAATTTATTATATATAATTTAGGTAGTATCGACGTCAAATTACACCAAAATGTTTGCTGGGTGAGTAATTATATGGTATGGATTAGAAATGGAATAATAATTGACACAGCCATTTGGATGAAAAGTTGCCTCATCTCCAAAAAGCACGTACTCAAAAAAATATCTTCGTTCAGTAATTTTTTATTGTGACCATTCACAAAAAGTTACCCTGTGTTCAAAATCCATAATAGTGTGAGTTCTTGATACGAATGCATTTTATTTTTGAAAAGTATTCTTTGTACTGACATATAACTTATTTCCTGTTCTCTTGAAATATTTCTTATACTTGTATGCGGATTTTCGGTAACTGCTAACATTTAGTTCATTTTCCTCTTTAGTAACCGACCATAGCTATATTCCTAGACCTTTCTAAAGCCTTCGACACAGTTCATCATAAAAAACTGCTAGAAAAAATGGAGAGATATGGAATAAGAGGGAAAACATGGGAAATTTTGAAAAGTTATTTATCAAATCGTGTACAAAAAGTTGAACTTGATGGTATTTTTAGTGAACCAGAAAAAGTAACTTATGGCGTGCCACAGGGTACTGTTTTGGGTCCGGTTTTATTTACCTTATACATTAACAGTATGCTAGAACTCAATTCAAAGGGTGAGATTTTGAGCTTCGCAGATGATACTGTTATTATGTACAAATCTTCCACTTGGCAAAATCTAAAAGAGAAAATAGAAAATGACTATCCAAAGATTTCAGATTGGCTAGCTCATAACAAACTCACCCTAAACTATTCAAAGACATGTTATTTACCGTTTACATCGTACTCTTCTGGGCTGCCTGTTTTAGGACCTTTGAATGTGGGCTTAAATTGTGAAATTTCGGAAGCAAATTCAGTAAAATATCTAGGTATTACGGTGGATCGACATTTGAAATGGGATATACCAGCTATACTCTAAGTGTGTTCCGCGGAACCCTAGGGTTCCGCGATACCCCTGTGGGGGTTCCGCAAGAATTTAGAAAAAAAATCAAAACACCTCTCTCTGGTCGAACGTTTTGACTCCGCCCGCCGCGCCGCTGCCGCGCGCATACTTGTGAGTGCGCAGTCCCGAGATCGAGTCTAGGACTAAGTATAAAAGCGGCGATCGCGCGTCGCGCCTCGTCAGTCAGTTGACGATTAGCGTTCGTAGCGATAAGTTCCTACCTACCTACTTACAAGCTGTCTAGCGAATTGCGGAGTTTAAACGTGATATATAACTAGTGTTTATTGTTCTACTGCCTGCTGTATTCTGATTGTATCAGATTTGTACATTTCTTCTTTGGACTAAACTTAGTCTCTTATAAGCAGTAACGATTGTGCATTATTTTGACCCCACCATCCTGACGTGTAACATTATTAATAAAGAAGAATGGAACGTTGGCTTAAAGGCGTTAAACGTGTTGCAACAACATCTTCTAATGACGCTGAATGTTCAAAAGCAGTACATGCGGAGAATGCAGCAATTACCGATCGAGACGATGATGCCACGACGTCAAGCTCCACGGTTTCAAAGACGAAAAAAAGGAAGTATGATGAATCATATATCAGTTTCGGATTTGTTGATTCCAACGGCTCACCTCTCTGCATGCTATGTAGTAAACTGCTTCCTAATAGTTCCATGGCACCTGCCAAATTGCGCCGACATTTAGAAACTGTACACCCCGAGTCTAAAGACAAGAATAAAGAATTTTTTGTTCGCAGAAAAGAACAGTTATTGGAAAGTCAAAAAAATATGATGCATGTAACACAAACTATCAATGAAAAGGCCACGGAGGCATCATATTTAGTTAGCTATCGCATTGCACAAGAAGGTGAAGCGCACACTATCGCTGAAAATTTAATAAAGCCATGTGTGTTATGCTCGATGAAAAATCTGTAAAGTATCTTTCTACTGTGCCGCTATCAAACGATACTGTTTCACGGCGAATCCATGATCTGGCAAGCTACGTCAAACAAGAACTAGTTACACGTCTACAAAAAACACGATTCGCCTTGCAAATTGATGAGTCAACTGATGTCGCTGGTCTGGCTATCTTGCTGGTTATCGTGAGATATCCATATGAAAGTTCTTTTGAAGAAGACATGCTTATGTGTTCACCGCTGCCCACAAACACTACCGGGGAAGAAATTTTTAATAAAATAAACATATTTTTTGAAGAAAATAATCTCAGTTGGAACGATTGCATTGACATTTGTACAGATGGGGCCAAGGCTATGACAGGTAAAACAGCAGGTGCAGTGTCACGCATAAAAAATAAAGCGCCTAATTGTAGTTCCAGCCATTGTATCCTGCATAGACAAGCACTTGCGATGAAGCAAATGCCGTCAAATCTAAAATTAGTTATGGATGAAGCGGTAAAAATAATCAATTTTATCAAATCACGACCACTACAATCCCGATTGTTCTCATTATTGTGTGAAGATTATGGTAGCAAACATAAAACACTGCTGCTCCATACAGAAGTGCGATGGCTGTCTCGGGGTAAAACTTTAACAAGGCTATTTGAACTTAGAGCGGAGTTACAAATGTTTCTTTCAGCTGATACTTCTTTTAATTTGAAAGGCCGTTTGTATGATAAAACTTGGTTGTTCCGATTGTCTTTTATGGCGGATATCTTTCAAAAAATAAACGACTTGAATTTATCATTGCAAGGTAAACAGACAACAGTATTCCAGGCCTATAACAAAATAACTGCCTTCAAAAGAAAATTAGATTTTTGGATTGTTTGCGTTGATAAGAGAGAAATAGAAAGCTTTACGTCACTCAGTGAGTTTGTTAGCGATAACGACTCAGAAATGTTTCAAGATGATATGTTTGATGAATTGGTTCAATATCTCACTTCGATGCGCGCATCTTTTGAAAAGTATTTTCCCGAAGAACAGAATACAAAAATAAAACTGAATTCATGGATTCATAATCCTTTTTTACCCAACTTGCAAAAGCCCGAAAGTATGTCAAACGAGATATATGAATCTCTTTTAGAAATGTCATCAGACACAAGTATGGAGTCACTATTCAAAACGATGCCTCTCAACGATTTTTGGTGCAGAATTCGTAATGAATATCCAATGCTTGGCAAAATGGCTCTGAATATTCTTCTCCCGTTCCCAACAACATATTTGTGCGAAACAGGATTCTCAACGTATGCAGCCACGAAAACAAAATATCGCAATAGACTGGACGCCGAACCTGATATGAGACTGCAACTGTCTTCTATCAAACCTGACATCAACCAATTAATGAAAAATAAAAAACAGTTTCATACCTCCCATTAGTTAGATTTTTTCTTTTTTAATATCTTGTAATAATGTACTTGCCATGTGGCATGTTAAATAAGTAATAATCAGTATAATAAAGAATACACTTTTAAAAACTATTGTTTTATTGTAGGGTTCCGTCAAGTATTTTGCTTTCCAAAAGGGTTCCGTCACCAAAAAAGTTTGAGAACCGCTGGGATATACAATTAAAACAAATCGTGCAAAAAGTAAGGGGATTACTATCAAAATTTAAATATTTAAAAGACTTTTTAAATCTGGAAAACCTAAAAGTAATGTATCATTCTTTGATAGAATCGATAATGTCATATGGTATACTAGGTTGGGGTGGTGTAAGTGATATTTATCTAAACCAGGCAAATGTTGTTCAAAAATGGGTCTTACGTATAATATATGAAAAAAACCTTACATATCACAGTGATTTGTTATACAAAGAATTGCATATTATAGATCTTAGACAAATGTATTGTTTAAAAATTCTGATGTTTATACAAAAAGGTAAAATTAAATTAAAACCACACAAACATTCGTATAACACAAGAAATAATGACGGTCTATTACTTCCAAGAGCTGATAAAACAATAGGACAAAGACACACAAACTACCTAGCACCTAGAATTTATGCCATTTTACCGAATAATATAAAAACTGAAATATCGCGTCATTATTCATTTAAAGCCAAAGTAAAAAGGTGGATTCTAAATGAGGATAGAATAACATTTAGTAAATTGGTTAATAATATAATAATAAATCCTATATAAAAAAAAAAAAAAAAAAAAAAAAAAAAAAAAAAAAAAAAAAAAAACTAATTGAGACTACTTACCCGAATTGTGACTACTTAACCGAATTGTGACTACTTACCCAAATTGTGACTAACTACTTATCCGAATTGTGACATACCTCATTTAAATAAATATTTTGAAACCTAAAATTACCAATATTTTCCCGATTGGGACCATTAATCACAAATACCGACTACTTACCTGAATATGTCTTATTGTTGTGTGGACATATATTATGTGTCTTTAGAATAAGTTATTATATAGTTTTAAATTTACATAGAATATTAATTAATTGTATATCTATATATTTGTTTATCTAAACATGTGTTTTTATTATTTTTCACTTATAAGTAGTTGCACTACTTCTGTGATTTTTTTTGTTTATTCCCTTCTTGATGAATTGTATTGCTTTTTTATGTATTTAAAATTACTCATGTGAATAAACATTATTATTATTATTATTATTATTATTATTATTATAGTAACAGTTTTTCTCATATGAAACTGACCCTGTTCGGTTAAATCGATCCATCAGTTTTTCAAACGAAGTTTTATTTGGCTTTCTACGCTCTGGAAATCGTTCTTTATAAACTCTAGTTGCTAACAAAGAGTTTTTATTGCATTCTCCCAAAATCCATACCATATCAACTAATTCTTCACGACTATAATTCATATTAAAAAACTGGCGAGACTTTGTAGAAAACAAATAATGCAACGCTTATGACATTAATAATAACAAACTGTCAGTATTGGGGGTTTTCAAAGCCAACTTAAAAAAAATTTAATAAACAAAAAATTTAGTAGGTTTCATTTGTAGTTTGTGGTTGTAATCTTTATTTCTTTTTCTAATAAATGTATAAGTGACATTAAATATTCTCAGAAACTTACTTAGTCGATAATAAATAATTACTTCAGGTTAAATTCAATTAATTACTAATGATAAATAAAATGTATTTCCAATTAATTTTTGAATTTTTGTTTTTACCACTAAAATTTTAAAATCTCTAAAAATTATTAACTTTTGGTATAGGGAATGCTTAAATCAAATTGAAGTATAATTAGGATACTTTTGAACGATGATATAAAATACAGAGTGAACCATTTAAAAAAATTAAGAAAATTATGTATTTGTGTTTTGACTCACCCTGTACAGATTTGATGCGAATTGAAAAAGTAGTGTCTCCTGATAAAATTTGACCATGATCGAAAAATTGTGATAGAAAAAAAATTGGTTGTCAATTGTTTCTTTTGCATGATATAGGTCATTGAATTCAATACAATTTTCACACAAAACTGATTATAACCTGCAAAATACCCTGTATAAACCAATAATAATTTATATTTTTAGAATGGGAAAAGCGAGGGTAATTCAAATATAAAATAAAATACAGGGTGATTCATTAAAAAGAACATAAGTTGGTTCCTGAGAGAAGTTATTAAACACCCTGTATACTCAAAAATAATTTTAAAATATGTAGTTAACGCTGTCTACGGTTCTGTGAAAATATTTTTTTTATTTCTCTAAAAATGGCAGAGATATTGGACTTTTTCAAACTAATGGATCACCCTGTATAAACTAGGAAGAGGTAAGGACCTAACACCGACTCTTGGGGTACACCTTAAGTTTCATTCATGATACTGCAAGAGTGACTACTTCTCACATCCCCAACTAGCCATTCATAAAAGTGTATTTGTTGTGAAGTTCTCATCATCATCTATTGTATAGTCCAGGAGACAGTGACGATTTTCGGTATTTATTTTCCCAGTCAGCAAGCACGAATAGAGAATTGTAGGATTAGCAATTCTAAGCAAAATTCATATATATTTAGAGGGGGGATCCGATGGGCTGAGGCCGAAAATGCGTCAAAACATACGAGAACACGGCCCTTTTTTCCATTGATAAAAATAGTTTTAGTAGTAAGAGATGTACTGAAGTTAAGTAAAAAAATAGTCTGATTAATCTGTATGGATAATATATTTGGCAAGTGCATAAAATACACTTTCAAACGAGTTATGTACACAATTATTTCTACGACCACAATTCTTTAAAGAATGTTCCAGGTGTTTTGTATATTAAAGTGTACGCATAGGACACATAAATAAAATCTTATATCACAATGTTTCACCTAACCAGTTGGTTTATTTATAGAAATTAAACATAATAATTGAAGATATTACAGAAGAATATAGGGAAATAAATTACATTTCCTTTTACACTTTTATATAATAATTGTTTTATTTAGAATTCACGAATCACTTATTACTCTACATTAATTATAATTATTATTAGTTTCGTTATGTCAAATCATTTATACTAGAGGTGTGAGGAAAATACAGTGAACTGTGGAACGCCAATATCGTTGGATGCGCGTGGTAGAAATGGTCCTATAATACTGCTAAAAACATAGGTAAATTTTCATGGAAACACTGCACTTTTGAAATTTGCGATACTCCGACGCATATGCATTATTGATGTAATCTCATGATTTTATAGTAATAGTTTTTGCAATTTTAGTGTGATTTTTAGGTTATTATGGTTATTCATTTTATTTGGTTCTGATCTTTTGCGCTTTTAGAGTATTTGTCTTTTATATAGTTTTTAATTTGAATTTTAATATTGTGGTCTATTTATATTTGTTGCTGCTTTTCGACTAGTGCTTTATTCTTTTTGTGTTAAAATAAGCTTTATAACCATTAAGTACATGCTTCTAGTTGATATCTACCTAATCGTCATCGGGTGCTTGCAACAATGGGAAAAAGTGTATGGTTTTTTTGGTGTAAAGTTAGACGCCTTCATTTTTCAGGTAAGTTATTTGTAGTTATTTTTTACTTAAAAGGATAGCAATACGTCCTGGTTCAGGGTGTGACTTTTGGGTTTTAGCTATCTGAGCCAAATTGTCGGCTAAGTGTCCTCTTTTAGGGCACCCAGAACCGAAAACTATATAGGTATATAATATGTTTTTTTTTTAAATTATTTTTTAATATGTATGCAGCTTGGATGAGGGCTTTAGGAAGAGATCCTAAGACTGAACACTGACTGCTATAAATGCCGTTTTTAGAGCACATTTCATAGTAAGTGATTTCATTCTAGCAGCAATGAGGAAACGTTTAAAAAACATGCTGTACCAGCTATTACTTTAAGACGTCGTCTCTTTAAGTTATTATTACTTCATTCTAATGCATATATTAAAATGGTTTTTAACTTATGTCCTTATGATTAAAAGATGTAGGTATTTTAGTTAAGTTATAATATAAATATATGATACTTTGTATTGACTGACCTACTGGCCACTGGTCATTCCACTTTTACTCCCTTTTTTCATAAATTATCAAATTATTTAAAAACAAATACATACCTAGCTATTTTCTGTAAATTACATTAAAATTTTAGTATTAATACTTTACTAATAAAACTTCAGTTAATTTATCTTATATATATACACAACGGAAGAGTTAATTGAATTTTCTCCTTGTTGAGTTTCAAAAATAGTAATTTAACATGGTTTAAAAACAAATACATGAAATGGGCAAAATAGGCCTGCAAAGGCACTTTGTAAACAATCTCACTTGTATCGATGTGACGTAATGCGCGAATTCAATCTGGCTTACTTTTGTTAATAGATTGGCGTTCCATTTTAAATATACAGTTCACCGGGAATAGATTTATTTAAATATACACGGACCGGGAAAACAAGTACGAAAAAATTCACTGGCTCCTGGACTAGTACTGTATCGAAGGAATTTTTATGAATGAAACAATATACGACCCTCCACAATTGCGGTCTACTCTACTTCCGCTGTTGTCAGACATTATTTTTTTTTGGACAATTTAAAGACCTAACAGTAATTCAAGCAAACGCAATAACATTACTACAGTTAAAAACATCGCAAACTTGGCATTAATATTTTAATTTTATCCAAATATTGCATTTCTGTCGAGGATCATCCGCGTTGACTTCAGAAATTGTGTAATCTGTATTGGTTATATATATCTATAGTTAAAAGCACGTAAACTTGGCATGAATGTTCAATCCGATTATTGAGTTTCTACCGCGGACACCACCAATCATTCTTCAAAAATTTTGTAAATAATCCTATCTGTCTTGGTTATATATCTATGCTACTTCTGACTAGTTGATTCCTTTTTCAAGGTATGATTCAATCCATTTCAGAGCCCCATCTTTGATTACATAATAGGAAAGTTTTAGCAGCAGTACTCAGTGATTTACACAATTGAATGCTTTAGTTAGATCACAGAATATCATTGCCACCTTCTCACCTATATTATTATTATTGTAGGCTCTCTCTAGGCAATTAAATATGACATCTGATGCTTTTAAAGCCAAATCTTTTACTGATTATTATGTTAAAAATAAAAATCTATTAGATAAGTTTTTATTATATTTTCAATTATTTTACCTAACGTGTGAATAAGAGAAATGGGTCTAAAGTTGGAAAGGTTTTCCTTATTACCTATTTTTTGGATGGGTTTTTAAAAAATTTGGAAACATTCCGTCATAGAAGCTTTTTAACCAATGAAGTTAGTGTAAACAGTGCAGAATCAGATAGATTTTTTAAATTTTTTGTTGATTACTTATCATAACCAGCGTTTTAATTTTTTTATTAAATGTAATGCTACTTTTAACTTTTCTAAGGTGGTGTTATAAAAGATACAGGGGGTAGTAACATTAATTTGGAGTGAGGGTAGCCATATGTGAGTAGTAGGGATTAAGTGTAAGGGTTAAAGAAAAGGTCCTTTATTTCTCACAAGTCAATTTAATTATTAGTTTATTCAAATTCTCCCACGTGGTTGTCATACGCCAAAATTTGACCTTCCCCCTTTTTTTGACATTCGTACTTGTCAACTTAGTTTCCGTTTCCTGTAACAGTAATTTTTCTTTTGATTATCTGCTTCAAATTTCCCTTTTACATATGAATTTTCATATTTTCTTGTTCAGTGTTCTAATTTTCTTGTTAGTATTTTTTGCTTTCTCATTTCCCAGTTTAATATTTTTACTTTCAATAAATTTTGTCACCGCCCCCTATACTCACTTTCAGTAAATAACACCTTTGTTAGTACACTATTTATCCGCTAAATTTAAAATTTACAGTTTACTACATTGATTCGTTAAAAAATCTAGATAGATGTCTTGAGAGTCTGATAATTTTTACTTTTTACTTTTATTAATTGACGTTATATCCTTAAAAATTTTTAAACTGTTTGTGCTTGTAAAAACTATTTTGTGTTGTTTAGTTAATAATAGTCTTACATGTGTTTTAATTAATTTATTCAAACAGACATCTCGCGGTTTAACCTAACCTACAATATTTTTAAAAAATACTATTGTATTACATATGACTTTTTTAACTCGTTTTGTTAAACTTTTAGTAGCGCTTCCTTTATGGAAATAGTTAAGGTGAGTCAAGGTTATTGTTTAACTTCTTTTGTGTTTTTTCTGTTTTTTCTGTTATTTTGTATATGTTAAAGTCCGTTCATGCTTTTATAATTGTTTTTTATTACAACTGACTCCTTAACATTCCATTTAGGTGTGTCTGATGATGAAGTGACAGCTTCGAAACCGGTCGCCAATTAAATTGACTTGTGAGAAATAAAGGACCTTTGCTTTAACCCTTACACTTAATAACATTAATTTATTTGAGATAATAAAAATTGGGTCCTGTGTAGTTTAGTTTTTGCATTAAATTGTGAGAAATATTACAATAAAATGAGTTGAAACAATATGAGTCTAAAGAAGACTGCAGGGTTTTAGTTGACAATGGTCCAGGTATCATTTGATATGTTTACTGAATTTTCTAATCCAGAATGTTAATACATTTTGCTCTCTATATAACTATTCGATAACTCTTTCTGTAATAATTATTAAAGTAGTAAATGAAAAACCATATTGTTAATATTTTATGATGTGATGCAACGCATGCTTATTTTTTACAGGATGTTCTTATTCCTTTAATAATCCACCGTTTTTTAGGTTTCATTTTAATCTTTTGTCTAAAAAAGGAGCATTGAAAAATTCTCTCTATCGCCTTATAGAACTCCAGAAAAGGATTCGCAGCTGAGCTAATAGAATTCCAGTTTATTTTTTAAATAATTTATCTATACCATATAGTTTTTGATTTTTTATGTAAAATTGTAGTTGAAAATTTTTGTAATTTATTAATAAATATCACCTAAACTCAATATTTATTAATAGTTCTTTTGATCCTAAACTCAATAAGATTATATAACAGTAATTAATAGAAATATTTAGTTTTGTAATTTCCGTAACAAGTTAATAAATATAAACAACCTACATTTAGACATTTTTACAAAAATTATGTATAAGTAATATCTCGAACTAATCCAATAACGTAATAAATCAGGAAAAACATTAAATTAAAATATACTAATAAAAAAGAGGAGTAAAAACAAATGTAAACCTGCGTTGACATATTTGGAACCAAAACAAACATCATATAAAAAATACACAAGATAATAAATACATATATACAGTGTGTCTCAGATTGGTGCGCATGTATCGCTATCTCGGTTATTATACGAACTACTTACATACTGCGTGCATACAATATTTTTATTTGGACATTTTATAAGCACTTTTTAAGGTCTTTATATATAATATATAATTTGTTTTTTTTTTTTCGTTTAGACGTCAAACTGGATTTGTGTTGCATTAAAGTGTTGCATTAAAAAGCATTTATCCCCTTTCATCTACTACGCTATTAACATCAGTTTGCGCCAGTGGCGGCTCGCGAAGTAGTACCACTGTGCCATGGCACTACCTTATTTTTGATGCAAAAATATATTTTTTATTTTTAAAACGTCTAATCATATTTTTATTTTATGCATTTCTTTTTATATTCAAACATTATTTGAAATGTGGCAACCTCGCGCTGAATAAATCTCCAAGCTCTTGCCGCGTATCAGAGCCACTTCTAAGCTGGCACTAGGGGGAGAGAGATAGATTTTACCAGCAGCCTATGTGAGCAACAGAGATGGGGACATTTTACATGTACCTGCCATCTAAATTTGTTAAAAAGTAAATGGCTAGGTCATAGTGAGTGTGCATCGAATGAAATCAAACATATACAAAAAAAATGTTCTTAGGGCGGCAGTATATCCATTATAAATTTATAAATTTTTAAATTTTCTTCCTGAATATCATTTGTCACCTAACCAGGAAAATCTTTCTGTTTCTTTCTTTTTTTTGTATCATCGACATCAATAGGTATTAGCCTCGTGTTTCTGTAGATTTTGTTACTTTTCCCAGTGCCACTTTAGAAACAGTACTATTATTATACTTAGGTTTATTGTTTAAAGTTTAACAATATTTAAATTATTATAATTACATTTATTGATGTCTTATTTTATAAAACTATGTAATTATATTTAATATAACTTAATTGAACTATGCTAAACAAACAAACTCCTTTTGTAATGCGCATAAATCGCTTGAATGTAAGCATAGTTGCCTATTATACTTTAGCAAAATTAAACATTATTTGAAGTAATTTATTATATTAAACTAGTCAATCTGAAAATCTTCAGAAAACACATTACATGACTGACTATTCAAAATTTACTAAAGAACTTAAAATAAAGACATAAAACTTGGAATATTCTTCAAAAAGCCTAGAGTTGTTATAATAATAAACCTGCTCACTTTTTCTAACAGAGATTATTCTATTTTATAATTAAGAGCAAAAAAATTGATTAACTTTCCTCCTATACAACTAAAACTACAAAAAATCAGAACTCCAGGCTGAGCTCTCACCTAAATGATTAAATCTAAATGACAAAATCCAAACTTGGCAGATTTTTCACTTTTATTTTAATGAAATAAAAATTTTAAAAATCTACTTAATTTGGTTTTTCTCATTTACTGTTAATATATCTTTAGCTGGAATTTTCATAATAATAGATGACAAAGGGACATTAGACATTACTGAAGGAAATTAGAGAAAAAGTTAAGGAAAAAAAGAAATTTTATAAGAAAATCGCAACAAACCAGAACTAGTGTTGATCAAAAAACGTTAAACAATGCAATTCGCCAAACAAGAATCAATTGGTAAATTTCTGAGCGAACTAATTGAAAAACTATTAACAATTAAAAGGCGCATACTTCAAACACCCAGTAAGACAGAACCCAAGCGTGTAACAACTCCCAAAGGACCTATAGACTTGCAGATCATTTAAAAGGCTTCACTGGAAAGAATATATCAAAAAGAAACTAGAAGAAATTAAAATAAAACAGAAAAATGTATAGCAAAAAGTTCCAAGCTCTCTGGATATAACAAATTGCTTCTCTTCAAGCAAATCCAAAAACCTGTCTGGATATATGACATCCAGATTTGGGGCTGTATTAGAAAAACCAACATCAGAGTAATGCAATAACAATAGAACAAATTACTAAGGAACTTCGTAGATGCAGCCCTATATGGCCGCAAGTATGATCTAGGGACCTAAAAAATGGAGTAGATTAGATTAGGAGTTAGACGTTATTTTTCCGTGTCCACCACGACCTTTTCAGATCTATTTCAGGACTCCTTTTGTTTTAGAGTATGTCCTCTAGCTTGGTCTTTTTTATTAGACTTAGTAGCTTTGACAGTGGCTTCCGCATTTAGTTTCATGCATTTGGCTTTTCTTCGCCCAATATTAGAAACATTATTCCAGCCAGGCCTTAACATTGGCACAAAACCTGTACAAAGTTGCTTCTTCTGCTGGATTGATGACACTCATGTGCCTTTGAAGGCGACAGTGTCTGGTAAAAAGACTGTTATCCTAACGATTTGATGCTTTTAATCCAGTAGGTCTTTCGTGAACTTGACGGAAGGTTCCTTGATGAACTTTTTGGCCTGTCTTAATCTTGAATAGTTGTTCCACCATTCCTGAGACTCTTTTTGCATCCATTGTTTGATGGATGCCTTGCACAATGCCTTAGTGACTCCACAGAAGGGTTCGGGACCTGTCATGGCCTTATCTGAGCCTTCTCGGGCTAATTCAGCTTGGCACCCAGGCTAGGGTTACCTTTTTTTGAGTACTTAGCTCTGCCAGGTCTTCTAGGTAGTCTTTTACCAGTCGTGATTTGATTGTTGGTGAGAGAATTGCCTTTAGAGCTGCTTGGCTATCAGAGTATCTGGCAATAATTTTGCCTGATACTTGCTAATTTAGTATTTCTCTTATACAGTGTTGTATATCTATTAGTTTAAAAAAACTCTTGTTTAGTATTTCTCTTATACAGTGTTGTATATCTATTAGTTTAAAAAAAACTCTTGTGAGATCCTAAGGACCACCCTCGTTTGATTTACCTTTTTTGAACTTATAACTCACACATGGCTACCACCTTCAACTTTAATCTATTAGTTTAGCCTGGAACACTGTTGCATATTTTCCTAAACTCAGCGAAATCGTTGTTTTCGACTTGGCTCCTTCCTTGATTTTTGAACCGTCTGTGTACCAGACAAGTTCTGCCTATACGGGAGGTCCCAGTTTCCAGGATTCTCAGGCTGGTATTTGAATTTGAAAATATCTTTTAAATTTGTATGTGGTTATGGCTCTATCAGTAGGCATAGCTGGAATATTATCCCTTTTTTACTTACTTGTGTGGTCGCGCTATGTAGTTGGCTTATTGGGTTTTGTCCCTGCATTAGCCTGTGAATAGCTATCCTGGCTTCTCCTTGTATGAAGATATGCAGTGGCTTGAGATTTAATAATACCTCCATTGCTGCAGTTGGCGTAGTGCGCATGGCCCCAGTAGAACATAAACAGGCAAGCTCCTGAATGTCAGTGAGTTGGCCTAAGCACTTGCCTGCGCAGTTTTGGTTACCCACGCCACTGCGTAATAGGTTATCATGGGTCTTATCTCCCTTGTGTATGGTTATTTTGGAGTTGAAACCCTAGTTTTTCCCACATATTCTTCTACAGCTTACGAGAGCTATTGTAGCTTTGTCATCTATTGACTTTGAAAGCGCTAGGTCAGCTGACTTTCCTGGTTGGTATGCATATTGGTTGAGATGGAGCAGATTTATTTTTAGTATCTCGTCCATAATATACATATCTATTAATCTTTCTAGAGTTTTAAGTAGGAAGGAGGATAGGCTTATGGGGCGATATGACTTTGGCGTTTGGTCTGTGACCCTGCCTACTTTGGCCAGGTAGACTACGTTCGCCTTTTGCCATATTGCTGGGAGTATGTCAAAGAAATTGTCAAAGAAAGTCATAAAAATATGTAAATGTCAAAGCAACCCAGCTCTAGACAACACAACGTAAGTAAGAATACTCCAACAGGCTAAATGAAAAAAAATTGGACATCAGACAACCATTTGGAAAATAGTTTTTATATAAACTTAACTGGTGGGATCGGTACCAGTTTTGCAAGAAGCACTGGTTGATTTTGACACTCAATCATACACTTGGATATGACATACTAAAAGGGATAATAAACAAAACATAAGACAACAAAGCTTTGAAAAGCATCAATTAATAAAACATTTAACATAACATTAACAATTTATTAACAGCAATAACAATAACAATCTTAATAATTATGTACAATTAAAATATAGAGTACCATGTTTCGATATCAGTTAAATATTTTTTTTACGTTAGCTGCAACAAAGTAAATTATTTAACGAAACAAAAATAGAAGTAAAGATAGAATAATGAGTAGAAAAAGCAGAAAGAGTAGAGTAGAAAAGCTAGAAAAGTAGAATAAATAGACACAGTAGAAAAAGTATGGAAAGTACAGTATAGAAACTAGAAAAATAGACAAAATAGAATAAGTAGACACAGTTGAAAAAGCGGAAAAAGTAGAGTAGAAAAACTAGAAAAGTAGCCAAAGTAGACACCGTAGAAAAAGCATAGAAAGTACAGTAAAAAAATTAGAAAAGTAGATTAAGTATACAATAGAAAAAGTACAGTAAAAAAACAAAAATGTAGGTAAAGTATAATAAGTAGACGCAATAAAAAAAGCTTAAAATGTATAGTAGAAACACTAGAAAAGAAGACAAAGTAGAATAAGTAGACACAGTAGAGAAAGCAGAAGAGGTATATTAGAAAAATTAGAAACGTAGATAAAGTAAAATAAGTAGACACAGTAGAGATAGTAGATAGACTAGAAAGAGTAAACAGAATAAAAAAGTAGAAAATGTTTTACAAAGGAACAAAGAAAATAAAACTGAAATATAGAATAAAGAAAATAAATAGAGCTAGAATAAATAAGAAAAAAAAATAACGTTAAAGCACATTATATTAATATAATAAAAGTATTCCTAACATTTTACCACATCAAACATAACAACTCATTTCAATTTATTCCTCAATATCACTCTAATTAAAATATACCATATTTATGATCTGTTCAAATCAAATAATCTACTCTATTAACAGCTATGGCTTAATTTTTCAAACATTTGTATCAAAACTAAGCACAAACTCATGGTGAAATATTTTTAAAACACTGTTGCTCTAATTTAAGTATCAACTCTAACCGCTGACAAGTTAAAAAATATTTTCAACTTCTACTGTAGTTCAATTGATTCCTTATACAAAGCAACCGAATTTTTTTTTAACCCTATAGGATTGAATGGAACTACAATTGACTAACAGTCTTGATCACAAACAATACTACTAATGTAAGTGTTAATGGTGCTTCTATATATTAATAATGAAGGAAGTATCAACCGTCATTAAGTTTATGTCAATAATAAGGATTTTGCGCAGTATATAAATTAACAATACTAATAATCTACTACGCAGAATCCCCATATTCGTTTTTTATTGTTGGAGCTACTGGATGTTACATAAACTATAGAAACATTAAAGTCACTAAAAAGAACATAGATAAGTAGTACATCTCAAGAAATATCTCTTTAGTACCAATTCTAGTCTAGTAATCATTTGACGTATTGTAATTTCACTGGTAGTCTTGTTTATTGATATTCAATTTCTCTATTTAGATCCTAGTTAGAATGTTCTTGGGTTTCAAAGTTGCTCGAATCTAAAAAAAATACAATGTTAATAAAATACAGGCATAAAGAACACTTTTATAATAATAGCAAACATAGTTTTAAACAAACTAACATTTGAACTGTGAATGTCGTCCTGGAGCAAGGATTCTTAATATCTTTGAATATAAATTCATTTACTTGTCGCCATTTGTAAATATTTTTAATAGCTGTCCTTCTTAAATAATAAAACAGACATTGGTCACCTATGCAATGGTAAACCATCCTTTATTCAGGCATTTATATTAGGCATTGAGAACAGGATTTAGATCTAAAGTGTAAAGGATGGTTTATCATTGCATCTATGCCTGCAGTAAAACATGATTGTAATTATCTCTGTAACTATCTCTATAACTATCTCTGTAACTAACCATCTCTGTAACTATCTATCTCTGTAACTATCTCTGTAACTATCTATCTCTGTAACTATCTATATCTGTAACTATCTCTGTAACTAGCTCTGTAACTAGCTCTGTAACTATCTCTGTAACTATCTATCTTTGTAACTATCTATATCTGTAACTAGCTCTGTAACTATCTCTGTAACTATCTCTGTAACTATCTCTGTAACTATCTCTATAACTATCTCTGTAACTAGCTCTGTAACTATCTCTGTTACTATTTCTGTAACTATCTCTGTAACTAACTCTGTAACTATATCTGTAACTATCTCTGTAACTATCTCTATAACTATCTCTGTAACTATCTATCTCTGTAACTACCTCTGTAACTATCTATGTAACTAGCTCTGTAAATATATTTGCAACTATATCTGTAACTATCTCTGTAACTATCTCTGTAACTATCTCTGCAACTATCTCTGTAACCATCTCTGTAACTATCTCTGTAACTATCTATCTCTGTAACTATCTATATCTGTAACTATCTCTGTAACTATCTCTGTTACTATCTCTGTTACTATTTCTGTAACTATCTCTGTAACTATCTCTATAACTATAACTATCTCTGTAAGTATCTATCTCTATAAGTATCTATCTCTATAACTATCTCTGTAAATATCTATCTCTATAAGTATCTATCTCTATAAGTATCTATCTTTATAACTATATCTGTAACTATCTCTGTAACTATCTCTGTAACTATCTCTGTAACTATCTCTGTAACTATCTCTGTAACTATCTCTGTAACTATCTCTGTAACTATCTCTGTAACTATCTCTGTAACTATCTCTGTAACTATCTCTGTAACTATCTCTGTAACTATATATCTCTGTAACTATATATCTCTGTAACTATCTCTGTAACTATCTCTGTAACTATCTCTGTAACTATCTCTGTAACTAACTCTGTAACTATCTCTGTAACTAGCTCTGTAAATATCTCTGTAACTATCTCTGCAACTATCTCTGCAACTATCTCTGCAACTATCTCTGTAACTATCTGTCTATCTCTGTAACCATCTCTGTAACCATCTCTGTAACTATCTCTGTAACTATCTCTGTAACTATCTATCTCTGTATCTATCTATATATGTAACTATCTCTGTAACTAGCTCTGTAACTATGTAACTATCTCTGTAACTATCTCTGTTACTATTTCTGTAACTATCTCTGTAACTATCTCTGTAACTATCTCTGTAACTATATCTATAACTATAACTATCTCTGTAACTATCTATCTCTATAACTATCTCTGTAACTATCTCTGTAGCTATCTCTGTAACTATCTCTGTAACTATCTCTGTGACTATCTGTGTAACTGCCTTTGTAATAATATCTGTAATTGCCCACGATTGCCTTAGTAACTGCTTTTAAATTGACTGTGTAACTGCCTCTATAAAGTCATGCAATATTTGTCTAAAGTTCCAGTTAGTTTGGGAATTAAAATCAACAGATTACAGTTAAACTCATAATTGTATAAAATTGAAAATAAAAAGACAATAAAAATTTGAAACGACATCTGTATACAAGTATTTTTCTTTTAACTCCTTTATTAGGGTGAGCCAAAAAAACTAACCTAACAAAAAGAGTTTACTCAAAAATTAGATTTAATATTTCTAAGAAATCATCAGAACATAATTTTTAACTGATGAACAAAAAGCATTGTTAAACGAAGATACACGACTTAGACGTTCAATTGCAAAGTCTGTATTAAGTGAAACACCAATTCCAGAGCTGGAATTACCAAGTAAGTTGTTTCTTTCAAAGAATATAATACTTTTTCATGTATAAATATTAATTCATTCAAATTTTCAGGTACGAGTAAAAGTACTTCTTTTCATTCTTTACCTGAACAGGAGCTTGAAAAATCTGTTTCACTATTTTCCAATGATTTAAAACGATTCGCTTTAGATTTAGAAGATCCCTATTCTAAAAATCATAAAAAAACCAAAAAAAATGGACGTTATAATTCTTACAATAGTGAGTTCTCTCGATCGAACTAATACTAGCAGCAGAAGCGCAGCATATATTTATCGTTGCCTTCTCTGAGCCATTAAGAGTACCTGTTGAAGATACTAATTTAAGCTAGAGTACCATTCGAAGACGTCAATTAGAAGCTAGAACAGATATTGTAGATGATTTGAAAGACAAAATCCAATTTCCTTCATTGGGATACGAAATTATTTGTTGAAGTTTGTGGATATGATAAAGTTAATAGGCTTGCAGTTGTTGTATCTGGCTCAAATTTCGAACAGATACTCAACATACCAAAAATCGAAAGCGGGACAGGAGAGCAACAAACTCTGTCCATAATTGACTCATTAGATAACTGGGGTATTGCAGACAAGATAACAGGCTTGTGCTTGGATACAACGGCTTCCAATACAGGTGAGTGAAACTTGGGTTAAAGTTTGACTGTTTTTTGTTTTATTATATTACGTTTATTATCATAGTACTACATGTTCCAAAATCAATTTAATGTTGGTAGTAAACAAGATTTACTTGGATTAGGTGACGTTTGCAGTTTTATAAGTATTGTTTATGTGAAAGCATTGTTTGAAGCTTCTAGTCCGATAAAGGCTCCAGTTCAAGACTAAATCAATGAAAAGATTTTAAATGCTACTGTATTAACATTTTCGCGACGCTTATGGTAATTCACAGAAAGACATGCAGCAATGTCTTTTTTGATTCTAGTATCAGCTTGGAAATTAAGAAGAAAATGATTAATGCTACGAAAAAAGACGAGAACAAAGTTGATGAAAACAAAATTACATTAACTAGAACACAACTTGACATGATTTGCTCGAAAGATATCAGTGATTTTATTTTATGAAACCTTTGGATATTCAAATACCAGAAAGGGCCAAAAGCCGAGAAAATATGGAAAGAAAAACAATAATATCTGATAAATATCGTACTTTGTAAAATTGGTAATAAAGATAGGAGCGAAGGAGTATATGGTCATGAAAGGCTTCTATAATGTGACACAAATATCAGATCTAGTAATAAGAAATATGAAGAATGTAGAGGGTGGTTCATATATAGGTACCCTTAAATATCTTCAACGTTAATTGGAATAATGTAGTAGGGGCTTATCCCGAAGACAATAGACTAATTAGATCAAAATCTACATAGAAAAAACTTTGCTAAAAACTTTCAAATTCGAAAAAATTGACAAATTGTATTTTCAAAACTGCTAGGCCTACAAAAACAGTTCTGAGCTCAAATTTGTAGAAAATTTAGTTTACTTTGAAGGCGTATGAGTAGTACTTCAAGATTAAAATCCTCAAAATTTGAAAAAAGGTAGAAAATGTCATGGATTCCAGTACTTTTTTGATTTTTTGACAATGTTGCTTTGACAATATTAAGTCAACATCGTAAACAATTCACAAAATATAAAAATTACCATATTTACTGAACTAATACTAAAACTAGGAATTCTTACCTCCTCCAATATAACCTTGACCATAACTGGACCCCTCTCCATGCGAATCATGATCCACATGCACCGGATAAGGTTTAGGCACCTCAACGGGTACATGAACATTCTTGGTAATCTCATAAGGTACAGCAATCGGTACCTTCACGTATTTAGTCTCCACAACGGGATACGGTTTTTCAATATGCACTGGATACGGATGTGGTACTGGAATCTTCACTGGATACGGCTGAGGTTCCTTAACGGTTATATGTTTGGTTTCGTGAATTGAATCCCCTGGGAGAAATCCTTTAGAATACTCCCCGAGATGGATGAGTTCGTTATGAGGATACTTTATCTCTCCGTATGTTTGAAGATCCGGGATGGCTTGCAAACCGGTATGACCTATACCTGGCCTGGCTATCACTGCTACTGATAAACAGCAAACAGAGAAGATGGTGGTCTGGAACACGTAAAAATTTGCTTAACTATATGGAATAGGCGATTTTTAGACTGTATTTGTTTAGATACAATCCCGGTATAACCAAAAATCAGTAATGAAACTGTGATACGGTTTTTTTGATCTTTAAGATCTTTAAAAATAGTTCCAGCTGTCAAATGTCAATTAGATATTTCTATAAATAAAAAAACAGCTTTAATGACTTTGATTTCATTTGATTTGAGAAATTTGCTGATTTTAACAACATTAATATAGAAAATATCGTTGCTTTCTTTCAGCAACTATTTCTGATCGTTGCAACAGGTCCTCGAGAACAGATGATTGAGTTTTTTTATTAAGTTTAAAAACAATAAAATTTGATTTTTATTTTTTTAAAGAACATACTAGATTACTAGACCATTTATACCTACATTCTCTTAAGTTTTGGTCAACAGAAGCGTTTATTTAATGATATAATCTTAGATAATTGGTATACTTTCACCGATCGATCAAAGTGACGGTTAATTTGCATAAACTGTCTTTTAATGAACAAATATCGATAAAAAAAACAAACTATATTTTCTACAAACGTTTTTTCAATAAAATAAGTAAAAATTTATATCTAATGTTTCAAGCGTAGAAAAAGGGTTCAGAAATAATTAAAAAAAGTTTTCTTTGCACTTCAAAATAATATTTTGTTAAAAATAAGTTGTTAGGTCAATAAATGGACTGTATATTATTATTCTTTCGAACTTAAAGTAGCCAAGTGTGAGTTGGTTAGATGAAAATGTAGAAAAGAAAAACGGTAATTTAAATCTCACAAAGATATGTAATAGGTACTAAAATAAATCTTTTATTAAGTGCAACATCTCCATTTGTTTAGTGATATGTGAACAGTAATAATTTTTGATTCTTTGTAAATGATTTACTTTTTAAAATTACCAGTACTAAAAAATAAAGTCATTAGTTGTAAAAAGGTCAGGAAGTTATGATTAGGCAAATTGTCCCTAAGGGAGGTGGCAGCCCCAAGCGCCCCTCCCGAGAACATTCGTACAGTCCATGTGCCTTTTATTTAGGGTGGCCATACACATAGCGGGGCCATGGTACAGCGGTGGTATGGGCATGCCCCCTTTAGATCTTACGTACAGCATTTTCAAAGTTTGTATAAAACACGAAGTAATAAATTTGAAGACTATACAAATTAAAGAGCTGAGATTTTGTAGACGTTTTTAAAATAAATCAGAGCAGTTGCTGACGCCAATATGAATAATATAACTCTGATAATAATAAAAATAAAAGTTTAAACAATTATAAATAAATACTCTATTAATAACCAAATACAATTACCTTGAAACCAATTCTAAAATCAATGTACTAACGGAGAAAATTGATAAAATAAAATACAAGCTGAAATTTCAAATAATATACGCGGCAATCCCTGTTTTACCAACATTGTAGTTCAGGCACTCGTCAATAGATCTAAAAATAAGCAAGTCCAATCGTCCCCAACTGATCGCCGAAGAGGTTGTTTTAAACTGCCGTCCTAAACACGTAGCGAATAGGACTTGCAGAGCAGAAAAGTTATTTTAATAGTTTCTTGTCTTATTGTTTCTCTTTTGGGTTGTCTCACCTAATATTATTGCTCATTTGAGTTTGTTTTTGGAGGAAAAATTTTGACGATTGAATTGAGGCCAAACTACGGTGATTGGGTTTTTGAAAATGATATTTAAAAATCATCATTGTATGGGATTTCTTTCAAATACCCGTTTGAGTATTTATAACGATGTGTGAGCATTATTGAGAGAAAATTGAGGGAATTTGTGTATCTTTTAGAAGATTGGATTTTGGTTGGAGGTTTACATTACCCGTTTGGGAAGTAATTAGGTTCCCTGTAATCAATTACTGTTTTACAACATGTTCTAGAGATAATGTTATTGGTTTTAATGTTTGTTGGAGATTATTAAAGACGAGGAGATCCCTTAGTAAATTTAAGAAGTTTTTTTGTAACCTTTATGGAAAAGGAGTTTTAGTTGGAGCTTTTTACTTTATTATTGGTTATGGTAAATGTCAAGTCGTTGCAAGTGCTTGAGTATGATATCCAGTTCATCCTACGTTTTGTCAGTACCAGCAGAATTGTCTACGTAAACTCTATGAGCCGCAGCAGAAGTTCTTAGTAGGGAACTTTGTTGTATACTTTAAATTACTTATTTTTTTAGAAATATTATATTCGTTTTGTATATTTAGTTACATTATTGTATTAACGAATAAACTTTGATTAAATTTGTTTACAATTTTTTAGTTCAAATATTTACATTGATCAATTAGAAATTCTTCAATATTTGAACATTGTATATTTAAAATATTTCTCAAAATTAAGTACGCCTATGGAATTATTTGCTCTATCCCCACCCATACTGTTTCATTATCTATTTTAAGAATATATTTAAATTGTTTAGCCATTTCTATGCGATCATGCTAAACTAATTTAAATTTTCTCAGGCTTGACAACAAATTTCTTAAATATTTTAACAAAGTATTTGTTTTTGAATTGATGCATGTCAGAAACATTTTAATTAATCAGATAAATACCTATATGAGTATTAATTAAAATAATTACTAAAGAGATTGTACATTTCTTTTTACGGCTAAAAAAATTTACTTCCCAGCATTCACTTTTATTTGAACCAGTCACCGATCTCTTTTGATTTTAGTTCAAAATAAATACACTAGTGTCTAGAAAAACTTTTATGCAATATCCTTGATTAAATAAAATTAAAAAAACTAGGGACGTAATTATAGAAAATCAAAAATATGTTAAAGAAGTAAAAATTGGTATTAAATATCTTGAGAAAATTAAAAAAAATAGTATTTTGTGCAACAACAGTGGATATGATATCTATATTGCAGGAAGCCAAAGTTGGGACTGACGAATTAGTGCAATATGAATAATTCTTTCGGGTTGTATTGTACATTTTTTCTACGACTTTATAAATAAAATCACAATATTATAAAAAGTAATTTAATAATAACTATTTTAAAAATCATTAACACAAGTAACACTAGTAAAATAAATAAATAAAGAAATCCTAAACCTTATGCAACTTCACGTATTTATACTTTTTTATAGGCTTCAAGGTTATTAACAAAAATAATAAATTGACAATGATTAAGAACTGAAGGTAGATAATTATTAAAAATAACAAACGAAAGAGGTCCCAAGTAAAAACCTTGTGGCATGTCCGAATTTGCATAAAATTTCCCTGAGATATTCTCATTATTCTTTAAAACATATACCTTTTTATTAATTCTAACAAATATTCCGTATGAAACCATCTTTTCTAATGAAATGTCATCATTCGTCAACACAATCAAATGCTTTACAGAAATCAGTAAAATTTGTATTAAGTTGTACAATGCTACTTCATGTTTTAAATGCTTGATTCCCTAATTATTTAGTTACTCAGCATATATTGATATCTTAAAATCCTTCGAAAAAGTGTGACATCAAAACCTAATAATTAAAATGAAGAAATTTATCCCGATACAATATGGCCAACTACTAGACATATCTATCACAACAAACATTTAATATTAAAATAGAAAACGACTACTCTGAACCAAAGTCGATATATGCTGGCGTTCCACAGGGAATACCTATGACATTGTAGGGATAAAAAATATAAAATTAGTTACATTTGTTGACAATACATCTGTCTTGACTGTAGAATCAACTATAGAAGTAACAAAGCTTGGCTTATTTTAATAAAGAAAAGAGAAATAATATATTAATATAGTTTTCCTTTACTACTGCATACTTTAAAATAAAAATTTCTTTTCTTTCCTTAATAACCAGGAGTGAAGCTATTTGGTGAATGTATATAGCTAAAAAGAGAAGACAACACGCCAACAGATCCTTCAAATTGGACAAAAGAACGCATTAATTAGCACGCCGTCAAACCAGTGTTGCCAATCCAGTACGATTCACAATTGTACTAGATGTAGTACATTCATAAAGCCCCCCTTTTTTCCCCTTCAATGAATTAGATTATTTTGGCAACAGTGTACCCGATCAAACAAACTGTCATTCCGTCTTCCGTCATTGTCATTCCTCTACTACGAAACGCTTTTATTATTATTATTTTATTTGTGCTCATTTGTTGTTTTATTTAACTATAATCAAGTTTTATGAATCTAATTGGTTTTATATTTTGTTTCAGTGTCTAAGACCATTCTAAGGCTACTTCAAAATGATCTATTTTGTACTATAAATACTATGAAGTAAGAAGTAAACAAAAAAAATTTTAAATTTTGACATCATTATGGAAATGGAAATGTACAATAAATGTTTGATAAAGATAAAGAGATAAATGGGTTTTCACTTTAAAAGTCTGAATCGGAAAAATGGATCAACCAGTTAATTTAATATACTCAATAAGAAATAAGAAATGGTTAATTTTTTTATTGCCTTGTTTGTATAATTTAGTATTTTCAAAAATATTAGATGTATTGGTAATTTGAATCACTGCAGGTATTAAATAAAGATAAGGATGTTGGTAAATTAGTTTACAGTTGGTAATAAAGTATGTCTCGAAAAGAGCAATAAGTATCAAGCATAAATTTTGATTTTGATAAGGCACTTAACAAGTCACATCCCACATATCTAAATGCTCTGGGTAATTAATCCTATAAGTACATGTCAAAACATTAATATACTATCTACAATTAAACATTAATTTGAAACTACAGATGAAGGCGATTTACCTATTTAGACAAAATTACTATTATTCTGTTATTTATTAAAACACATTATTTTTTAGTAAACATAGATATTCAAAAGGCTGCAATGAGAGTAGGACAGTAGCGAGAGCAAGGATACTTTGGAATGTGCTGTGAAATACATAAGTTTCATAAGGAGAATTAAGTGTGATAACATTTTACGATGTGTATGTCACTATTTTAGTTCACAGATTTCTGTAAATGTTCAATTATGTGCTGCTATTTCAAACTTTTAGTATTCTTTGATAAAAGAATTTGAATATTATCGTTGACCTCTTTAAACTGTTTATTTTACCATATACATTTTTTTTCTACTCTTCATACAGTATTCTGTGAAGAGTATTATAGGTTTACTTTGTCCGTCTGTCTGATATCACGTTTTTTTGTCTGCATAATAAGTCAAAAATGAACAATGATATCAATTTGAAAATTTTAAACAAAAATCAAGCTCTATAAGGGGATATAGTCTATTGATTTTTAACAAATCTGATTAAAAATAGAGGGTTACGATGGGTTGAAATTAAAAAAAATACTAAATTAAAAACGAAAAGAGAGATCATCATGAAATTTTTAGTAAAAATGAAGCTTTATAAGAAGATAAAGTCTATTTATACTGAAAAAAATATAAATATATTGGGGAGTTAAGGGGGGTTAAAATATTTTAAAAAAATCCTAACTGAAAAACGAAAAATGATTTTTAGTAAACATCAAGCTCTAAAAGAAGAAAAAACCCTTTAATTATAAAAAAAAATTCTAATTAAAGGGGGTCTGTTAAACTGCGAAGAGTATCATTTAGAATGCCAGGCATTATATATCTTTATTCTAGTTTGCGTCTGTGTAATATTATGTATTGTGATGGGACTGATCTGAACATTTAAAATATTTTAGTTCTTATTTTATTTGCCAATAAAAGGTATTTAAAAAATATATTTTTTATTTTACATCTGTGACAAATTGTGAAAATGATTAAACTTACAATAAAAACTAAAAAATGGTAGGTAAAGTTTCATAAAAAATTTTTTAAACAAAAATCAATGTCAAGCTTTCTACATAACCTGATATATATTTAAAAATAATCTTATTTATTATAATTTAACATAGAAGAACCCGAAAAATAACTTGTACCGAGCCCCCCTCCCGTGTGTAAATATTTTTTATGATTTTCTTATTTTTCTTTTTTTTTGCGTTTTATTTATTTATTTTTTTTTTGTTTTAATCCAACATTTTTTTCTTGTTTCGTTAATTGAATCAGAACTTTTTAAGATTTTTTTTATTTACATTTTCTATAATTTTTAGTAAGAAATTTAAAACTTTTGGACACATAATTAAAACTTCTTTGTCCTGTAGAGTTGGCATAAAAGATGAGATAATTTCCTCCCTTCAGTATTTATGTTTTCTAATTTTAAGGAAATGTTTGATCATAAATTAAGTACTACACTCTTGGAGAGAGAGAACAGCTGATAATAATCAAATATATTTGCGCATCTTTATATAGCTAGTCACATAAATACAAGTGAACTTGATTAGCATCTGGAAAATTTAATCCACACTCAAATTTACCTTAATAGTAAGACTCCAAAAGTATAATTATTCAAATCATTTTTTAAAACTTATTTGCCACTCGAAGTTACAAATCTATATAAATTTCTTTAACACTGTATTTTCTGATTTTGTTACAGAAAACATTTTTGATAGGTTTGTTTAATTAATAATATTTATTTATTTAAATAGTAAACTAAACAAATTATATGAAAAGGCATTAATTTACTATAATAAAAAATTTAAAAATTAAAATAAAATTAAATAAAAAATTTGCAAATTCTGACTGTTTCATGGTTTCTAAATTTTTACCTAACCAGCAAAAAGTTAAATTTCAAAAACTCCGTTCCTGACGGCCATATTGAATTTAGTACCGCTCCAATTTGATAGAGGGCCACATAATTGTATCATTTAGTTTTTTATTTATTAACAGTTCATTAATCTATATATTGTTTGAAAGAAAAAAATGGAAAACACATTAGAAGCTACTCTTGTACCAAAGTTATTTTCTCCACTTATTACCAACTAAAAAATGTTTAACAATCAGAATAAGTTATTACTGTACTTAGTAAAAATTTTAGAGCTAGCCAAGTAATTTAAGATGAAAGACACTTATTGCAAGAAGAGGGTGGTGTCATTTTTATTAGCTTTTTGGGTAGGTAATAAAAAATATCGTTTTATAAAAATATCCACTTATTTTAACAAAAATTAAACTTTCTAATAGTAAGTTTGGAATATTTACACACAACAACTTTTATTGGTGATATATTTATATCTTTGTTTGAAAGAAAAAATGGAAAAACCCAATAAATACTACCCTTTTCTAGCACCAAAGTTTAAAAATAAGAAAAAATCTTTACACTAATTATAAATTAAAAAAAAAATAATTCTTGTCATTTAGTTTTATATCAATTGATTTAAAATAATGCATAAAATAACTAATATTTTTATCAAAATTGGAGCTACCCCCTTTTTATTTATATAAATATTAATATTTCTTTCTGATATTATTAATAAATAGTTATAAAAGTATAAAATTCAAAATTTCGTATATTTTCTAATAAAAAAAAACTACTTACAAGGGCATTCATTTTTGACGGGCACACAAGTTAATTGTAGAGCAACTACAGAGGTGATAGGGGAGAGTGTGCTTTTATATACGGATCGCCTAGTTCCGGTCTTTCCCTGGATTAACAATTTACTTCCACTTTCATATTAAAAGTTAGCAAAAAAGTAGGCGGCCGACATGACTCGCTTTTGTTCGTATTACACTTCATTGGTATCCTAAGAGACAGAAACTATCTAATATATCTAACCAAGACGAGATGTCTGAGAGTTCGTCGATTGTGTATTAGATAAGTCTGGTACCATGAGCGGGCGACGCAGAAGGGTTTTTTTATTAAAAAAATTTAAAGATGGAAGATTTAGTTAAAAAATCCCAAATAAGTGACATTTATAAAATTAATTTGAAGAAAGAATACATATTCAAAGTCATTTATTGTTTGAGATGTACAAGGGGAGACTGTTTCGATCACTTAGGAATATCATCAGGTTTAAAAACGAGGTTAAATAACAATTTTTATTTAAATAAACGTAAGTTTGGAAAAGCAAGAAAATGGTTGTTTTCTTCGGTATTAAAATTTCCAAAGATTTAGTAAAAAAATTATAATAGTTTATAAAAAAATTGACTGAAAATTAAATAATACATAATTTTCGTAATAGTATGTCCCAAAAACACGCTTTTGAACTTGTTGATTAGACTATAAAGACACATCACCAAAACAGAGAAGGACCAAAAGGAAGAATATTGTAAAGAAACACGAAGATAATATCCTGAATAGCTCTAATCCTTCTAATAAGGAGATTATGCAGGTTGTTTCCTAAGAGGAGGTTCTCTGAGTTGGACCAATCTGTACAATTTAATTCAGAAATGATGGATGACATTCAGAAAAAATTAGAGAACATGTCTAAAGATAATGCAGTGTTAAGAAAGGAACAAAAAGTCCTGAAAAATAGCGTTGAAGAACTTGAAAGGAAGATTGAAAAATTTAATCATTTTGTCGAAAACGAAGGGGAAAAATGTCATTATATTTGGTTTGTGCGGTGTAAATTCAGTTAAAGATGATATTAAAAAGGTATTTAAAAAATGAAATTTGAAATTGAAGATAGTGGATATGGAATACCAAGATTGCAAAGTAAGGAATATAGAAAACCAGTACTAGTTAAATTGAAAGAAAAGTCAACCAGAGGTAAATTATTGGAATTGAAGAAAACGATAAAATTAAATACACTGGAATGTGGAATTGATGGTGAGAGCAAAATAATATACATTAATGAAGATCTACCAAAGAGTGTTCGGATATTGTATAATAAAGCCAAAATTCTTAAAAACCATGGCTATAGATTTGTATGGTATAAGAATGTGACTGTGTATGCTAGGAAAGATGAAGGGGACATGTTTATAATAATAAAACATTCCCGACAAATCGATTCCATCATAGACTCCTAATATGTTATATTTTTGTCATTAATTTATTTTGTAGGAGTTAGAATGTAGTAATCTTTTATTTCAAATTGCTGTTCTAAAAAATTTTAATGTTGGTCCTTGATCCCAGTTGTTTATGATATCAAATGTCTATTGCATAAATATGACCTGGATGTTTTAGGTATAACAGGAACGTGGTTGAACGATGAAGTGGCTAATGATATTACTAAGGTAAAATGTTATGAATTTTTGAGAATTGCTTAGGGTAATAATACGAGAGGTGTAGGAATATTTATTAAATCAATCATAAAGGCAAGTATTGTTGTCGAATAATCTGGTGTAAGAAAAGAACTTGAGCAAATTAGAATCTCTTTCAAAATAGGAAATATCAATTTTGCTTGTGGGGTTATAGACCTCCTAGTAATAATGCTAGAGATGCAATTCATGAATTTGAAGAATCAACAGCTTTTATGCTACCTAGGTGTGATGAAGTAATACTAATGAGTGATAAGAATCTAGATTTACTAAAATATAATAACACAACAGATATTTTTAGTGACATGTTAGAATCTTTCGGTCTGAGACAACCGGTAAATAAACCCACGCGAATAACAAAAACATCATCCACTCTATTGGATATTGTCTGTATTACTAACCATGATTTAATTATAAATGATGTTAAGCATATTGATCTGCATTCTGTTACTAATCATCAACTAACATTTTGCAACTTGATTACAAAAGTACCCAAAAAAAAACGAGAAGTTTAAATGTTTTAGAAATTATAAGAATTTTAATATATACACCGTGTCCCACGTAAGGTGGGCATTACAACTTTATGGAGAATAAATTAATTTGTATTTTCGCCATTTTCTGAGTATACATAATCGAATATGCTCTTTTGAATTAAAATAAAATGAACTCTGTGCAACTTCCGGTTATACCGGAAGTGACCACTAACTTCGTTATTTTAAAGGGAATACCCCATATTTTTTTTTAATTTTAGATTCAGCATGAAATTCTGTAAACAACGATACCGCATATGCCTATTCTAGTTATAGCGGATTTGGCGTTATTAAATTTTTTTCTACATTTTTAGTCGCCGGTAGACATTTTCTTAAAGTCTCAGGTACTATATCTATCAGATACTTAAAATTTTAACCAGAGGTAGTAGATGGGATGTACTTCTTGAGAATATTTAGTTATTCATTATTTGTTGTACGGGGTGTTTGCAAATTATTTTTAAAAATGAAATTTTTTAGACATAAAAAACTTTTTTATTTTAAAGGGAACACCCTATATATTTTTTAAATTTAGGTTTCAGCATGAAATTCTGTAAACAATGATACCATATTTGCCTATTCTAATTATAGCGGATTTGGCGTTATTCATTTTTTTTTAATTTTTAGTCGTCGCGCCGGTAGGCATTTTCTTAAAGTCGACTGTCTCAGGTACTATTTCTGTTGGATACTTGAAATTTTAGCCAGAAGTAGTAGATGGGATGTACTTTTAAAAACATTTACAGTTTTCTGCAACAAAATATGTCGTTTAAAAAGTTTAAATTTTTTTAATGATAAGGTACATACTAACTAAAAACAATTTTTATAAAAAGCACATGGTTTAAAAAAATCATTTTATCAAATGTTCAAAATGCCCCCCGTTAGCTTCTAAACATTTTAACAATCTTTTTTCAACATGATTAGTTGTTGCTTTATGAATCATTTCACCATCTAACTCGTTAAAGGCATTCCGAACTCTTTGCTCTAATTCTTCTTTAGTATTAATTTGGGTAGAGTACACTAAATTTTTAATATGACCCCATAAAAAAATCAACAGGAGTTAGATCTGGCAATCTTGCAGGCCAAAGCCAAGGACCATTTAGACCTATCCATCGGTCTTCAAAGAGTGCTGTAATTTCTTGATTTACATAGTATGTTGAATGTGCTGGGGCACCATCCAACTGGTACCAAAAATTATTATTTGGTAGCTGGTTTAAAATGTCGGCAACTACTTCTCTAAGAATTCTACTGCATCTTTCTGAGGTCAGTCTTTCATTATAAATGTAATAAAAAGCTCTTCCAAAACCGATCACTGCAAACACATTAAAACTAAATTCGTACTGAAATTGTGCTTCACGATAAAAATGTGGATTTTTCGTTTGCCCAGAAATGACATTGCTTGCGATTGATGATCCCTTTACGTGTAAATTTCGACTCGTCTGACCACAAAATTTTGTTTAAAATCTCGGGATCTTCTTGAATTCGTACCAATAACCATTCGCATAATTCAGTTCGTCTTATTTGATCACCATCTCGCAACTCATGAACTTTTCTTTGTGCATAGGGATGCCATTTATTTAGTGCTAAAATTCGTTGTATTGACCCTCGACTAATATTTAAATTATCTTGAGCCATTCTAATGGAGGCGTGAGGATACGCAGTAAAATACCCTAATACGTTAATTAGATTAACTTCTTCATCTCGGACATAATGTTGACGGTTTCTTCCCGGGTTTTGTTTAAAATTATTCAAAAAGTTAGCTTCGATTCTATCAAATTTCTGTCTGTTCATTGGTGGTAAATGAGGGTATCGTTCATTAAACATGCGGCAGGTTCTACTTTTGATTCGATTACATTCTCCATGAATGTAAAATAAATTAAGAATATCTTGGTTGGTATATTCTTCAATATTTTCCATATTTTCCATATATTGAACGCAAAAAATACACAACTTAAATACATAGAAATATGACAATTCAGTTTGTTGACAGATTGTTGTTTAGCATATTTCCACGGCATACTAAGATAAAAAATTAAAATGTAAAACTATACTATATTATGTAGGTGCATGCGTAAAATTTAAATTTAAATTTTCTTAAAATTGGCGAGAGATAATTATAGGGAATTAATAGTGCAAATGAAGATCAATGAAGAATAATTTTCTGAACAAAATGAAATAAAAATATACAGGATTTTCCATTTAAAATAAAAAAAATTTTCATGTTTAAAATATTTATTTTTTAAAATAATTTCCAAACACACATTCAAACAAACGATGTACAAGTAAATTTAAAAAAGCAAATGTCTGCCGGCATATAAAAGTTTATAAAAAACTGAATAACGCCAAATACACTATAATTAGAATAGGCGAATGGGGTATCATTGTTTACAGAATTTCATGCTGAATCTAAAATTTAAAAAATATATAGGGTGTTCAATTTAAAATAAAAAAGTTTTTTGTTTAAAAAATTTCATTTTTAAAAATAATTTGCAAACACCCCGTACAACAAATAATGAATAACTAAATATTCTCAAGAAGTACATCCCATCTACTACCTCTGGTTAAAATTTTAAGTATCTGATAGATATAGTACCTGAGATAGACGACTTTAAGAAAATGTCTACCGGCGAGTAAAAATGTAGAAAAAAATTGAATAACGCCAAATCCGTTATAACTAGAATAGGCAAATGGGGTATCGTTGTTTACAGAATTTCATGCTGAATCTAAAATTAAAAAAAAATATGGGGTATTCACTTTAAAATAACGAAGTTAGTGGTCACTTCCGGTATAACCTGAAGTTGCACAGAGTTCATTTTATTTTAATTCAAAAGAGCATATTCGATTATGTATACTCAGAAAATGGCGAAAATACAAATTAATTTATTCTCCATAAAGTTGTAATGCCCGCCTTACGTGGGACACGGTGTATAATTTAAATAATGATTTACATTCCCTAAATTGGAATCAAATGTTTTATTCCATTGAGATCGATAATTTTATTCAGATGGATTTGAAGAATTCCTCCCCATCCAAGTATACCATAATTTAACCTCAACTGCACAAGAGAATAATAAATTATTTTCAAATGACGAACATTCTAGACATGTTTTAAGATATTTAAATTTTAAAAGAAGGCATCTTAAAGATCTAGCAATATCTTAGACATGGGCATTCCACTTAAGATGCGAGTCTAGTTTTATTCCTAAATATTTCATTTCATTCACTGACCTAATAATTGCATTCTGATGGTTTTGAATCCGTATTTCATTAAAGGGTGGTAAAGAGGATTTATAACTACAAAAAGGAACAAAATGGGTTTTCTCAAAATTAACAGTTAATTTCTTATGATTAAACCCGTCAATAATTTTGCCTAAATCTGTTTTTGTTTTTCTTTTTAGATCCTCCCAATTTTCCGCTGTATAAATAGTGGCGGTGTCGTCAGCAAAACTAATTATGTTACCTTCAGTTTCAATTCTGAAGAGGCCATTTATATAAACACTAAACAATAGAGGACCCAGAACGGTGCCTTGTGGTACTCCATAATTAAGTGTTTTATATTCACTAAAGGCATCATTCACTTTAACTATTTATTTTCTGTAACTAGCTATCAAATCAAGTGATATCCCTAGTATTCCTGCATCTTCCAAGGCATCTATCAACTGTTTATGACAAATAGTATCGAATGTCTTTGCGAGATCCAGAAATACACAGGCTGTTGGTTTCCTATCATCAACGAGTTTGTAGATGGTCTTTGTTAATTCGGCAATTGCATCATTCGTTGATAAGCCTTCTTGAAAACCATATTAGCATTTAGATATTAATTTATGTTTATTGAAAAAAGTTGTTACAACGTATTTTTAAAAGTTTCTCAAAAATTTTAGTAAGTGTTATATTTACTGACTTTACCAAACCTTTTGTAATCCATTCTTGTTTTTTTGTTCACATTTCTCTTGTGGGATTTTATGCGGTCTTTTAATGGTCTTGTAATTTGACCAATGTATAATGAGTTACAATCCACACAAGGGATACTGTAGATTACATCAGTCGAAGATAGCATTAGTGTTTTGTCCTTAAGTTTTGAGAATACACTATTAACGGTAAGAACAGTTTCAGTTGCAAATTTTAAATTGAATGAAACAAATTTATGAGCCTGGGTGTGATGTTTCTGATGTATGGTAGAGTGACAAATGTGATGTTGGTATCCGATGGTACATTTTCAGCTTCTGCATTATTGTTTTGAATTTCTATATTATTGGTTATATTATTATTCCTTAAGATGGATTAAGACTTTTATAAAAGTTTTTTACCAGGTGAGATGGGTATGAGTTGTCAATAAAAAGCTTGTATTGGATGTTAAGGTTTTTTGGTGGAAGGAAATATCACTAATATTGAGGGCTCTATTTTTCAAACGTTTGATTAAATTAATCTTCATTGAATGTGTATAGTTCGATCAATAGTTAATATATCTACCAGAACTGATAGGTTTTCTATACCAGTCTATCATCAGTCGGTTCTCCAAACCTATAAACTTAGTATCTAGAAAGGAGATAAAGTCGACATTTTCAATAGCTAGTAGATGATTGCGCCAAATGATGACGCAGCTGTTGTCTACTTATTATAACCCCACTGGTAAATTGATAATACCGGTTACTTTATTTTTTAAATAGAGTTCATAATTTAAATTTAATTTTTCTATTTGCTGGTAAATTTACATCTCACTTTGAGCTTGTTTATTTTATTTTCTATTAGATATTTTTAAGATATACCCATTTCAACTCTCATAGTTCCATCCTTGACAGTTATATCGCTATATGAATGTGAAAGTAAAAGTCTGAAATATCGTTTTTTTGGGATTATAGTCGCATTAATAGGATAATTCTTTAAAAAAAAACACGTTATTAGCAATAATTAAAATTGATCTTGATTAGTCCATAGAGGAAGGAGTCTGAATAACAAACGTATATACAAGGCGTCTCACTAAGAATACGTCGTGAAACAACTTTTTATAATTTTTTGATTTGAGGTGAGAAGAAAAAGGTTCTTGGGATTAATTTTGCTAAAAAGTTAAGTTATATTTTGAAATATTTTTAATGATAGAACATATAGGACTGCAGGAGCTTGTTGATGATGAAATGTTGTTAATGCTGTTTCTCAAGTTATCAAAAATTAACCTAGCTAAAGTTCCTTCAAATTACCTATTATAATTTTGTTAGGGTTAAAAACTAGTCTTAAGAAAATTCTCAAATATTTCTTGGAAGACGAGATTTTACTTAAGGTAACGATGATATCAAAAAACTAATAATGTCTGTGAAGGCGAGTGCCGCTTGTTTATAAGCTACTAGAGTGCTATTATTTAGATTAGATACATCTAAATAGTAGCAATGAATTAAGACTATGCATTTAGATTAGATAGAGTCATTGAAAGAGATGAGTTAAGGCCTTGAATTTTTTACATAATTTATATCTCACTTGTAACAGTATTCATAAAAGTAGCCAACAAAATAGAAAAAAGGGTTTTGTCAACTTCCAATTTTTAATTATAAACAGTGGCGGCTCGTGGGGTGGTTCACAGTGACAGAATATAGGTATCAGTACAGATGTATGAAAAAACTTTCAGTGTTTTAGAAAGTTTATAAAATACCTTCCTAAAACATTGACAGTTTTTTACCTATATCTGTAACGGGATCTATATTCTGCTATTGTGAACCCCCAAAATTTTGGTCACGAGCAGCCCCTGATTATAAACCAGGGGATTAACAGGTTTAATTATATTTTGATTGTATTTACTTTTTAAGATTTTATTGAGCTCTGCATATTTGTGTTTCTTTTGTTGGGGGCACTTCTTCAACTTCTTACTTGTTAATAGGATCTTTCATAGAGGGTAACAGCATAAAATATATTGTTTTGCCTTTTTTTTACTCAGAACTTCAGTGTCTTTCAAATAAAGCACATTTTGCGGTGTTAAAAAACGCGACGATTCGACAGCCATCCTGTAATATAATTTTTATATCTTAAGAATGGCTTAAGTAACAAATTTCCTAGAGAAATTTTATAAATAGTGTAAAAAAGTATGTAGTTATAGTAATAAAAGCATTCCGGTACTGTTTAAAATGAAGTGTGTAATTAGAAGGTGATGTTTCCATCCAAATACTCATCCTCCCAGATCTATGGATCGTACAGGTATTTCCAACATTATTATTTAATACACTAATATGTTTAAGAGCCACTTTTGTTTTTGGAGACTCTACGTTTTCAGGTGTGCTTTGGATAAAAATTGTTATATATCTTTTATTTAACCCTTAAATTAATTGACTATGCTAGAATATTTCTTTTAGAGACGTTATTTTATTTTTTGTATTTTTATATTTTAAACATAGCTCAGAACTGGATGGCAACTAATAATACAGTTTTAAGAAATTAATAAAGTATTTTACCCAGAACTTCTTCTAAGAACTAAATTTGTTCAATGCTGAACCAATTCACGTTATTAGAATCAGATGAAATTTGGTAAATATATCTAAACTCAATCACAATGCAAAATTATGGTGTTCAAAAGTTAAGTCGTTTGTGACATATATTCATACGATATTTGTTACTTATTTTTCATTCGTGCAGTTTTTGGACACCCTGTATATATTTTTTGACATACCAAATTTTTTAAACGTACTAAAAGGATAAAATAATATTTTTTCTTTCATATTTATTAGCTATGTACTCTAATCTTGTTCAAAGGCCTTCATGAAATTACATAATTGTTTTATTATTATGATAGTATTTAAATACTGCATAAGTATTTAAATACTTTTTATGTATTTAAATACCTTTTCAGTATTTAAATACTTTTGTGTAAGTATTTACCCCAAACAAGTATTTAAATACTGAAGGTATTTGTTATTTAAATACCTTCTGCTTTAAAAAAGTATTTAATAATTAAATATTCGTATTTGTAAAGAAGTATTTAGTATATAGTATTTAAATACTTTTAAAAAATATTTTTTACAGCTCTGCACATACTTGAAGTACATTCTCAGTATCTGCATAGCACGTATAAATAAAGTTCCGTAACATATACTTAGTATATTCTGAGGATGTACTAAATGCAAATAAAGTATATTCTCAGTAGGAATATGCATATTTTTAAAAAGTATATACAAGAATATGCTAAGAATGTATAATTGTTATCTGAGTAAAATATTTTGAACTGTATCTGTGACTATCACTTTTTTAATAGTATTTAATAATTAGCAGTATAAATAAAAATGTCTCACTGCAATCATTAAAAATTTTACTATGAGTTGCCAAAGTTTTGTAAATAAATGTAAACCTCTGCTTTGATAAAACCATAAATGGATAGTATGTCTCTTTAGATTTGAAAGTATGCTGAATGCTACTTCTTCATCTGAATACTATTCATTTATATCAATTTAGGCAATTCTAATGCATTACAAATTTGCTACACAATTTGAATATAAAAAAAATCTTAATATAGATAGACATTTTGATAATATAAAATCTACAATGTATCTAAAAACAAATATTACTCAAACCCGTCCGCGAAAGTACCTATATTTGGCTTACATTCACTTCTGAACTTATTACTCAGCATTTCTTTTCGAGCTATTAGGAATATGAGAAATAATTTATAATGGTACTATTACCTACCTGAAGAATATTATATTTCTAGATCCTTCATTTCCTTATTGAGAAGTAGACTGTTTCACCTGCAGAAACTGATAAATGATTTATTTACAAGTTGCGATTTTATGTATCAATTACAGGAAGAGACGGTAAAAATTCGATTATAAGTTATGTAATATTTAAATTATTCTAAATTTGAATAATAATTAACAGCGGTGGCGTCAGGAATTAATAAGATAAATAAATAGATTAACTAAGGGATAATAGAAATTCACTTTACAAAAATAAACTTTATTAATCAATAATGGTTGAACAGCGAATAATGAATGCTAGAATATATTATTTTTCTTTCTTAATTTTAAAATCGTTTTCTTCACTTATAGACTTATTGACCAAATATCTTTTATTAGTAAAAAAAAAAAAACGTTTTGTTCTCAAGCGTATTATGGGGAGCGTTCAGTAAATATATGTAATGAGTATTGAATAAATACTGAAATCTAACAAAAGTTAAAAGGGGCAATTGTCATCTCTTGGAAAGTTTCCTTATAGAAAAATGGTAGTATACTGAAATGTATACACTTTTTGAATAGAAGTGTAAACAGTTGATGTAAATAACTTAATATACGACAGATATATTTTATTAAATCTAACAATAAATGTATTAATTGTCTAGGTACGTGACATTTAACCAGAAGCTGTTCATTCCTTTCAATTTACTTCAAATATCACTCCCTTCTGACACTCTTCTCTGTATAGAACAAATTTTGAGCTCTCAAGATCAGCAATCAAATCATAAAATATTACGACCAAATTCTGAAAATACTGAATCTTGCTATACTCTCAACTATGAAGAATGGTCTTCATACTCTAAACCTACTGTCAATAAATTAATCACTCTGTTGCTCCATAAAAAAAGATTCCTATCAGCTATAATAAAAAAAAAGTGCTCATGTAATTATTGGCCACTGCACAATGCTCAAATTTGGTTAAATCTAAAAAAATTATCGTTCTATAAACTCCAGAGCACTTCTTGATTCTATTAAGTCAATTTTCTTTCATCATTCTCTAAAAATAGGTGCTAGGCTCTCAAATCTTTGAGCTTTTCAATAATAAAAGTAATGTACAATTAATGACGACATTGACATTAGCCCTTATTTTAATTCCTTTACCCTTAAAATAAGGTTTTATCAACAATAGAGGAGAAAATCACTCGAAAGTTACTTCAAGTCTTTATTTATAGTCAAACGTTGAATATACCGCATCGTTTTATAGATTAACTCACAGAACAACTTTATTCTTTAAGCAAAGGATGTCCTACACTATTTAAAACTCAAATATGATGGATACTCTCTGGAACACTACTCCGAAATGGTCTAATTTCATATTATCCTACTGTTTATTCCTTCCATATTTCCAATTTGTGGTGTGCAGTTAGACTCAAATGCTCATCACTTCAGTTGGATCAGTAAGGATAACAACGCTAGAGGTAAGTCACTTTATGATTATATAATTACCAAAAATCTATGTATTTTAAATAAAGGTACTACACCAACATTTTTAAACTCTCGCAGTCAAACACTAATAGATATCACTAGTATCTATAAATCAATTCTAAACTGGCCAGTGTTTGATAACATTTCGATGTCAGACCACCGCTGGTTGACATTCAAAATAAACTTGATGTTGCCGACCTCCACGCTATCAAGTATCAGTGAATTTTTAGACAAAAGTTTTCCGGTTTTGTTAACACAATCTATAAAGTGAACAGATGCTTCTGTACATTTATTTAATTTAAAAAGAAACTCATGTAACTACAATTAAATTTATAAATGAATTTTTCGATTTTTCGATTTTTCGATTTTTCGATTTCTTGGTTTTTCGATTTTTCGATTTTTCGATTTCTCGGTTTTTCGATTTTCGATTTTTTGATTTTTCGATTTTCTTTTATTGAATAAACGCCGCACCGCTGTGCCGGTCGGAGTGGGGGGGGTGTTAGGTTTTTTTTCGTTACGGAATTTCTTGATTCGGTCGCTGTGCTCAAAGCTCGCGATAAAAGCTATGCAATAGCTTAATAAATAGTCTATATCCACACTTTTTATACAATTTTTCACAGTGTTTATCTTAAGTAGTTCAAAATACGTTATTGATTATAATAATTTGTTTTACTTACTGATATACGTCTATTGATTGCGTTAAAATTGAAGAAGCTCACCTGCAACAAAAAATTACAATAGAAAATTGTGCAATACAGATAAATACAGGGTGTCCCAAAAACATACCGACAAACTTTTAGAAGTGATAGGGATATCAAAATAAGATATTTTAAATCATTTCAAATAACTAAATTAATTCTTCATTTAGTTGAATAACATTGTCTTTCGTTCGATGTTTTTTATTGAGAAGCAAATAAAGATTCCAATGCTGTCAATTTTAAGACCGTAGTACTATTTGTAAATTTAAAATATGTGTTGGAAATGGACTATAATTTCTTATTTCAAGAACTTACTTATACTAATGCACTTTGTTTATGGTGTTGCCAATTTAATGCAAGAGAAGCTGCACGAGAAGCTTGTATGAACAGAGATATCTGGAACGTCTGCAACCTCGCTATACAATCGTCCAAAACCAGTTCGTACGGTTGAATTTAAAGAAATTCTACATCGTGTGGAGCAACAATAATCCACAAATGTTTTAGTAACTGCATACCATACGAGATCCTTCAAGTCCCACCCCAACCATTGACAACCTGCATAACCTTTAAATCCTGAAGATGATCCACATCGATCAGCTTTTTCCAAATGGACTTCAGATCATAACTTGATAGACCTTTACTTCGGAAGAAAAGTATTCGTTAATAATGAGACATGTTTACAAGCGCGATTATTTTAATATTTGACATTCGACATGATGGAAATCCTCATGGTGTGATCTTTAGAATAAACCAGCAACAATTTTCTGTAAACATGTGAGTTGGTATTGTTGGAGAGAATCTAATAGTTTACTTGCTACTTGCTCGTTTGAACGCAGACATGTATCTCCATTTTCTGCAACATGTTTTTTTTTCTTCTATAATTTCAACATGACGAGGCATCTTCACATTTTGGTTTGAACATGCGCCAGTATTTGGATCAGCGATTTTTCCGCTGATGGATTGGAAAAGGAGGCCTTGTTCCCCAATTTTCTTTCCTTTGTGGTTATCTGAAATGTATTGTCTAGGAAACGCCTATTCGAAAGGGCCATTCTTGTTCTTTATCCCGATTTAAAAAGAAAGTGAATGATATTTTATTGGTTACACATTAAAGTTTATACGAGAAAGACCGTGTATAACATTATCATGATTTCATACATCGAGATATTATCAATATGACATAATTATAATTGGTGTAGGAAAGAAAGTATACTTTTCATTACGTTTTATCTCTATAGTAAGTATGACACGTCTAAAATGTTCATCCACGCTCTGATTACTTCAAAATTGCCATCCACTTATTGAATAATTAAAATCAGTTGCGTCATTCTTTCTATAAACACCCACTATACTACAAATGTTATTGCAAATTGCGAAGTAAATTACAGTTTGAAGCAAAAGGCATAATATTCGCAATCGTTTCGAAGTTTTAACTGTTAATTTTCTTATTGAAATAAAGTTTGGAATTTATGCGAATTCTAACGTTGATCAATCGTTAATCTACTTAGAAAAAGAAAAATAAAACGAATGCCTGGTAGAGTATTAATGTTACACCCATATTTTATAGTTTTAATACAGGGTAGTCTATCAAAGATGAGTTCTTTCTTTTAAAACTATAAGAATATTTAGTAATCTATTATTTTGTGTATAAAATAAATGAAACAATTAGCTGAATTTGATATAAAATATACAAATTTGAATTAAACATAAGTTTCAAAAAAGAAAACGTAATTTAATACTGAAAATTTGATAGTTAAAAGTTAACCAAGAGAAAATGTAAACATTTAATTATGTCAACCATCTACCAATCTTAATCAAAGAAACAATCTAACTGCAAAACCTCAGGAATTGTAGAAGCAAAAGTAAATACTATAAAATTGGTTAAGGACAGAGTATCCTTGTGCATTAGAATGGCGTCTGAAGACCAAAAATTAATTGTAACTAGTTCCGTAATTATACCATATATCGTACTATTTTTTTTTTTTTTTTTGTAGATAAAGGTTCAATTTAGATGGTTAAGACATTGATTTTTTTAAAATTTATTGTTTTTAATTAAAAACGTGTGGTAGAAAATGGTCAATTTTTAGACCTTTTTCACTGTAAGAATAAACGACAAATTCCATAAATTTTTTGAAAATGAAACCTTGAACCACCTAGGTTAAACATTTTCCCATCAAACTGTTCAATCGGAAAATACGAAAAGGCTCAGACCTCCGAAATAGTTATAAATGAAAATTGGGTTGCATTTTATCATTGTATAAAGAACTATAGTAGGATAATCGCTATGTAAAAGTTATTGGAGGTAATCGCGCCCGACATCTATTGGTACAATCATTGCACTAACGATTTTATTTACTGGTTAGATACGCCCTCTAAATCAGATGTTAGAACTTTATGAGTGACAATTCAAATTAGTTGTCAATATATGTTTTTTTAGTTATTAAGATTAAATATAATTAAAAATTAGTGATTCAATAAATAATAGCATTCCACAAGATATTCGTCTATATTTAAAAATAAACTGAGATTTTAATGAAACTAAAATCAATTTGATTATCAGCGTTAAAAAGTAAAACTTTCTCGTAAGCCTCCATAACGAATATTTAGAGTACTCGTCTATGAATCGAAGGGTTCCGAGTTCAAACCAACGAGTAGACACTTTTTTTTATCAATTAATTTTATTTTCTAAATTGGTAAAACTTAAATTAATTTCAAAACATTGTTAATGACATCTAAATCTTCATGCTCAAATTTCGTCTTTTTGCTATGGCCACTCGGGATTATCAAATTATAATAGAATATTATAAGGTCCGGTAATTTAATTTAAATCTTTTGACAATGAAACTAAAAATGTGTGTGTCTAAATGAGAAATATACCGAAAATAACAAGTATTTAAATTTTGCTAATAAATTTGTATTAGGTATGTGTTAAAAGAAAATAAATCATTTTGGATTTGAATATACAGTGTGTCGCAAAATGTCTGCACCAAGAAAACACGAAATTACATATCTGATATGGTGTGGGTAGCATCCCCAAAAAAATCAAGTTAGAACTTTTTAACAAAACAGTTAAAATCTACAATTTTTTATACATACAAACCCAAAATTTCAATTTTTTTATCAAATTTTTCAGAAAGTCCAAAAAAATATTTTGGAAAAATTTTATCAAAAAAATTTAAATTTTGGGTTTGTATGTATACAAAATCGTAGATTTTAATTGTTTAAAAAGTTAAAAAATTAATTTTTGGGGATGCCACCCCCTCCCTTTCCCTCTAGGGGATGGTGGTGGTAAGATTTTTATACAAAAATGTTGCAAATCATTTATATTATAAATAATATGTCAAAAATAAGATTTTTATGTTCTCTGTAACTATGTTTAAATGCCAGCGCCTACATCCGAATTATGACGGTTAAAGTCGAAATTTTTTCTAAGTTCAAAATAATTTGGAAAATTTTATAAAATGGCACATTCTTTTTCGTGAGATACCGAGTTGTCCTTGAATCTAAAAACAATAATTTTGAATTTGTTAGAAAATATAGCTTTCATTCTAAATCTTCATGCTCAAATTTCGTCTTTTTGCTATGGCCACTCGGGATTATCAAATTATAATAGAATATTATAAGGTCCGGTAATTTTATTTAAATCTTTTGACAATGAAACTAAAAATGTGCGTGTCTAAAGGAGAAATATACCGAAAATAACAAGTATTTAAATTTTGCTAATAAATTTGTATTAGGTATGTGTTAAAAGAAAATAAATCATTTTGGATTTGAATATACAGTGTGTCGCAAAATGTCTGCACCAAGAAAACACAAAATTACATTTTTATTTAATCTACGTAAAAAAGTGCGAATTAAAATTTTTTACTGAAAATTATTAGGTACCTAACAGGGTTATTCATTATAAATTACCCTCCCTTTATGCCATAATTATTATTGTATGTTTACATTGACCGAATTTTGTAAAAATGTCATCAAATGACCATATCAGTGGCGTGCATATTTCACAGGATTTAACATGAATATTTTTTACTAGGGATAGCATAGATATATATTATATTCAATTTTCGGAATGGTCTTTATTCTTTCTTGAATAAATTAAACGTCGAATATCTTATAAATATTTACACTTTTTCTTCCTCACTGTAAAAAAACCTATTTGGATTATTTTATTATCAAACATAATAGTTGTGATTTTCATAGCTTTTACTTTAATAATGTTAACTTTTTCATATTTACATTATCAACGTTAAATTACTCGAGAACAGACGGTATAAGATAGGGTTATCAATAATATACATTTTATTTGTGAAATTAGAAAAAATATATATATATCCCAGAAATTTAATAACATAGAGGGTATCCCATTTAAAAAAGTTTATTTTTGTGTTGTATTCCGTGAAATCTGAATACGTGTTTTTATGGTATATTTAAAAAAAGTCAGTCATATCCACAAACTTTTATTTAAAGCTTTTCTTGAATATGCAATAGCGGTTATCAAAGGTGTCTTTAATAATGAATAATTTTATACATGATCTCAAATAAATTTGTAAAAATGTCACTTCTGCTTCTCCCGTATTGCTAGAAAAAAAAAATTGTGTCCAGGTCTAGGATTTGATGGTGGTAAATATTAATTCTAAATATACATTTTTCAAGTAACATTTTCCTCCTATTTTTAGAAATAAAGGTTACTGTTTAGCCAAATTCACACACAGTATGTTTATATCATATTAAAAACTTCCCCTACTAAATATTTTGTGTCAATCAAAGTAGATATCTTAAATTGATTATTTTTAGAAAAAGTAGAAATAATATTAATATAATAAAGAAATGAAAAAAATAATTTAAAATTAGTTTAAGTTATATTATTTAAAGAAAAAAAATTTAGCTTGGACTTAAATAAAACAGTCAAGAACCACCTGAGAATAATCACTTCAATCTACCTATACCAAGAATTATTCATAAAAATTACTTATATTTTCCAAACCAACAGAATTATTGGAAATACCAACAAAAATAATCCGGTTGGGGTTCGGCTCTGGGGGCTAGGGAATTTAGGGTCGACATATTGAGACCAAACTTGGAATATGGATGTACTATCCCATAAAAATAAAAATTGCATTAAAAAAATTCACCCCTATCTGATAAGGTGGGAGTAGCATCCCCAAAAAAATCAAGTTAGAACTTTTTAACAAAACAGTTAAAATCTACGATTTTTTATACATACAAACCCATAATTTCAATTTTTTTATCAAATTTTTCAGAAAGTCCAAAAAAAGTTTTGGAAAAATTTTATCAAAAAAAATTGAAATTTTGGGTTTGTATGCATAAAAAATCGTAGATTTTAATTGTTTAAAAAGTTCTAAATTGATTTTTTGGGGATGCCACCCCCTCCCTTTCCCTCTAGGGGATGGTGGTGGTAAGATTTTTATACAAAAATGTTGCAAATCATTTATATTATAAATATGTCAAAAATAGGATTTTTATGTCTACATGTCCCCTACATCCGAACTATGACGGTTAAAGTCGAAATTTTTTCAAAGTTAAAAAAATTGTAATTTTGGGTTTCTATGTATAAAAAATCGTAGACTTCAACTGTTTTATTTAAAAAGTTATAACTTAATTTTTTGGGGATGCCACCCTCACCATATCAGATAGGGGTGGGAAGGGGTGAAATTTTTAAAGCGATTTTTATTTTTATGGGATAATACATACATATACCAAGTTTAGTTTCAATATTTCGACCCTAAATGCCCTATTCCCCAGAGCTGAACCCCAACCAATAATCTTTATAGAACCCATTGAGTTTACTTGAATATTAAGAATTCATTTCACTTAAGGGTTTTTTTTATTACATTGTTACGCACCAGATTAAAGAAATAATTTGTTGTTTATAATTACTTATGCTTAGTACTTAGGTAGGTACCTTACCTACCTACCTATAGGTATATGTATTTGAATTAAAAATACAATTTTTCTCAACACTTAAGAAATGTATTACTATTGCTATTATTAATATTATATAATTTATTTTAAATTAATTCGGATAAAACCTGTAAAGGAAAAGAAAAACAAAAGCATATTTTCTATTTTATTAATTTCAAAACAGTTATAAATACACAAATACACATTAAGAATGGGACATAGTACAACTGAAGATTATCTGATTAAAAATAAAACTATTAAACGAAATATGCTTAGAAAAAAAATACCCGTTTTCGAAATGCAGGGTTTAAAGTTGAAAATTTAAAAATTAATAATGGCTATAATATTTTCATTTTTCAGTATAATTTTACTGAATTCGGTAAATATTTTTGACACTTTCCAAAAACTAATTTAAACTATAATTTAATTTTTTTTATATAAATCATGTAGGTACTCTTGTTGGGAACTCGTCCTTTATTAACAGTAAAATAATTCAGTAATAAAACATAAACACAACTCATTCACAATACCTACTACCCGTAAACGCACTAACGCACAATAACAAACATTAGATAGAAAATAGTCCAAAAAATGAATCACGAGTGAATAAAATTTCATCCAAGAGCTAAAAATAGAAATCCATCGATCGGTCTCCATCATTCACAAAAATTTCAGCTGGACCCTCAACTCCGCCCACTGCAAACGAATATCGACTTATCCATATTCACTAGCGCCATCTATAGGTAATATCCATTTCGCTCCAATGAAACTTCCATAAGGTGAGACTACTATTAGTTTTTTATAATTTCTTTATACAATGATTTTATGTGTAATCCATTATTAAAAAAAATTTGGACTAAAAATGGCGTCCTTACTTTCCGAAAATAATCAATAATTAGTTCATCCCTGCTTTCATAGATAGATCGAAAAGATATTAAATAAGTAGAAGAGATAGCAGAAGTTAAACAGGGTGATATCGAAGAATTAGATGTACAAGATGTACAAAAATTAGATCAAACAAGAATAGAAGAGAGGCCCAATCAAGAAGAAGATAGGAATATAAAACAAGAAAAAGATAAAATAGAAGAAGATAATGGGTTGAAAAAAAATATTGAAGAAAATTAAGTAGGGGAACATGTCATGAAAAATCTAATGGAGATGATAATCAGTATGGGAAATAAACTGGAAAAAAATAGAAGACAAAAGGAAAATAAAGAGAAATAAAAAAGAATGAAGAACAGATGAAACAGATAACACATAGAATGAATAAAAAAAGTACGGTAATAGAAACAAAACTAGACACTTTTAGAAAGAAGATAGAAGAATAAAAAATACAAATGGAAAATAAAATTCTAGGGACAAAAATTTAAAATAGAATGCAAATAAGAGAAAGAATAACACAGATAGAAAATGTACAAGACAATATGAGAGAAAAATTAAAAGAAATAAGAATAAACAAAATACAGTAGAAAGAATTACAACATTGTAAACTAAATTGATGAATACAATAACAGAAGTAGATTGAAGCATAGATAAAAATATAAAAGCATTAGAATAAAGAATAATGAAACAATAACAAAAAAGGAAGAAAGAATTAATTACAAGATAGATGAAATTAAAAATGAAATAGATCATATAATAAATATATAAATTAGTTGCTAAAAATTGTTCGCTGAGTTCACACCGGTTATATGATATTGGTATAGTTTTCATTTCTATCAAATATATTATCAAATTACCAGTGATGGATTTACGCCTAGGCCCGTGAGGCCCGGGCCTAGGGCGGCATAATTTGAAGGGCGGCAAAATTTATGAAATGCCAAAATTTTAGAGGCACAAAAAAGTAAAGACAATCAATTTCAAAAATTGGTTAAAATAAAAAAAAATTAATTCGATATTTCTCATATTTGCAAAATCTTCAATTAGATCTACAAATTTCAATAATTTCTGAAAATCCAAGTGCAAGAATTTCGAAATTGTTTAAATTAAAGTATGTGAGCTTATGTATATTGTATATTAAAGCGGTCGACTTATGATATGGTTACATTTATGTGGTTATTATAAATATAAATAAAAAGTTTTAAGAATTTTATTTATTATCTGAGTGTTTTACTTTAAAATAAAAATATTGGATAAAAATGAATGAAATTCATTTTATCAAAAAGGGCGGTGTATCGAACGGGGCCTAGGGCGGCAGCAAGCCTAAATCCGTCACTGCAAATTACACATCTTTGCAGTAGTCTAGGAATATTTCTTTGACACATAATGGCATCCAGGCGGTTTCTTTTATTTTCTTTATAATGTGACAAATTTGCAACACTGGATAATTAAAATTGTGGCCATTACCTGAGATGAAACGAAATACCTTTAGCAATATAGTAATTTAAATTAACACAATATCACGAATAATAATTTTATTATTAATTTTTAATTATAGCAGCAAAAGGTATTAAATAAAATAGTATTTTAGAATAATAAAAAAACATTTAATAACTATCATGCTATTAAATTTTATGTTCTAATAAAATGGCAAAACATATAAAAACAGTAAATGTCTTGAAAAACTATTACGTTTCATTTTGTCTTTACTTTCACAAATGCTAATCTAATAGGTAGGCAACCAATTATACCAAAATGTGTAAGTTATTTTGCCATCTGTTTAGAATACGAAACTAACTTTAATGATAAAACTGTATTCCTAAATTTTCTATGGATTACAAATTTAAAATAAAATGTAACATGTTTCTTTGTGTTTTGGGTCTACAGCATTCACAAAGATTGTAATAAATTATACAGTGTGCTTCATAAGTGTAGATAGAAAAGGAAAACTATTAAAAAAGATTGGAAAAATATAAGAATTGCTGTTTAGACTTTACTTTTGATAATACACGAAATTAAAAGACATTTCATATTGAAAGAATATTCCAAATTTGAAGTTGTAAATTATTTTTCTTTCGTCATCCTCAATAGATACAAAAAAATGTATTTCAAGGAATTTTCAAAATTGCCAATTTCTGCTTAAATTTATTTTTGGCTATAATAATTATATTCCTCGATTGTTGTTCATCCATTATTTTCATCTACTATAATTCTTTTATTATAAAATTAAAGTCAATATGATCAAGGTTTGGGCCTCTAGGTGGCCAAGAAATAGGTCCATTAAGACCTCTTTCAATTCAGCATCCACGGTACTTTTTTTAAGTGATATAAATCTTTCAAAAGCTATCTTGGAAGTGAGCACAAACCGTCTACCTTCTAAAAGACTTTTTGTCACCGAGACTCCAGTACCATTGCTTTAAATTTCTCTGTATTATCTTTCATGGTTGTCAGATTCCTCTTTTTTTTTGTTCTTAATGGTCCCTTGTACCTCCAACCCATTTCTTTTTATCAACCATAAATTTAAACATAAAGAAACTGACTATATCTTATCCCACCTATTGCATCGTGTTGTACGATAAATAGTGTCAAGTTTTTTTGAAATTACAGTCAAAGAAAATTGGTGATATTGAGAAGTACTGTCTTTCTCCAAGTTGCTTTGACAGAATTGATGCTTCATCTGGATCTTTCGGATCTTAAAACTGCCTAATCATTTGTTTGTTATACCGTACATTTTTGTTTCTTCTTTTAATATCGCCTTCGCAGCATGGTTTCTTAAACAAAAAGTCTACAGAAAGTAATTTACTTGTAATAACTCAGCACTTATCTGAAGCGGTTGATGCAGGTAGGCAAGTGGACGTTATTTACACTGATTTCTCAAAAGCTTTTGACAGAATGGATCATGGGATATTGATTGATAAATTGAACCAATTTGGCTTTTCTCAGACCTTGATAAGGTTCTGTATGTCATACCTTCTGGAAAGACAGCAGTTTGTCTTTCTTAACGGTTATTCGTCATAGGTGTACTTTGCAAAATCAGGTGTCTCTTAAGGTTCTAAACTTGAACCATTGCTATTTTTGTTATTTATTAATGATTTCGATCACCGTTTAAACTCTTGTAGACTCATTTATGCAGATGACTTTAAGATATACCTCTCAGTATTAGATATGTATGACTGTTTAGCGTTTCAATGTGTTGAGCTACTTTGTTTATTTTGGAATAAACAGCGAGCTACCCACACGGAAGCCACGTAACGCAACGTAAATGAAATAATCATTATATGTATTTATTTTACTATTTAACTGGTAATACATAATACATAGGTACTAATAATAAACTAATAACAAAATAACTAATATTACTAGTACGTACTTGTTCATAGCTACATTCCTACCTACCAAACAAAGGTGTTTGAAAAATAAACACAAACTTTTATCCAGCCACAACGGCATGTCACGTAAGATTTAAAAATATGTAGTTAATAATAACAAAAAAGTAACGCACTATCATGAACATAAACATTGAAAAATAAAAAAGCACGTTCAATGAGAAGTCTCATCAATAATTTTTTTAATATTTGCAGTATAATTTGATACAGCCATTCGAATACAATTACCAAATGTTCATCTGTAAGTCGATTGCGATATTTGTTCTTAATAAACTTCATATTGGAAAAAGAAGATTCACACAAATAGGTTGAACTGAATAATGCTTTCCCTTTCAAGGCAACACGGTATAGAACTGAATATTTGTCTACTTACAATAGGCCAGATACATTTGGTACTTGAGACTAACGATTTTAAGGCTAAATCATTTTGAAACTCAATTACTTCCATTTCTGTTGCAGCGATGTCTTCGCCAAAGTTCTGCATAACACAAGTTGCAAACTGTGGGATATCAATTTCCATAAAGGGTGAAACAACAAACTGCGCTACTAAAGCCATTTCGTTGAAATCGTTAAAACGAAGTTATTCTTCAGGGTAGAAACTATTTCTACATGATATTTGCTGTCATAGGATTCTAATGGATTTTCAGATATATTTTCTGAAAGAATAGGAAAATGCTTGGCATCGCTGTTAATTAGGTTTTGTTCCCAAAACTCCAGCTTTTTCATAAATGCTTTTATATCAGAAATCATTTCCGCTAGTTCTTTGTCTCTCCCCTGAAGCTGCAAATTAAGTTCGTTTAATTTCTCTGTAATGTCCACGAGAAAACCAAAATCTCTAAGCTAGATTGAATTTTCTAGTTCCGGAGTCGGTTCATCGCGTTGTTTGAAAAATTGAACTATGCCAGATAGAACATCATTAAAACGTTTCTGCACCCGTCCTCTACTTAACCATCGGACTTCAGAGTGAAGGAGTAGGTCCCCGTATTGACGTCAACTTCATCGGCCAAGGTTTTGAATAATCTTCTTTATAACGCTTGAGCTCTACTCTTGTTCACAATTTTTACCACCAGTTTCATAACGTTGTTTAGTTTCAGGAAATTTTCACATAATGCTTGCTGATGGATAATGCAGTGGTAACAGAGAAATTGCGGAAAAGTTTCATCTTTACGACATAACGCCACCAGACCCTTATCACAACCCACCATAGCTGGAGCGCCATCGGTTGTCAAGCCTACCATTTTCGATATTGGAATTTTCTCGGAAGAAATAATATTTTTTAAATGAGAAAACAACTCCTGTCCAGTAGTGTGTACTTTTAGTGGAATAAACTTTAAAAGATCTTCTTTAATCGTAAAATCACTAAAAACCATCCTGACGAACACAGCCATCTAGGCAGTGTCAACGACATCTGTTGATTCATCCAGTTGAAGTGAAAAATAAACACAGTTATCTAAGTCAGTTCTTAACTGTAAAAAAAATATCATTGCTCATTACTTCTACACATCTCATCACTGTATTAGCAGAAAGTTGCATAGATTTTATAGCTGAAACTATCTCGTCTTTATTTCTAAAGTTGGCAAACAACGAATCAGCAGCTTCTAAAAACGCCTGTTTTATCATTTCTTCGTCTTCATAAGGTTTCTTTTTTTGTGCAATTATCTGGGACACACGGTACGATGCTTCAGTTGCAGCCTTATTTTTGTCATAATATTATTTTTTGTTGTTCTCTACTAACCCAACCGCTGGACGTTGGTTACGCGTTCAGTTTTAAACTAAGCGCAATTTCGCCGCGCCGTGCGTATTTATCCCGTTCAAAGCAATCCTGATCGTTCTCGAACACTAACGCGCTGGTCCGGCTGGTCGGTTCTAGCCGATTCTAGCTTGATGGCTTTAGCGGCAGATCGCTTACCGCAACGTTGCCGCTGTTTATGTTTAATATTATGACAATTAGATTTTTTTGTGGAATTTTCGGAAGCTTCTCTTATTTTTGCAGTTTGTATTTTTTAAATTAAAATCGGTGTGAGAGCTACCAGAATTGCCTCCGCGAGCTGCCGGTAGCTCGCGATCGACAGTTTGGCGACCACTGATTTAGATATTGATAGCAGTAATTTTAGAAAATTGGGAAGCAAATAAGGAAAAAATTATTAAAAAAAAAACTATAAAACATATTTATTGTGTACTTTTTTTGGTAAGTATATAATAATTCAAAAATAATCTTTTTAATTATAACTTTTGAAGAAATTTACATATTAAAGTATTCTTCATATAAAATGTATTCAATATTTCCCTTTCATATCTTGTTTTAACTCTATTTAGGTATTTTTTTACCATTTATAATAGGGGTCCATAAAATTAAACAGGTTTAGAACCACTGTTCTAAATATTTGAAGCAAAAAAATAACTTTGGTAATAGTAATTTTAATTATTTAACAGCATGTCTACCAGCAAAAGAGAAACTGCAATTATTAATTATTAGAATTGACATGTCTAGCCTCTCCTTTCGGATTTAATATACTTTTTAAATTATTGTTCATAGTTTTGCACATTACGTAATCATAATGCAACATGATTTAAAATGTTATCTTTATTATTTAACGAAGAGTAAAATCTATAGACGGTTATGGGTACTCCCATACTTCCATACCTGGGTGAAATGAATTATGCGCTTGGTTTCAAGATTACGATTTTTTTTAATTTTAAAAATTATGTAATTTATCACTTTACTGTTCTAGATTTTGATAAGTGCAGAAATTGAGTGTCTTAAGTCATTTAAAAGGTACACCAACTTAGTTAAAAAACAGATGTTAATAAATAACTATAAAATACCCCTTTTATGTCAAAATGTCAATTGTCATTAATTAATGAAATAATCAAGAAAAAGGTCATTGTCGATAAAACTATCATATAACGTTAAGTTAACAAAAGAATCAATGAAGAATAGTAAAAACAGATTCACTAACTTAGGACACAAAGTGTAAAATTGTGTGTTTATTTAAAATAATAATAATAAGATGATAATTGAGTTAAATAAAATTAACGCAGGACACAGAAAATAAAAAAGAATCGCCAGAAGTCAAGTCAGAATTCGTTCTTTTTAATGTAAAGAATAGTTAGGTACATTATTATAAATGCAAGGCAAATTTAATGTACCTAAATATTTAAATAAATGTCTGCAAAACACTTAATGGTGACAGCCATTAAGAAATATTATTGCCTTTTTTTAAATCAAAAATCAAAAATATTTATTGAAAGAAATTACAATAAATATAAAGTGCAGTGTCTTATTGGTAACTGCAAATAAACATATGTTTATATTGCAGATGGTATGAAATTTGTTTAACTTTGTATAATATACACCTTAGATTTTAAGTCAAATAATTTGTATGACACTCCCATCTAAGATTTTATGTTTTTGGCCGGTTATATCTTGGTATTTTTTTGTACATTTAATGGATCGTATAATTGAACGTTTACCTTATCTGTAACGTACATGTTAGGCCCAGTTTTAACACTAACAAGGCAAGTTCGTACGATAGAAAACTTTTTCCAACACATTACTGTTATTTTCCGCTTATGTTCTAATTTAACAAGTTTCCATCATACGAACGTGCCTCGTTATTTTTAAAATTCGGCTTAACATGTACGTTACGGATAACGTAAACGTTCAATCATAGGACCCATTGTGTAGGTTGGAAGGTCTAGCTTTAGGGATGTAAAAGGTAAATGGACAGTTTTTTTGTAGTTAATGGATAAAAGTTTATAGTTAAACCACTGTTTTATACATTTAAAATCATTTTCAATTTTTATCTTTAAATCGTACCAGTTTTTATCCTTATACAGGGTGATTCATAACTATTGGGACATAGGCTAAGGGCAGGTTATTTGGACCAAAATATGGCGATTGGACCAAATATACCTTCATAAAATATGGCTGTGGAATAAGATACAGGGCGTTAAAATTGAATTTTTTTTTTTTCGTTTTTTTTTTTCGTTTTTTTTTTAATCTCACTGTATATGTATGAATTGTTATCAAAATCGGTTCAAAGGCATATCTTTGAAAAAGGAATATTATTTTATGTAATATTTCACATTTTGTTACAGGGGGCACCACGTGAATGATTCCTGATGATGAAATTAGGTGGTAACTTTTTTGGCGAAACTTTTTAGTGCTTTTGATTAGAAAATATTACCTAAAAATTATTTCTACGTAATATTGGTACTTTTGTTTAAACACGATAATTTCACCTATTTTCGAGAAAAACGTAATTGAACAGTTCAGTGTCTCAGAAGGGGATTCCAAATAACACAATAAGAAAACTTGTAACGTAAGGCTTCTATTTCAACGGTAAAGCAAAATTAAAAACAATTTAACATAAAAAAAGCAAACTTAAATTAAATGTTCAATGTGACCTCCTACGACTTCTATGCCTTTTCTAATTCTTTTAATAAAGGTCTTTCGGATGTCAAAGAAAATATTATTCTGTCCCCTTATAAAATTACCCGCATTTTGTATGTTCGTCCAGAGTTCGTCTCGTGAATTAATTTCCTGGGTATAAACTAAGGACTTCATATGTCCCCATATATAAAAATCAAGAGGGTTATAGTCTGGACTTCTTGGTGACCATTCAAAATTACTTCCTCTGCCAATCCAACGTTGAGGAAATATGTCACTTAGATAATTTCTAACAACTAATGGGAAATGAGGTGGAGCTCCATCCTGCATAAACCACATTTTCCTTCTTACATCTAGTGGCATATCATCCAAAATATCTCTAAAAGTATTTTGCAAAAAAAATAAATAGGAATCTCCATTTAAATTTGGAGGAAGACGATATGGCCCTAGTAGTTGGTCGCCTATAATGCCACACCAAATATTAAATTTAAAATCATGTTGAAAATGTCTTTCTTTACGAGCATGCGGGTTTTCTTCTTCCCAATGATGACTGTTTCGATAATTAAAAACACCTCGTCTAGTAAAAGTCGCTTCATCGGTGAACATAATATTTTTAATAAAATTTCGGTCATCATTATGTTTGTTGAGAATACGTTGGCAGAACTGTAACCGTCTTAGGAGATCTCTTGGAAGCAAATTTTGAATAGGAGTGAAGTGATAAGGATGAAACTTTTCTTTTTTTAAAACTCTAATAATAGACGACTGACTTACTCCTGTTGTTATTGCCAGTTGACATGAACTTACTTCAGGATTTTCGTCTACTCGAACCAAAATTTCATCTTCTTCATTAGGTGTCATTTGTTTCGGACGACCACCCAGATTTTTACTATGAAATGACCCGGTTTCACCCAAACGATGAAATAGATTTACAAAAGTTTTGTGATTTGGTTGCCTTCTGTCTGGATATAACAATTCATACCTTCTGGCTGCCATGCGACCGCAAAAATTTTCTTGTGCATATACACAAACCATATCCCGCATTTCTTCATTCGTAAAATGATTGTGACGAGGCATTTCAGTTGAAAAAGCTTTAAAAAATGCAACAATAGACTATAATCTCACAGCAAAAATAATTCATTGGCAAGAACTGACATTTACCAGACACAATTATCTGACAGTCCAAAACACACTTTTCATAAATAAAATATTTTTTGAAATATCCTTCTGAGACTGTTCAATTGCGTTTTTCTCGAAAACAGGTGAAATTATAGTGTTTAAACAGGAGTACCAATATTACGTAGAAATGATGTTTACGTAATATTTTCTAATAAAAAGCACTAAAAAGTTTAAGCAAAAAACTTACCAATTAATTTCATCATCAGGAATCATTCTCGTGGCGCCCCCTGTAAAAAAATGTGAAATAATACATAAAATAATATCCCTTGTCCAAAGATATGCCTTTGAGCCGATTTTGATAACAATTCATAAATATACAGTGAGATTATAAAAAACAAACGAAAAAAAAATTCAACTTTAACGCCCTGTATCTTATTCCACAGCCAAATTTTATTAAGGTATATTTGGTCCTATCGCCATATTTTGATCTAAATAACCTGCCCTTAATCTATGTCCTAATAGTTATGAATCACCCTGTATATTGAAACTGTATCGTCTGCAAAACTAGTAATTTGACTCTTACTTTTAAATATAAATAAATTATTTAAAATTATTGTAAATAAAATAGGCCCCAATACCGTACCTTGAGGTACACCACACACAACTATTTGTTCTCTACTACATTTATATTAGATATGATTGATATAAATTATTTGATATATCCCTTATGCCTATATCTTCTGGGGTTTCTAGGAGAAGAGCATGGTTTACCGTGTCGAAAGCTTTTGCTAGGTCTAAAAATACTGCGATTGTTGGTAAGTTATCGTCTATATTTTTATATAAGGTGTTTATTACTATCAGTAGAGCGTGATCTGTCGTTTTGCCTGTTTGAAAACCAAATTGAGACTTGGACAATAGGTTGATGTTTATTTATGAAATTATTTAGTCTTTAACAATTTTTTCTATTATCTTAGATAAACAAAATATTAATGATATCGGTCTATAATTTGTTATTTCATCTTTTTTCTCCACTCTTATAGATAGGTTTGACAGAAGTTTAAATGCTGAAGGGAAATGTCCAATTTCTAACGATTAATTTATTATAATCATTAATGGATACGCAATATATTCAGAGATGTGTTTAATCGTTTCAGCTTTTATTCCATCCCAACCCGGTGCTTTTTTGTTTTTTAGTTCACGAATTATATATTTTATCTCAGTAGTATTTGTGGGTGTTAAAAAGATGGAATCACAATTTACATATTTGTTTTTTTTTGTAATATCTTGGTTTTTCTATAGAATCTGCTAAGTTTCGTCCTATGTTTATAAAGAAGGAATTAAAAAATTCACATATGGACTCTTCTTCATTTATCAATTTATCTTAATTGTCCTTATTATTATTGATTTTTGCTTTTTTAGTTTTTCTTGATATTGAATTTACTACATTCCATATTTTTTTTAATGAGTTTTGTTCCTTTTCTATAAGTTTATTATAATAGTTTTAGCAATAGTAATTAATTTATATAGTTGTTTGTAATCGATATATTCCTTTTTTTAAATATTATTTAAAGTATTTACTTTTAATTTTCTAAACATTTTATTTTTTCTGTTTTCCTTTTTCTTAGGGTATTTTTAATCTTTATATAATTTGTTGATTCACTAACACTGTCTTGATTCATTCCAACAAACTTATTTGTAATGGAGTCCAAATCTTGATCGACAAGAATATAATTCCAATTAATATATTAAAACTTGGATAGTAATTTATTTCAATCTATTTGGGCATAATAATGAGAATGGGCTTTTTGAGGAAACCCTATTTGGAGCATTACTGTATGATGATCAGTTATTGAGGTGTCAATTGTTAGAGGTATTATATACTCATAATAATCGTCATTTTCATAGTGTATAAAAATGTGATGAAGGTATGTTTTTGAACTCTGAATATAAACACTTTTTACATATTTTGAGAAATTACCTCAAATAGCTCTCTGTATCTGTAGTATGTGGAGGGTGGGTTAACCAACGACACTTAGGCCTCACAAGGCTCATCGTGCATCCTCCTAAGTAGATAGATTCCTAGCTCACGAGCTAGCAGGTAATGCGTATGTTAACACAAATTGTGCTATTCCAAAGTATACCAACATGAGAACAGGATGTTAAGCTGTTTTTTTCTAATTTTGACATATAAAGTGATATTTGTAATCGCAGCCAATGTCAAAATGATCTACTTTATATATTCAATTATGTAAATCGAATATTTTAATGTAAAATTATTGAGCGAGACATGTAAAAAGGATTTTTTGAATTAGCATTATTAATTTTGAGAACATTCTCATCTAGAAGTAAAAATTGCATTTTAAATAACTATTATTATAATAATAATTTATATTATAATGGATATATTTTATGATATCAGTGAAGTATTATTGTCAAAAAAATATATGTAATATGTACAGGGTGTCTGTAAAAGGTCTTTACAAAACATACCACATATTCCTTAGACCAAAATAAGTCGATTTAAGTAAAATTACCTTAGTACAAAGTTACTTCGTTTGGGCTCCAGAGGGCCTTGAAGTTACAATTTTTAAATCGTTTTTCCCATATAAATTTAAAACGGCATATCCGATTTTGCTGAAATTTTATATATTGGTAGTTTTATGTGGCAAAAAAAAGGAATTAAAATTTTGTCCGATAATAATACATAGGCGTAGAACTTGATTTTTTAAATAATTGCACCTTTAAAATTTTCTACGCCAATGGAAGAAAAGGAGTTTGAGTATGAAATTTAGATTGCGCAACTCATTTACAGTTCATCAAATTTCTAGAGGCTTTCGACGGCTAGACAGAGAAAGCACTACTGACAGGCATCCCGACGGATTTACGCAATGAAAGTACACTCTGCGCATCAAGTATTTCACTATTTCATTCAGACGTAAATGTCAGATGTAAATTTCGCTAAAACATTTCTTTTATTTTCGTTTGTGTTTTTTGCTCATTACAGTTTAATAGAACCTAAGTATGGAGTTTAATAGCAAATTAAGAGGCCGCGTGATTAACAGTCAATCTCGCGAAATAATAGCCAATGTTATAGAGTTTATGAGAAGAGAAGGAAACTTTAATTCACCTTCAATACCATTTAAAAATGTAAATGATCGTGTTGCTGCAGCCACAGGAGTATCTAAAAACACTGTCGTCCGCATTTCTGGAGAGAAAAAAAGAATCGATAACCGTGAGATATCGGAATTTTCATCACCAAGAAAAACCATTAAAAAACCAAAAACAGTTAATGATATAGATGAAGCTGCACAAGAATCAAATTTTATTTTTTCATTATTAGATAGCTATTTTTGTTTCTGAGTTGTGTTCATTTACAGGCTCAATTTTTTTCCGTTTCTCCTTTTTGATTTTATATGGGGTTTCAAGTTGTTTTTGACTTATTTCGACGTAAATCACAACAACACACCTTTTTAATAAAGCAAACAAGTGTTAAGAGGTATATGTACGTGTAAACTACAATTACAAAAAATTGATATGAAACCCATGAAACCACCAACAAAAATGTAAAGCTAGCTTCCGTACTAGAACATGGTGTCATTCGTCGAGATAATTTATCGTTTTGTTTAATAGATCAAGAAATGTAAATATTCCCCTGTTATTTTTTATAAAATTATAAGAGAAATAAATTTTTTTCTAAATAGTATAGTTTATTATTTTGTAGAAAAACAAAATTTCGAAAATTTTAGTAATGTTTCAGAAACAACCATTATTAATAATAGGTACCATTTTCCTTAATAAGGTAGAAATAAAATATAAACTATTTCCACGATTTACAAAGGCCTACAAAAAAATTATAGGTATTTTCCGCTATCCTATAAAATTTATATTTTCTGACTCAATTTCAAAAGGTTGAAGGAATTCCAAAACACCTTTTATGGCATAATAATTATTTTCAATTCTACATACTATCTTTAGCTGCTTTTAAAAACGTTCTAAGAAAGTCCAATCAGACCAATTTAATCCCTAAACTATTCCACACTTTTAAAATTTAATTACCTAAAAATATTAAAAACTATTTAAAATAACTTGTTTAGCAGACTGTACAATAGCTATCTTAGTCACACATAGCGCGTTCTCTGTCTGGGCGTCGAACACCTCTAGAAATTTGATGAACTGTACTTTAAAAAAGGTATTCTTGATAAGACTCGATTACTCTCATAGTTTTCGTTAAATTTCTGTTTTAATAATTTAGAGTGTATAGGTTTCACAAAAATATTTATTTACAAAATAATCAAAATAGAGATTTTACAAAAATTGTTCAAAAAGTTCACCATTTTCACGCATACAAAGATTTATACGTCGAAGAAAATTAAAATGTATCCTTTCCATAACTTCTTCACCTCTAAAATTGTTTATTGCATCTTGAATACGTTGCCAGTGTTGTTCCTCATTTTATACAGGTTCCCTGTAAACTGTGGATTTCAGATGTCCCCATAAAAAGTAATCCATCGGTGTTAGGTCTGGGGAACGTGGTGGCCAGTTTACAGGTACGTCATTACCTCTGCCTATCCATTTGTGTGGATATTGTTCATTCAAGTGGTTTCTAACGTTTAAAGAAAAATGTGGTGGAGCTCCATCTTGCATAAACTACATATCTCTCCGAAGTTAGAGAGGTAAATCTTCTAACAATTCTGGCAACGTATTTTGTAGAAAATCCAAATAATTTTCTCCAGTTAATCTTCGTGGAAGTATGACAGGACCAACAATGAAATTACCAATTATTCCAGCCTACACATTAATTTTGAATTCGTGCTGAAAATGGTTTACCTTTATTGCATGCGGATTTTCAACGGCATAAACATGTTCATTATGGGTATTATTTATACCTCTTCTTGTAAAACCCGCTTCATCGGTAAAGAGAACCTTCTTGACAAAGTTTTAATCTCTTTCTCTTTACATATTAACAAATCGACAAAAACCCAAACGAATTTGAGGATCATGGACTAATAATTCTTCTACTGGCTTCTTATGGTATGGATATAGCAATTGTTCTCTAAGCACTTTATGAACGACATCTTTACTTACTCCTAGTTCCCTTCCAATTCGTATTGTGCTTGATTCTGGATCCTCTTCAACACGTTCTAAAATATCTTCTTCAACTTCAGGAATCCTTAAAAAACGTTCTCTGCCATTATCAACAGTGTTGGGAGCAAAGGAACCGGTCTCCCGAAGACTTCTCTCAACAGCAGCAAAAGTTGGGTGGCTAGGTACACGACGATTTGGAAACCTTTCAGAGTACACCCTGACACTCTCTCGAGCATTTCCTTCACAAAATCCTAATGTCAGTAACATATCGGTATATTCTGCACTGGTATATTGTACAGCCATATTAATAAACCACGCATTTGTTTTTTTAATTATTGAGTCAGATAGAACACTTTCAATCGTTAACAAGAGATTTTTATTTAGATGAAACTATGGAAACCAACAATAAATGTTTTTGTATACGTATTGCAGTCAAATAATTAATATTCCTCAAAAAATTGTACATGGCAAGAATCGAGTATTTTTGTTAAAAGTCTCGATTAGAGATGTTGAAAAAGATATGAAAAAAGTACATTTTTATGTTTTTTTTGGTCTAAGGAATATGTGGTATGTTTTTGTAAAGACCTTTTACAGATAATAATAGTATTTTTGCAAAAATTGTCCAATTTCTAATTTCCACACCCTCATCTACAAAAGTCTTATATTTTTGTCGTTTGAAAAATAACACATCCGTTATTATTGTTTACAGATAACAAGAAATAACTGATAATTACATTAACATGTAACACCGCATATGACATAACAGTAATCAGATCGTCTAATCTCATCTTGCGACCAAACGAAATGAAACGAAAACGACCACCTCGGGCTACAATATGAAGCGCCATCCACACCACTTCCTCGATGTAATAATTCACTGAATCTGCCGGCCGCGGTCGATATCTTCAAAACGAACGAAAGTAAAAGTATTATGTAGACCAGAGTGGGTGTGGTGTAAACCAGAACACATCGAATGACTGTATAGCCTGTATACATACAATCATCATTTGATTAGATGCAATTTGCTCAATTCTTGTATCAATTCACCGTGACTTTCAGGATTTCGATTAGATCTCGATGGTCGGTTGCTGTATTATCGACTGTAAATGAGCTGTAGACCACCCCTATCGGTGATTCGAGGTATCTGATACGCGCTCTGGTGATATATTTAAAAAGTACAATAATCTGGGCGCTTAAGAAATAGAAAATTATTATTAAAAATACAAACTGTTTAGGTGTTTATGATATACTGCAATGTTATACCGTGGTAACCAACCAAATATTTTAACAACATTTATGACTCAACTACTTCCAAAATACTGATAAGGTTACAAATTAAAAAATTAAATAAAAAAATATAGACAACTTGGGAATTTAACGGATTCCTGCTGGTTTCACACGGTTTTCGGGACACACGACTGAATGAATCTACAGAAATAATCTAATTACCTATAGGACTAGTGTACAAGGGAAAACAAAAGAGTTTTTGAAATTCTAACGGAATTGAAGCGGTATCGCACTTCGATCTCAAAACAATTAGTCGCGAGGAGAAATTAATTTTGAATTCCGTCTACTATTTACAATCGGCTCTCGCGTCGATTTAGAATGCGCGAGATTAGTAGTGGGGACGCGATGAACTTACAGCAATAGAAAATATAACATCTGGTTAAAATAAAATCGATAATTATTTACAAATCGCGAGAATTTCGAATAACAATAATTTAAAAACCCTAAATGGCAACATCCCCCATATAATGAGTCTAAATACCATGATATAAAAAATTACAGAGGTATGATACTTATCCGACGATATTTCGTTGGGTTCGCGCGTGTGGTGTAAAATGGAATCGTAACTATATGTACAATAGTTAATTTTTGGACTTAATACTATTTTTACCTGAATACAAAAAAAAGATCTACGCCAGAAATATAATTTCACAGTTAGGTAGGTAGCGGTTTCGATATTTAGTAAAGCGAATTACAAGACAAAGGTGTATATTGTATCGATATCTTGGTGCCATACAAATATTGATTTTTCTTAAAGTATCTACCTTTGAAACCTTCTATTTATGGCGAACTTGTATGTGTATGTTTTTGTTAAAATTGAAATGGATTAATTGTATTAAAGCGCCAGTTCATCTGTATTTTCCAATATAATAGGTATAACAGCAAATGTGTATTGTCCTTCATCTTCAAGTAATATATGTGACTACTAATTTAATATGCATTCGATATTTTAGTAATTATATATCTAAAGATTTATTTAAATATTTATTTGTCACCTGTTATGTTATAAAGGAGTGGATTCTAGATATTTTTGTGAATCCAATTTTTAAAAAAACCTAGCATATGTATATAAATGACTACTTATTCAATATGCATTCGATATTTTAGTAATTATAATATGCAGCTAAATATTTAGCTACAATAAAAAATCCGAAAACTATTAAAAGCAGGGTTCTACCAAATCTCATCACCTTTCTCTAAAAGGATTACCTAAACTTCATTATAGATGGCGACTATAAAAAATACATATTGTTACTAATTATAGCCCAACTAAATACCTTAAGAGCACGACATCTTTCTTACCTGAGTTTGAGATTTGCGTATTATACGTAGATCTCCTCCAATCCAAACATAATAGGTAGGTAATTTAGTTCCAACACACATTTTGTGCCAATGTGTCTGCGTTTTACTTATTTTTTTGTTTTAAATTCAAATTTTTGGTATCTTTCACCTAAGAAACATATTGTACGATTCGCACGATACATAGGGGACAGGAAACTATTATTTTATCTGCTAAAATTTTTAAATACCGATTTATTTTCTTTGCTTAATGAGGCGCATGCACCTGGTTTAATTCAGTTTCCTTTTTTTGCGTTTATGTTTAAGAGGAATCTTACAATTACTTTCCTCAAAATGGATAGGGCAATTTCAATTAAGTTTGTTCTTTCTTCGATAAGAATTTACCCATATTTTGTGGTATTCGAAAATATCTCCACTGCGCAGCCCGGCATTTTAAACATTAATTTAGTTCTTCCCTCTTATATATAGGAAAATATAGTCACTACTAACACAAAAAGATATAAATGATTAAATTATTTTACACTACTCAATCGAAAAGTGGCAAAATAACTTGAAAGTTCGTCCCGCATTACGTCATGCGCGGTTTGGACGAATTTTGAATCGAAAGTCAGCATACCTTTAGTATGTGTATCCTGCATTTTTGTATGTATTTTGTATTGAAATTAATTATTTTTAGCCGTTTTTGAGCTTTACTCTTTTATATATAAAAGGCACATGTAACGTGTGGGGAGGGTGTGTTACCTCTCGACATTTAAGCCTCATTAGGACCCATTGTGCATCCTTCTAAGATGATATGCACCAAGCTCCGTGAGCCAGCTTACAGATTTAATGTAGGTGACAACGTCGCTAAGAGGTTCTTCTTCTTTCATATCGGTCGGTGTTAGCCGATATTCGCTAAATACAAATCTTTTAATAAATCGTAGAGAGGATATGCTCGATGGTCTTATCTTCTTGTTCACACTCCTTGCAGAGTGTGTATTCTGAGAGCCCCATAATATAGAGATGCTTCCATACTTGGGCAATAACCAGTCGTAGTCAAGTATTTGACTATATATGAAAAGGCCTAATCCTGCCTGAAAGATATTGCATTTTTTCTGTATGTGTTAATTTTTTATGTGGCTATTATATGCTCATATTAAGTAAGAAATACATATGTGATTAACGAAAACGCATAGTTTGCGTACGTACCTTCCATTATCAATTTTTTATAATTTATTTTTATTTTAAACCGAAATTTGTAGTAGAGGTTGTATTGGTGTATGACTATTATTATCGGCCTGGAACGTTGTTTTCGACTTAAGTCCAAAGATACTATGGAAAAATATTGGTACGATGCATTTAATTTGATAATAATTTATTAATCAATTAAAATGTAAGTTATGTTGAATTATAATAATAATTGCAAAATAAACTATTAACTATTGAATGTACTAGTGCAATCCTGTTAATAAAACTATTACCTAGATTGAACCAATTTTAATACGCATTCCCTTTCAAATACGCCTAAAGCGCATTAACTGCAATTTACGTTTAAAAGCCATTCAAAAATTAAAAATACCTTTAAATAGGATTTAATTTCGCAAATACAAAAACGTTTAAATTGATCTTAACGTGGAACTGATTTCTGCAAAACTGTAATAATAATCGTCGGTACATATGGTACGTTACGAAAGAGTATATAATCAATTCAAAATATGTCTTCCTGAATGGAAGATGGCAAATGGCACAGTTCGAAAATAAAAAATAGTTCATAAACAGCTTTCTAGTTAAGTCAACTAGATATTAAGATACAGCAAATTGGTTATAAAAGGCATCAAATTGGAAAATATTATACGCTGTAATCGTTATCTTGATTTATAACGTAAATATGGTTTTAATTCCGTATAGAGATTCGAATCTTTGGGCCATCAAGACGACAGTAATGATGACTTGCGCTATGTAATTTCAATTCTAAGGAATTGATCACATCCGCGGTAATGTCTTTGTTTTATTGGAACATTATCGCGTATGTAAATTAAACAGTAGAATATCAAAGTCAGTATGAATGCCTGTGTTTCAGAATCCATGTATCAGTTGACATACAACTAAATGGTTTTGAGAAAGATGCTACAATAGGGGCTCAAAAGAGTTGCTTCTACCAAACATAAGATTTTACTACTAAATTATAAATCAAACTAGTAAACTGTATTCAAGTTGTTGGCCTTTAAAAAAGTAATTTGTAAAAGTAAAAGCATTAAGGCCACATGTTTATCAACTTATTCATAAATTTGATTCAAGTTATTAAAAATGTTTAGAAAAAGCTTGTCCATGTAACAAAAATTAAAATTAAAAATAAAAATTGGAGTACCTACTATCAAAAGTTTGCTTGAATAATATGAAAATATTAAATTGAAGCAATTTTCAAAGTAAATTCGCCTCTTGATGCCCATTGTACAGTGTGTCCCAAAAGATATGTACATCATTAAAAAAATCTATATAATAAAATTTTGTCGAAACGCAAAAACCCAACATTGTAGGCCAGTCATTAGAGATAATCAATTCACATTAATTACAAAAGCTTTCAAACTTTGAATATTTATTAAATTGAAATAATTGTAAATTTAATTTTTCAACTTTTCCTGGGGTCTGAAACATATTAATAATTCCAAAAAATTAAAAATTATTATAACTTTTTTAAAAAAATTGCAAAAGTGCTGCAAATTTGAAGCAATAGACAGGGTGAGTCATAAGTAATGAATCAAATTGTAACTGTAGATTCGGAAGGCAAAAATAAAAATATTTTACTTAACAACAATAGGTCTGAGATCGCTTCTTTCTGAAGTTGGAAAAAATATATACAGGGTGTCTGTAAAAGGTCTTCACAAAAACATACCACATATTCCTTAGATCAAAATAAGTCGATTTAAGTAAAATTACCTTGGTACAAAGTTGCTTCGTTTGGGCTCCAGAGGGCCTTGAATTTACAATTTTTAAATCGTTTTCCCATATAAATTTAAAACGGCATATGCGATTTTGCTGAAATTTGGTATATTGGTAGAGTTTTATGTGGCAAAAAAAATGGTATTAAAATTTTGTCCGATAATAATACATAGGCGTAGAACTTGATTTTTTAAATAATTGCACCTTTAAAAATTCTACGCCAATGGAAGAAAAGGAGTTTGAGTATGAAATTTAGATTGCGCAACTTATTTACTTTAAAAAAGGTACTCTTGATAAGACTCGATTACTCTCATGGTTTTGACAAAATTTGCATTTTAGTAATTTTAGAACATAAACAATAATTATTAAAATACAAACTTTGTCAAAACCATGAGAGTAAATCGAGTGTTATCAAGGATACTTTTTTGTAGTAAATGAGTACCCAATCCAAATTTCATACCAATTCAGATTATTCAGAATAAAATTCTTCGTATTTGTAACGTTTATTTGCAAGCCTTTATCCATAAATCATCATTTAAAAGAATGTCTTAAGCGTTTTCAATATGTACCTATATCTGTTGTTTTTTTGTCTATTTAATATTCCTCTTTTTGTAAATTAACTTACTCAGCTTTGGATAGAATATGAATGAGTCAATAAATGATACTACTAATTTATAAAGGGTGCTATGTAAAACAAATTGAGTTGACAGAAGTCTATATTTGTATTAATTAGTGCAAGAGAAAGCAGGTATTAAAAAATGTTTACCAAAAGTGAAAAGCCCGGTGCATTTTACTTTATATTGAAAGTAGATCAATTACACATATACAAAGAAGATTTAGAAATATGTTTGAAAAAAATTCGCCAACCAGAAATTCTATTTTAAACTGGGTAAGTCAGTTTAAAGAAACGGGAACATTAGATAGAAAAAAAAAGATAAATTATGTTAAATGATGTTATACAGATAAGGGAAATTTTAGCAAGAAACAATAATAAAATATCTATTAGAAAAATTGCCCAATCCAAACATATGTCAAAGAGTAAGGTGCATAAAATTTTAAAAGTAATCAAGTTTAAAGCATATAAGGTTCAGACTTTTCATAAAATTCAAAATCATGCATTTGAAAAGAGAGTTTTTATGTGTGAGACGTTATTAGATTTATTTAGACATCAACCAAATGTAAATCTAATAATATCAGATGAAGCAACGTTTCATTTAAGTGGACGCGTAAGCAAACACAATTGTAGGATTTGGGGTGACGAAAATCCCAGAGCTTTTAACGAGTTTGAAAGAGATGCTCTCAAGGTAAATAAATGTATGGTATGGTGTGGTGTGTCCAAAACCAAAATTTATGGACCTTTTTTTTTTCAAGAGGAAACAGTATATGGAAACAATTACACGGATATGCTAGAACTATTCTTTTATCCTCAACTAGAACAAGAAGAAATACTAAATACTGTATATTTCCAACAAGATGGTGCTCCACCGCATTACTCTCTTGTAGCCAGGAATTCTTTGAACTCAACCTTTGGAGATAAATGGATAGGTCGGGCTGGTCCCATCGAATGGGCTCCATATTCTCCGGATTTAACTATACCAGATTTTTATATATGGGGGTATGTTAAGGAAAGATGCTACGATCCAACACCTACAAACTTAACTGAACTGAGGAATAATATAATTCATGTTTTTAATACAATTACCCCAGAAATGCTGCAAAATGCATTTACATTTTTTAATGCGTCTGCATACATGTATTGAACAAAATGGAGGCCATATTCAACAATTAATTTATTAATGTTTTAGTACATATTTTTTGTATTCAATAAAAATTCAGATAGGTTCCAACATGGTGGGACACCACTTACGCCACAAAAATCCGTGTGGTATGAGGTGCTCCCCTCTGTCTTTATAAGTAAAATATCATTACTTAATATTATTCTGAAATTTATACCTAAGGGACAAGGCAATGAAAAAAAGTATCTTATCAATGATCGTTCGATGTAAAATGTCAATTTATATTTCGATATGTGCCACCAAAATGTAATAGACACCGTTAACATTGATTTAATTACCTAAAATTAAAACCTATTAAAGCAATAAAAAAATAAAGTAAATGCTTACAATGTATACATTTTTGGAAAGGGGAAGAAATGGTCTTTCCGAGGATGTTAAAAATTATAGGGTGTTCTATTTAAAATAAGCTCACAATTTTGGTTCAAAAAAGTTCGTTTTTTTTCGGCACTTTCCAGAAAAAAATGACATGTGGCAACAATGTCAAGAAAAACTTGAAGTAAATGTAGAAGGTCTAGTGAAAACTGCATCTCGATATCTTTTTTAATTCTCGAGTTATAAGTTGTTAAAATGTGTCAATTTATTGAAGGATACATTTTTTTGAAAAACCGTAAAATTTTTATTCTAAATGGGACACTTTTCTATATCTTCAACTGTCATACGTCTCCTTTCATTCGTCACTCAAATCAATGGGTACAATTTAAATAGAATAAGTACTAAATATGACCCATCTTTAAAAATGGAAATTTAGCAGTATATCTATTCAGTACATTACTTTTTGATTTTAGCGCCCTAATAGGAACAAAAGGTCACGTATTATAAAGTGTGACACTTCACTTGAAAGCCAATTTTATTAGCAATTTAACTCGTATCATAAATTTATTATTTTTCTAATTTGAGCCCATATACAGCTATATAGCAATTTTATAATCATAATAACCACTGCAGGCATATTTAGTATTTTTAATGTTCCATATTAAATTCACATCTGTACAAAACGTTATAGATTTTATTAAAGTCGTGATACTCTATAATATATTATTATTAGTTGGTTGTAAGTAGGCTGTAAATTACATCTAATTTTTTAGGTGTGCTATATTCAAACAAATTACTTTCCTACAGTAGTAAAAATTTAATTTCAACATCTACTTCATAAATTTTTGATCGGATCATTAATTACAACCATAAAATACTAGTTAATCAATTTATAAATACGAAGTTCCGCCAATTGTAAGAAGAAAAAAATATTAACATATACTCTTTCATACATATTGTAAAAAGATACAATCAATTGATTCTACGAAACTGTATCATTAAAACTAGGTTATGTAAAGTCGAAGAGTTATAATTATCCTACAAATAATTATTATTTTTGTTCTTTTGAAACATTTTCTTGCTATTTACTTATTAAAGAATTTATGTGAGAAATGATTGATACACTTTATCCCACGTGAATTTGTTCAAATATACAGGTTGTTCGTCAATAGAAACATACTGTTAATGATATTGATTGCATGGTTTGGTTTTATGTCAACACAATACAAAATTATTTCTTACGGAATAAGTAAAAAGGTTCCTCAATTGACAAACAATGTATTATACAGAAATGAATTCTAAAAGATGTTAATGAACTTAAACTTGGTATCTTATACATATTCAATCGATAACTACGTAACTTGGCTCAGGTATTAAACTTAGCATAATTAATAACAAATTTTTTTGTATGTTTTAGTAATGCCAAACAACAAATAATTAGTGATGCTAATCATGCAAATAATTATGCAAAATCGATACTAATTTTAAATAAATTCAATACATAATTATCTGCAGTGATTTCTTAGAAATCGCGAGTATTTAAAGCCCATAATAATCAGATCTATAAAATGTTCGATTTTGCTTAATTTAAATATTTTTGTTTGTTATTTAGTTATGTACATTTAGTTGAGGATGCTATTAATATAAGCTTTAGGAGAGTTTGGATATTATTAAAATATTGTATAATTAAACCTAACATCTTTATTTGTTACTAAGTCAAAAATTGTACCTAAATCTTTTATCTTATTAACAATATTAAGTGCTTTGTTTTCTAAAGTAAGGCGCTCTTGTAAAATCACAATTTTTTTTTCTATGGTTATTAACTCTACATCCCATCCACTGGATGAATTTTTAACTTTAGCATATTATAAATTAACGTCATCATTGTCATAATTTTTCATTAATTGTTTTTTTGTATTACAGGTCTGATGATTGTCACATATGCCAAAATAAGTTGCAGTTCGTTTAAAATTCAATAATTTACCCTCTATCTATCTCTTTATGACTCGCAAAGATTTTAAATAATTGAAAATTCGAACAATGCTGCAAGAAATTGAAATTTGCTCTAATTATTTGTGTCATAACACAGATGTCATTCTTTAACGTATATTTAAAAATGAAACATGATGTTAATTAACAAAATCACTGGATATAAAAAGTAAAAGTGTTATTTTAGACTGACACGATACTATCCCAATTTATTTCCTTTCTATTCTTAAAATACATTTTATATAAACTCATTGTTAAATTCTTTAATTTAATTATAATTCTTGTAGCCATTTAATTAAATTGCTTAATAGATGCAGAATATCATTTAACAGGACGGGATTAAGAGAGGATTATTGGAGTAACAGAGTGCCCACCACAGAAATTCCCCCAAATAAATAGTGGCTTCGCTTATACACTGATTATAAAATTCTATACTAATTCTTACTAGATCCATTTTGGATTTAAAATTAAGCTTTAAATGTAACTTGGAAAAACAGCTGCTTCTGCTTATTGAGTTTTAGATTTTGTTATAATATGATATTATTTTTCGATAAATTAGACAAAATTAAACAAAATTAGACAAAATTAGACAAAATTAGACAAAATTAGACAAAATTAGACAAAATTAGACAAAATTAGACAAAATTAGACAAAATTAGACAAAATTAGACAAAATTAGACAAAATTAGACAAAATTAGACAAAATTAGACAAAATTAGACAAAATTAGACAAAATTAGACAAAATTAGACAAAATTAAAAAAAATTAAACAAAATTAGACAAAATTAGACAAAATTAGACAAAAATTAGACAAAATTAGACAAAATTAGACAAAATTAGACAAAATTAGACAAATTTAGACAAAATTAGACAAAATTAGACAAAATTAGACAAAATTAGACAAAATTAGACAAAATTAGACAAAATTAGATAAAATTAGACGAATATAGATGAATTTAGACGAAATTAGACAAAATTAGATAAAATTAGACAAAATTAGACAAAAAATTAGACAAAATTAGACGAAATTAGATGAAATTAGACGAAATTAGACGAATATAGACGAAATTAGACAAAATTAGATAAAATTAGACAAAATTAGACAAAATTAGACAAAATTAGACAAAAATTAGACAAAATTAGACAAAATTAGACAAAATTAGACAAAATTAGACAAAATTAGACAAAATTAGACAAAATTAGACAAAATTAGATAAAATTAGACAAAATTAGATAAAATTAGACGAAATTAGACGAATATAGACGAATATAGACGAAATTAGACGAAATTAGACAAAATTAGATAAAATTAGACAAAATTAGACAAAACTGATAAAATTAGATAAAACTAGAACATGCCAATATTATTTGGAGTCCAATATATTTCAATCATATTTATCATCTGAAAAAAGTCCAATAAATATAAGTGATGGTACCTATCCAATAGATCTTCTTCAGAGTTATTATCTAAATTGCTTTTCGAGGGACAAATGATAGGGAAACAGTTATTTTTAATTTTTAATTTTGTTTTAATATGCCTTCTATTTATAACATTCTGATAAAAACTTTTATAACTTCTGTTGAAATCACCTTCTTGAAAATTTAATTTCGAAAACCAATTTTTTTCTAAAATTTCTATGAGAATAGTTTTTTTCTAATATTTTTATAAGAACAATTTAGTTCTAATTTTACAAGCCAACTTCTACAATTCAATTTTTTAAACATAGTTTTATAAAAATATGTCATAAAAATTTTAATGAAAAAAAGACGAAAAAGTTGACGAAAAAAGTTAACGAAAAAAAATTGACGAAAAAAGGTGACGAAAAAAATGAAATAGATTATTGCCATTATTGTCATTATTTTGTTTATATTTCCCGCTCGAAAATTTTATCTTGAAAATCATTTTTTTCCTCAAATTTTTACAAGAACAATTTAATTTTACGACCTAGACAATCTAGTTTTATAAACCAGTTTTACAATCCAGCTTCTACAATCAATTTTTTAAACCTAGTTTTACAACCAACATAAAAAATAATGTTCTAAAAATATCAATGAAGAAATGTGTACAAAAAAAGTTGACGAAAAAAATGTTACCAAAAAAATGTTGATGAAAAAAATGAATTAGAATATTTATTGCCAAATTTTTTTCTCAAATTTTTATGAGAACAATTTAGTTTTACAACTTAGTTTGACAACCTAGTTCTACAACCCAGTTTTACAATCTAGATTTACAACCCAGTTCTACAACCTATTTTTACAACCAACATATGAAAATATGTTATAAAAATGTCAACAAAAAAAATGTTGACGAAAAAAATGAATTAGGTAACATTATTGTAATTTTTTGTTTAAATCTCATCATATTTCAGATTTCTTTAATTTTCATTATGACTTTCATTATCAATTCTTCAATATTAATTATTTTTCCAATCAATTTTTTTAAACTTAGTTTTACAACCAACATATAAAAAATAATGTTATAAAAATGTCAATGAAAAAATGTTTACAAAAAAATGTTGATAAAAAAAAGTTGACAAAAAAAATGTTGGCAAAAAAAGTTGACGAAAAAAATGTTGATGAAAAAAATGAATTAGAATATTTATTGCCAAATTTTTTCTCAAACTTTTATGAGAACAATTTAGTTTTACAACCTAGTTTGACAACCTTGTTTTCAACTAAATTTTACAACCCAGTTTAACAATCCAGATTTACAACCCAGTTTTACAACCTAATTTTACAACCAACATATAAAAAACGTCATAAAAATGTCAACAAAAAAAATGTTGACGAAAAAAAATGAATTAAGTGCCATTATTGGAATTTTTTGTTTAAATCTCATCATATATCTCCTTCCTTTTTTTCTTCAGATTTCTTTCATTTTCTTCATCAATTCTTCAATATTAATTATTTTCCCTTTTGTTTATTTTTTATACGTTTATTACTTTTCCTATCCTTTTATTACATCTATTTGTTATTGCTATTATTATCTTCAATTTCCACTTTCATCTTTTCAATTTTTGTCTTTATTTCAGTTTTCTTCTTTTTCTTCTACTTTTAATTCAACATAATTTTCTTTAATATACATTTTTATACTTTCTTCTAACTTTTTAGTTTCTGTCTTTCTGTGTCTTCTTTATTTGTCTTTGCTTCTTCAATTTTATCCATGATTTATTTTTTAACCGTTTTAATTATTGTATGTCTTTTAATCACATTTCGATCAATAGATGTCAAAATCAGTAGACCAAAACTAATTCACTTTGTGATACGCCGTACTAATATTCCTAAGTAACTATTAAAACCCATCGATCCATAAACACACAACTATACTTACAATTTTGCATGTCCATTCCTTCTATTACGTATTGCATAATGTGTAACAAAGACCCGCGGGGTTTTTTTTTGAAGATTTTTTCTTCTGCTTAGCGAAACTTATCAGACTGTAAAACATAACTAGAAATTATACATTTCTCAATAGTATAATTTCATTAAATAACACAAGAGCTGTAAGACTTGCAGAATTGTTAATATCATTCATTTTTTTTTGCAGACTGCTCTTCATTTGCACTATAAGTTTACCGACAGTTGAAGAGATAATTACTTACTTCCTTTCCTTTCGCTTGTGTTCTAATATTTTTTTTTATTCTATTTGATTTAATGTAGAATAGTTAGAGGGCTTACGCTGAATGGTTAATTATTAATAGATACCGGAGGCAAATAAGACCAACCTCACTGAAACAAAAAATTTAATTTCATATTAATAAAAGTTGTTTTAAGTTCAATAATTACATTTTTTCTTACAACCATGGTATGATTCATTTACAGCTTGACCTATAATGGGCTATGATGTTGACCATTTGTTTATTGTTTTATATTATAAGTTTTTTTATGAAATATTGTTAGTTTGTGTTCAGGGGTTTGTATTTGACAACTGAATGACATATAAAACAAGTCAAACTACATGAGTACCCATATAAAAAATTAATTGAGCTAGTTTGAATGATGCTAATAATATAAGGCCGTATCATACTTTTTCGTTTTATAATCTGTGTCGATATGCTAATGTCCATGTGGGTGTAGAAAAAATAATTTTTCTCATAGTTAACTGTAAGTTATTTATGTTAAATCCAATTTATTATTTGTTTTAGATCATTTTCAGCTTTTCAATTCTTCCCAACTGTTAGCCTCATAAAATACCGCCCGTGTCGTCTGCAAAACTAATGATCAATAGGTAAAATATTATTTAGATATATTGAAAATAGTAAAGGACCTAACACTGTTCCTTGGGGTATTGGGCCTTTGAACAAGGATAACAAAAGGCTTTTGTTATCCATTCTTTTCAACAAATTAATTTAGTTTTTTGTTTTATTGAAACTGTTTTAATCAGTTAAATTATTAATTGTTTGTGTGATATAAAGGATTTGATCTTCTGTGTTAATGATGTTATAATAATTGTCCTGTCTTTATTAATAAAATCTATTTTATGGATATCAATTAATGTCAGTTATGTATTTAGTTTTAATTTCTTTTTAAATTTGTTCATGTTGGAACATTTTTACATCATTTAGAACTAAATTATATGACATGCATAATGTAGAAAATCAAAGTAGGACCTGTTATAAAATATTTTCACATTAAAAGTTCAAGTCCTACGGATATTAAAGCTGAGTTATATTCATTTTTCATGTGGAATCCATCTCACGATGGAACACACACCTGATCATTTCATTTATGATTCAAAAATATGCATTTCGTTTCCTCACTTGGATCGTACCAGATATTTTCATTTGGTTTGTGGATTTTCTATAAATTTATTAGTTACATTTTATATTATTATAACAAATTCTTTTCTAGCATTATCATTCTCAGGTCTATTAAACCATATATTTAAAAAAATATTTTTCAATCTTTTAATTTCACTTTAAAACCGGTAGTGCATCAACTAAGGCTTTTGGAAATAACCTTAATAATTCTCTAATTACATCTAAATCTAGTGATGAATGTCTCAAACATTGTAATACAACAGTTGATTCTTTACAATCTCTATGTATTTTTTATCTAAAGTGTGCGAGAACTCGATTGTTACGTAGCTGATGCATTTCTTGTATAAGAACTAAAATTAGAAAGACCAAGCAGAAGGCATAGTGTGATTGTACCAAAATGGGAAACTCAACCATTCCATGTTACAAAAAAAAAATAAATAAATAAATGCGTTTTACGTTACATGTCAACATTAAACCTAGTTATTCACTGCAGCAAACCTTCATTTAGAACTCCTTATAACCAGAGTTCTGCCCTAGCTCTCATTATAAATAGTCCCTAACTTTCATTATAGAAATCCTGAATAATAAAAGAAAATGTATATTAGGAAATTTCTAAAAGGGTCATCCTATTTTGCCAAAATGTATTCAAACTTGAGACCAAAACACAGTTTTAAAATACTTCAGTAGTTTCTTTCACTTGAGTAATAATAAGTTAAATATAGGTATTATGTGCTTATTTTTAATGGATCAAACGACTTACCTGAAGGAAATTCGATCCTAATTATGCGAGCATCCTTGTTAGTGGAAATAAAGTCCCACCTCCACCATATTTATATTATTTTTAACCCCAAACTCCTAGGCTCCGCAACAGGTAATGTGTAATATAGGCAGGCAGCGATAGAGAGTGACGTAAAATTTTAAATCTGAACATGTGGGTCAGCAGCGTAACATAGGTATACTACATGGTTATCTTTATTTCCACTAACAAGGATGCTCGCATAATTAGTATCGAACTTCCTTCAGGTAAGTCGTTTGATCCATTAAAAAGAAGCACATAATATATTTAACTTGTTATTACTCATATATGGATTTGGATATTAATATCTAATCACTGTTAGTGATATTCTAAATTTCTTATCACTCGTTTGTGTTCATGTAATCCAAAACTAGTTGCGACATTTAATTTAATAAATATTTTTGTTGGATTGATTTTGAGCTGTATCCCTAAATTACTATTGACCACTGTTGGAGCTGATTGTTAGTTATTATGATTTTATAAAAATATGTTATTATTGTTATAATTATGGAACATGTTTCAATACTAATTTCAAGTTGTCAAAAATAAAACTTTTAAATTAGACTCCTACTTCTTGGTCGTCTATTACCATATTTAACATGATCTTTTATTGTTTTTAAATCAGAAGAAAATTACTCCTAACAAGTATCATCATAGAAATGAAACAGATGATATTCCATTACTCAATCAAAGTGAATCCATATCAGGCACATATCAACGTTAAATATTTTAAAAGAATCATCAAGATTAATGGACCATAACTAATAAGAATACCCAAGCGTCGATCGTATGAATGTTCCGAGACAGTTCCTATATTAGATGGCCAGCAATTTTCTGCTATAAATCGAACAAAAAAAAAAAAAGAATAGAAACGAAATAGTCGAGGGCAATCTAACAGACGGTTGATACAGTTTTATGTATTTAATTATGAAAGTACATCCGCTTTCATAAAAACATATTTTTTGAACCGGTAATAATAAACGTATGAAAGAATGTTTGTATTATTATTCTAAATAGTATCGATAATTATTCGTTTTAGTTAGAAATTACACTATTTTTATTGGTTGTTATCAAAGAGTTTTCAATTTTGAAGTTCGCCTTTTTATTGGCCTTTTATTTATTGTTGTTTTTTCTTTTATTAAACTAGTATAATGTTATTTCTAATTCTCAACTAAAAGCGCTTTTAGTGAAGAAAGAGGGGGAGATACATAACACATTTTGGGGTAAATGACTTTAAGTTTTCTTTCCTCATTAAGGAATGTCAGGTTTGTCAAAATGAATTATTTAATAGAAATTATCTGTAATTAATGTGTAAATATTGTTTAGTCACCTAATTAATTAATACTTTCTGCTTCTTGTACCAAAAAAAAATATCTTTTTGCCTATTAATGCCCACGTTATATCTAAATCATATTTTATTTTCTAATGTCAATGATCAACCTTCTTGGTTCAATGGACTTAAACCGCTATCTATTTACTATAAGAAATGTAAATAGTTTTTTATATGAATTGCATAATTTAAAAAGCCAGTCGAATGCCACCCAAAGGAATATATTAAACTTGAAATCGAATAAATAATATTTAGAAATACTAAATTAATTATTATTAAAACGTACTTTGTTTAAAATGTATCTCAGTTTTTATTTGTAATGATAATAATAGACTATTAGATCTAGTATTCTTTAATGATAAATTTCTAAAGAAAAATCGCTTGATCCATTTGTAGTGGAAGATAAACAGCATCCTGCTCTGGATGTCACTTGTTACTTGTAAAAAAACCTGGAATCGTCCTTTGAAAACTGTTATAATTACAAAAAAGCCAATTTTCCACTAATGTACAATTAAATTTCCAGTATTGACTGGACATTTTTAGAAGCGTTTAATAATGCAGAAGACGGTTGTACATACTTTAATGGAAAATTATATAATATTCTTGATAAGAGTTGTTCCGAATATTCCTGCAAGCATCAAAACAAATATCCAGCATGGTTTAATAGACAAATAATCAATCAGTTACGCGTCAAAACTAATATGTGAAAAAAATACAAACGAGAAAATGATTATTTCTACTAGCGTGCGGAAAAGTCCACTTTTCAGCACTCATTTTAGTGTTGAGTCACTTTTTTCCGCACTGGTAAATTTGTTTTTGGAGAGTATATTGACATTTGAATATTGGGATTTATGAATGAAACATTTTGTCTCTATGATGTAATGTTTTTGATTTAGACCAAAAAAGGCAAAAATTTTCTCAAAAGAAGAAATTTTTAGGTTCATAAATATAACGCCTCGCAAAATTTATCTTCGTATAAAAATCGCTACGATTTTTGGTTTGGTGAGCGCATGTAGGCGAGAAAAATTAACAAAGATATCTTTAGATCATATTGATGATAAAGGAAATATTTTATTGATAAATATCCCAGACACAAAAAACCACTCTTTCAGAAGCTTTGGATTTCTGAGGAAGTTGAAAATGGAAAATTGCTCAATTTGATCAGAAAGTATGTGAGTTTAAGGAAGTCTGAAACCACACATAAGCGATTTTTTGTGAAATATAAAAAAGGAACTTGCACTGTACAATGTATCGGAATATACACCTTCGGAAAATGCCATCAGATGAAGTTATCTGACGCTTCCAATTATATACGGGCCACAGTTTCCAACGTTCCGCCGCCACAATGATTGCAGATTCCGGAGAAGGAATAACAAATATTAAACGCCTCGGAGGTTGTAAATTTTACATATTACATATTACATATTACATATTACATATTACATATTACATATTACATATTACATATTACATATTACATATTACATATTACATATTACATATTACATATTACATATTACATATTACATATTACATATTACATATTACATATTACATATTACATATTACATATTACATATTACATATTACATATTACATATTACATATTACATATTACATATTACATATTACATATTACATATTACATATTACATATTACATATTACATATTACATATTACATATTACATATTACATATTACATATTACATATTACATATTACATATTACATATTACATATTACATATTACATATTACATATTACATATTACATATTACATATTACATATTACATATTACATATTACATATTACATATTACATATTACATATTACATATTACATATTACATATTACATATTACATATTACATATTACATATTACATATTACATATTACATATTACATATTACATATTACATATTACATATTACATATTACATATTACATATTACATATTACATATTACATATTACATATTACATATTACATATTACATATTACATATTACATATTACATATTACATATTACATATTACATATAACATATTACATATTACATATTACATATTACATATTACATATTACATATTACATATTACATATTACATATTACATATTACATATTACATATTACATATTACATATTACATATTACATATTACATATTACATATTACATATTACATATTACATATTACATATTACATATTACATATTACATATTACATATTACATATTACATATTACATATTACATATTACATATTACATATTACATATTACATATTACATATTACATATTACATATTACATATTACATATTACATATTACATATTACATATTACATATTACATATTACATATTACATATTACATATTACATATTACATATTACATATTACATATTACATATTACATATTACATATTACATATTACATATTACATATTACATATTACATATTACATATTACATATTACATATTACATATTACATATTACATATTACATATTACATATTACATATTACATATTACATATTACATATTACATATTACATATTACATATTACATATTACATATTACATATTACATATTACATATTACATATTACATATTACATATTACATATTACATATTACATATTACATATTACATATTACATATTACATATTACATATTACATATTACATATTACATATTACATATTACATATTACATATTACATATTACATATTACATATTACATATTACATATTACATATTACATATTACATATTACATATTACATATTACATATTACATATTACATATTACATATTACATATTACATATTACATATTACATATTACATATTACATATTACATATTACATATTACATATTACATATTACATATTACATGGTTAATTGCAGTATGCATGTTTTTTTGTACCAATATTTTGTTACCGCTCTTCTAAAATTTAAAAATAATGAAACGAAACATCCTACACTGATAAAATTCGATAACATTTCTGGTTAGCGCATTTTATTTACATATGCGACAACATCCTGTATAGCGCGGCATTTATAATATACATAATATATGAAAACTTGAAAAGAGTACGAAAAATATTATGTCGCTCTAGTTTCCTTAATTGCCACACCTTGAGCGCATTTCTTAAATAAGACATATGTCTTTCTTGCTTAATGCTAATTACTTACATGATTATAAAAATAAATAATTGCTCTTCAAATATTTGCTCATTTTCGTTTTACTTATGATTAAAGTCAACGGAAAAAGTAATTGGTGTTATAAAAATATAAAATCAATTGATACAGGTTCGTACTTATGTTTGTCAGTTGTTTAGAAATACCACTCCCATTGAGATAAAATATTAGATATTTGTGTTGCAAACGGTTCGTTATTATGGAGGCGCAAAACTGAAGATGACGACTACCTACCATTATTTGCTTTTAAACAAGCAATTGCTGAACATATATGCAATGTAAGAAATAAATCATCTGCAGAAAAAAAGGAAGACCTTTATCTTGTACACCAACTACAAGCCGAGTTGGGAGAGAACATGGTGCTACTCCAGCAAAATTAAGGAAAAAACCTCTCATGACTATTTACTGTATTTCATCTGATTGGACTCAATTGTTACAATAATTGTAAATTTAGATCTTTTGTTTTTTGCAGAAAATGCCAGATATACTTGTGCCTAAATAAAGACAGGAATTGTTTCTTAGATTTTCATTTATAAGTAGCATGAAAATTCTTATATAACTGAGCCCTAATTTTCCTTTTTTAGTTTCACTCATGTGAAGCCATTTATGATAAGTATCGAAATTCTTTTTTCTGTAATTTTTTTTGGAAATTTTAATAAACTAGACCAATAAAAGCAATGTTTGATGATTTAATATTTTTTTTACTAAAACAAGTAGCTCATACAATAGAGGGGTAATTTACGTTACAAAAACCGAAAAGTAGTGTTTTGCAGGTCGAGACAACGCAGATTCCTGAGCAAGCCGTAAGCAAATCAGCCTTAAATTGATAGG
>OV651827.1:23479905-23574905 GCA_927349885.1 Psylliodes chrysocephalus | reverse complement strand
GTGAATGGTCGAGTGGGGAATCCTACCAAGGCATCAGAATTAATTTTAAATAATTAAATTAAATGAAAAAATCCCGGCCAACGGTGGGATTCGAACCTGAGACCTTCCGATCTCAAAGTCATGACTCTAACCACTGAGCCAACCCACCCCCTCAATTGGTATTAATTTTTATTTCATATTTTTCAGGTGCAGAAAAGCCAACTGAGACTGAGGGAGCTATTATTACTGTTATTTATTACATAATGTAATTAAGACTTTGTATATTTTATATTAAAACAATAAATTGAATATTTTATTAAGGAACATCTTTTTCTAGGTTATAATTATAATAATTATGGAATACTACTACAAATTTTATTAAAAATTACTACAATTTGTATGAATTTTTACTATTTATTGTGTAAAATTTTCGTATTTATTTTCATAAAACGCAATACATTTTTAATATAAATTCATACAATGAATAGCAAAAATTATAATAATTTGTAGAACAATTTTTATGATGCATTTGAATATTTTTACTAAATATTGTAGATAATAACTCTACAATACATTCTCCACAAATGTTTGGAAATTTTTACTACAAATTGTCCCTGTCCCTATATGTACTATTTATTGTAGAGAAAAAATCTATAATTGTAGAAATTTGTTCTACAATTTTTTTTCCGTGTGCAAAGAGTATCATTTAGAATGCCAGGCATTATATATCTTTATTCTAGTTTGTGTCTGTGTAATATTATGTATTGTGATGGGACTGATCTTATAAAATAAACATTTGAAACATTTTAGTTCTTATTTTATTTGCCAATAAAAGGTATTTAAAAAATATATTTTTTATGTGACATCTGTGACAAATTGTGAAAATGAATAAACTTACAATAAAAACTAAAAAATGGTAGGTAAAGTGTCATATAAAATTTTTTTCTACATAACCTGATATATATTTAAAAATAATCTCAAATTATGAAGAAAAGTCAGTTTACTAACTAATAATGTTTATAGATGATTTTCAACGTATTAAAAACCAAACAAATATCACGCTAACTAAAATATTCATTTATTAATAGTTGTAGTGCTTGAAAACAGTATGATGTTGATAATAATAACTACACTTAATACAAACTCAAATAATAATATAATAATAATATTGACTCTTGTACAAAGTTTTGATCTGAACTTACAAATGATAAAATTATTGGAAAAAGTGAACACCCATTTTAAATTACCACAAGCCGCCACTGGTTGTGACCATTCACAAAAAGTTACCCTGTGTTCAAAATCGATAATAGTGAGTTCTTGATGTAGTTGCATATGATACGGATGCATTTTTTTTGGAAAGTATTCTTTGTACGGACGTATAACTTATTTCCTGATCTTTTGAAATATTTCTTATACTTGTATGCGGATTTTCGGTAACTGCTAACAAAACATTTAGTTCATTTTCCTCTTTAGTAACAGTTTTTGTTCTATCAATTTTCTAATATGAAACTGACCCTGTTCGGTTAAATTGATCCATCAGTTTTTCGATCGATGTTTTATTTGGCGTTCTACACTCTGGAAATCGTTCTTTATAAACTCTAATTGCTAACAAAGAGTTTTTATTGCATTCTCCCAAAATCCATACCATATCAACTAATTCTTCACGACTATAGTTCATACTAAAAAACTGGCGAGACTTTGTAGAAAACAAATAATCCAACACTAATGACAATAATAACAAATTGTCAGTATTGGGAGTTTTCAAAACAAATTAAAAAAAAATTAATAAACAAAAAATTTTGTAGATTTCATTTGTAGGTTGTGGTTGCAATGTTTATTTCTTTTTCTAATAAATGTATAAGAGACATTACATATTGTCAGAAACTTACTTAATCGATAATAAATAATTACTTCAAGTTAAATTCAATTAATTACTAATGATGAATAAAATGTATTTCCAATCAATTATTTTCTGAATTTTCGTTTTTACCACTAAAATTTAAAAATCTCTAAAAACTATTAACTTTTGGTATAGGGAATGCTTAAGTCAAATTAAAGTATAATTAGGATACTTCTGAACGATGATATAAAATACAGGGTGAACCATTTAAAAAAAATGAGAAAATTATGTATTTGTGTTTTGACTCACCCTGTACAGATTTGATGCGAATTGAAAAAAGTAGTGTTTCCGGATAAAATTTGACCATGACCGAAAAACTGTGGTAGAAAAAAAATTGGTTGTCAATTGTTTCTTTTGCAAGATATAGATCATTGAATTCAATACGATTTTCATACAAAACTGATTATATCCTGCCAAATACCCCGTATAAACCAATAATAATTTATATTTTTAGAATGGGAAAAGCAAGAGTAATTCAAATATAAAATAAAATACAGGGTGATCCATTAAAAATAACATAAGTTGGTTCCTGAAAGAAGTTATTAAACACCCTGTATATTCAAAAATAATGTTAAAATATGTAGTTTAACGTTGTCTACCGTTCTGTAAAAATATTTTTTTATATCTCTAATAATGGCGGAGATATTGAATTTTTTCACACTAATGGATCATTATTCAACCACAGCATTTTTACTAGCTTTGCAATGATGTATGACAAGTAGAGGAATTTTAATTTTTTTTGTTCTATTTCTAAATCGGAATAATCTATAATTTCTAATTACAAGTCAAAAAAATTCGAATTTTCCAATTTTTAAGTCAAAAAATCAATTTTTCTGTATTTCTATCTCGAAAAAAAATGTAGTACATCTATATATGGAAACACATTACCTATTCAATAAAACATAATTATCTAATCACAATCCATAATTAAAAAAAAAAACTACAATCACATTCCGTTTTAGGAAGTACAAATCGACATGGACCATAACAAAATATGCATAACAAATAAATGAATCTAGTGTGCCAAGCAGTGCATCCCATTTGGAGTGCAACCTAACGAGATTCACCGGGTGAAAGTATATTCGCCGGTAGTTTTGGTGGATGTTAGTTAGCCTCTCCTTCTTGGAGAATAAACCCTCTCCACCGAATAGTATATATACCCACCTCCGACGAAGGGTAGGCATCAGTCAGGTTTCGGTTGTTTGGTTTGTTATCATGAAGCCATTTTTGGTAAGTTCTAGATTTTTTTATTAAAATTGTTGAATATCGATAGCAAGAATTTTAGATCTAATATTTATTTAAAATTATTAATGTACAGAAGGTTTAAATTAATTAAATAAACCTTTAATAATATTTCTTAAATTAGAGTTCTTTTGTTACCATTTACATTTTTAGGGACTTTTTCTATTTAAAAAATGTTCCCTTGGTTTTTCATTTTTTAATTTAGGGTGAGATTACAGAACGTCTGCAACTTTGCAGATCTGCAAATATGGCGGCAACTTTGAAAATCTGCAAATTTGACTGACTTACACATGCAAATATCAAGTTTTCGTATTCCAAATTTGGGTTTAGTGTTCTTGGGGGTAATAAACCACAATAAATATTGCAAATTTGCAGATATTTTTTGGAATACTTGCATTTGTAAGTCCGCCATATTTGCAGATTTGCAAAGTTGCAGGTCTGCAAAGTTGCAGACGTTCTGTAATGTCACTCTTATTCTATTCGCGATATTTGATTTTTTGGGGGGGGGAGGTAAGATAGAACAGTAGACTCATAAAGGCTTAGAAGAAACCTATGAATTAAAAAAATATAAGTAGGTCTAAATGTTATTTAAATTTATTAAGGTTTTTTGGGGGTTTTAGTTCAAGTAAGTATGTCAAAAATAATAATAATTATTAGAGAAAAAAAAGAACAAACATAGAAAATAGACTTCAAATATATTAAAAAAACACTTACTAAAAACAAACAAAAATTAATTTTCATTATCATAATAAATGTTAAAAATGTAAGGCCACGAAGTAAAATAGATTTACTCGTGCAAAAATTTAACTAAAACTACAAATTGGTATATTAGTGTCCCAATTCTGTGTCCCGATTATTTACTTTTGTTAATTGTTCCCGGACTATTTGGCTTGCATTTTATTAGGGTGTGTGTGGACCCCCATTTTTTATTACGCCCAACGTAGACCCTTCGAGTCTCCCGTGGACCCCTGGGCGTCCACATGGACCACTTTGGGAAATACTAATCTAGAGTATATTTCTCACAAAAAACCTGCGAGAGTACTACCCTAACATTTATAATTTACCCCCTAGAGAGTTCTGAATAGCAGCATGTTTTGTACTGCTTTCAATTCACGAGCGCTATAGGCCGAACGGATAGTAGTATTCAAATTTTTCAAAAACCTTCTTATACCTAAACAAATACACTTCACAATAGTTTTTGGTTCGAGTAGATAGGAATGGCGAACGTTCAAAGTCTACTGATATTTGTAAAAGTCATTAAAATTGCTTAAGCGCGATTAAAAACTCACGGTCATAGTTCAAGATATACGGAAAAATTTAAAATTACCGTAGAGCGCTAAAAAGTCTTCCATTACTGACCTCTTGTTCAAAAATTATCGCATAAAAAACACAGTTTTTCATTATTTAATTATAATTTGGATATGTTCACCAGAGCATGTATTTAGGCATATTTGCAAAATTTAATTTTTCCGATTTTCTTGACCTACAACCGTGCATCTATAATTAAGTCTCAATCATACATTATTCTCGTTAAAAACACACCCTTTGGAGACAATAATCTAAACTACATTTCTGATTGATTTATCGCGAAGAATTTTCTCTAATTAGTTTGTAAGGGAAAATATAAGGGTAGCAAGTTAGGGGTAACTTTGATAAAATTTATAAAAAATCAGTCAATTTTGTTTCCTCACTTTTTCCTTAATTATCAAGTTATCTACTCAAACAAAAAAACTATTACAAAGTATATTCATTCGGGTATCATGCTGTTTTTGAAAAATATCCATACGATCATCCTTTTAGCTCATAGCGCTCGTGAAATAAAAACAGTGCAAAACATGGGACAATCAACAAAACATGATGCTCTTCAGAACTCTCTAGAAGGTAAACTATAAATGCTACTATAGCACTCTCGCGGGATTTTTTGTGGCAAATATCCTCAAGATGAAGAATGTATAAAAAAAAATTTTTTTTTAATAATACAAGCCAGATAGTCCGGGAGCAAATGAAAGGAGATCATCAAGATATCGAACTGAACCGACATACATAATTGTTCATTTTTATTTGTAAAATTGTGAATTCTAAATATTTTTCTTAATGACCTATAATTGCGGTATTTTTTCTATTATGTCTTTTAAGAAACCTAAAAACCTAGGTACAGAAAACCTATAACTGCCAACTGCCATCCCAGAATATACCAGCTGAGACAAAACTTTATTAATACCTAATTTATTATTAAAATTTGCGAAATGGATGATTAGATATTTAGAAATTGGATTTTCATTTTATTAATTAATTAATTTATTTATTTACTTCACTCATCTGCTCTATATAATAAATATTATGTGGCTAATTAAAAATTTAAATTATCCTGAACTGAAATTAACAAATTATTAAAGAAAGGACAAACTATTATTATATAACTCAAGAGAAGTATTATTTACTTGGCTTCAATGCAACATGTAAGAGTTTCGTAGTACCCCCCATTTTTAGGATTATTTTTTTAATTTTATTAAAAAAAAATATGTATGTAAAGGTTAAATCTGAAATCACTTTTTTTAAATTTTATTTTTTTTTTTTCTGAAAGAAGCCTGTATTTTTTTTTGTGTCTTTGGCTTCAAGAACTTAGGTCATTATCCTGGTGTAGGTTAAGAATTGTACTAGTAGTCTAATACTCCATAGTGCAGAAGTGCTAGTACTCTAATACTCCTAAACCCCTACAAACAGATACCAACAAATTTTGAAATAGTGGATTTACACATACATATTTTATGCTTTCACTAAAAATTAAAAATATTACGTACCTTGTGAAAAAAAAAAACTTAAAAAACGTCGATTTGACAAATTATATGTGAGCATCCCTTCAAAAATTTTAAATAAGAAATAATTTCGAGAAACATCTTGTTCGAAAGGGATCTTAATTACCTCTTTAGCTATATAAAGTTTTTTAAATTTGACGCAATAATAACTAAGAAAATTAATTTTGAAAATGTAAAATTTTTTATTGTTTTTTTTTTATTATTATTTCAGATATCCACTTTAGTGTTAGCAGTCGCCGGCATAGCCATATGCGGCGAGGCCACCAAAAAAGTAGAAAACAAAAACGAAAAACGCGGCATCCTTTCCAGTGACATCGGAAGTGGATACGGCGGTGGCCATGGAGGCGGTATTGATTTTGATATCGACTTGGGTAGTCATGGAATCAGTGGAGGTAGCTTAGGAGGACACGGAGGTAAGAACAGAATAAAATACTATCGACTTAACTAATAAAAACAAAAAAAATGTAGAAGATTTCGTAAAAGATACTTCTTGATTGGTCATGTAAAAAAATAAGGATCAGAATCAAAAAGATATAGACCCTTGTAGAAGCAGATAAGCTTAAAATGTGATCTACACAATAATTCCAAGATTTTTAATTTGATTAACAGAGTCTAAGCTATGCCAATTTAAGTTATAATCAAAAAATGTAGTTAGGAACAATAAAAATGCATGACATATATTGCCATTCAAAAAACATCATTCTAACAGTTTATCGAGATCAGGCTGAATTCCAAGGACATCATCATGATTTTTAGCAATTTAGAATATTAAACAATAAATAATATCATTAATAAATAAGTTAAATAGTAAGGGTCCTAGATGTGACCCCTGAGGAATACCTAAAGTTACTTAAAATGAGTTATAATAGTGACGAATAATTAGTTTAATCTCGAGTTATATTGCTTTAATAGCTTGAATCTATTGTCTATTGCAGTAATGCTCCATATTTAATAAGTTTTTAAGTAAAATAGTTTAATTAACCCTGTCAGAAGCTTTAGAAAGATCAGTATATACAAAATTGATTTGTAAACCTTTTTATTGGGCGATTATATGGAAATATAAAAAGATATATTGACTTTGAGTGACATTTAAATCAATATTTACTTTTCTCTCTCTTTGTTATTCATCTCATCCTTGTGGAAACAAATTAAAATTTAATTATTTAAATCCTAGGTGGAATCAGCTATGGAGGCAGTCTTGGAGGAGGCTACAGCGGCGGCCATGGAGGCAGTCTTGGCGGTGGATACGGAGGAGGTGGTTATGGAGGCGGTGGTTACGGAGGTAGTATTGGAGGTGGTTACGGAGGTGGTTACGGAGGAGGTATTGGAGGTGGTTACGGAGGTGGTCTAGGAGGCGGTCTAGGAGGCGGTTTCGGAGGTGGTCTTGGAGGTGGTGGTGGAGGCGGCGGCGGCGGCGGTGCCACTGTCAGCGTAATTAGCCAAGCTGTAGCTGTTCCAGTTCCACAACCCTACCCAGTCACTGTAACTAGACCCGTAGCAGTACCTGTAGCTCAACCCGTTGCCGTACCTGTACCCAGACCTGTCCAAGTAAGTAACATTGGATTCTATCATTTTAGAATCACCTTATTTTTTAATTTTTCCTTATTACCCTGTTGTTGTTTTAGGTATCAGTTCCAGTACCTCAGCCCGTCGAAGTACCAAGGCCATACCCAGTAATTATCACTCGTCCAGTACCAGTAGCAGTACCTACTCCAGTACGCGTTGCAGTACCGCAACCCGTTGGTGTACCAGTACCTCAACCATACCCTGTAACTGTACCTCAACCCGTTCCAGTTAGAGTACCACAAACTATCGTAGTACCCGTTGCTCAACCGATCCTTGTTGGAGGTGGTGGTGGAGGTAAGAATAAATCATTTAAATTTATAATGGATTTAAGTACAAGAACGACACAACAAAAGTTTCCCGTGTCTATTTAAAAGGGAGGTTATGATATTTTGACAATTTTCTTTTTTATTATCTGGTAAGGCTATAAGGACTAGAGAGAAGTTTTCATATTCACGGTGTCAAACGTGAATTCACTTTTTTGTACATTTATGATAAAAACTGAGGATGTGATAATATTAACAGACATTTTCATATTCCTTCAACATTCTAAATCCAACAACTACGTTGGAACCAATACAAAAAGTTGCCTATTAAGTAAAATGTACAAAAATCGAAGCATTTTCGTTAACAATCAGGAAGCCTTACGATTGTAGTATGTTTTATTAGGTTTCAGTAATGGAAAAAGTGCTAATTTTCAATCTTGAAAAGGATATTTTGATTTTAGTAAAAAATATTTAAAATATTTGGAAAATAAAAACTACTGATGACGTTTTTAACAAACAAAAACAGGAAAATGTTAATGAATTATATACGTCTATTGTTTCAGGTCTTAAACATCCTTCATTTTGTTTTTTTTTTTTTTTTAATTACTTTTACAATAGTGACTAGTTTCTTTACTGCTCAAATGAACTCCTTCATTGTTCTTCTTCTATTTCGATGATTCCTTGCTTCTTGGGACATCCAGCCCTCTTTATAAATTATACCAGTGCCATCTAACGTTGAAACTCATTAAGAAGAATGCAGACAGTGTTACAGACAGTAAAATTACTACAAAATACCAAATTCATTGGCAACCAACGAATACATCAATGGTATATTAAATGAAAATACATTTGTGTTGACTTGGTGACTAACTAACTATAAAGTACTTACTGACTCTAGATATCCAACACAGCAGGAGTACCAACCTGAAATCAGAAAAACAAATCAATACATTAGCCCCAAAAGAGGTATTTTGAGCAAAATATAGAGAGTACACTCTTTCGCAAGAGTCACATAATACACTTTTTTTAATTTAGACTTAAAAGTAATAGTTTCTACTTTGAAATTGAAACTGTGAAAGAAGATATTTTTTACTACTTCCAAACGACATGAAACATTTTTAAAGCAACTTAGTAAGTCACTCTTGCGCTATTCCAAGATGGCAGAAAGATTGGTGCAGTTGATTAAGCTTGCTCAGACTTTTCTCTAACGTCACGTGAGCACATATGCGATCAAAGAGTCATTCTTGCTATTCCAAGATGGCAGAAAGATTGATGAAGTTGATAAAGCTTGCTTAGACTTTTCTCTAACGTCACGTGAGCAAATATTTGACTTTAAAATAGAAATTAAAAAAATAAAATGTGCAATATACTTGAAATAAATATAACAGAGGGTATCAAGATTTTCATTGTTATTATATTAGCAATACAATATTCACAGAACAATGAACAGTAACAGTCAACTGTCATACGTCATCGTACAGTACCAACTTAAAATATTACAGAAATTAAAACATAAAACTCATTTTTTTAATTTTCAGGTGGAATTGGAGGTGGATTAGGAGGTGGAATCGGTGGCGGACTCGGAGGTGGATACGGAGGCGGTATCGGAGGTGGATACGGAGGCGGATACGGAGGCAGCATTGGAGGTGGATACGGAGGCAGTATTGGAGGCGGCTACGGAGGTAGCGGTGGCTATGGAGGACATGGAGGCTCCATTGGAAGCTCTTACTCCAGTTCAATTTCTCACGGTAGTTCTCTTGGAAGTGGACACGGCATTTCCTTAGGAGGAGGTTATGGAGGTGGTCACGGAGGAAGTTACGGAGGAAGTTACGGAGGTGGTCATGGTGGAAGCCTGGGAGGTTACTCAAGCGGTCTAGGTGGTTACTCAGGTGGGCACGGAGGAAGTTTGGGAGGCTATGGCGGATCCATCAGCATTGGAAAATCGATCTCAGTAGGCGGAGGTCATGGGGGTGCCTCCAGTTATTCCAGCATCTCGCATGGTTACTCAAAACACTAAATTTTTTAAGACTAATTTTTGCTCATACAAAAAAAGATAATTAGGCGATTTGAAAAGTTATTGATCAATGTGATAGCAGTATTTTTTTATTGTTTAAGAATGTATATATTTTGAGACTTTAATAAAAAGTATATTTTTTTACCAACATGTTTTTTCTTCAAACGTTGCAATTTTTAAAATTCATTTTATAAATAATCAAATATAAAAATATGTTTAAAATTTCAAAGAAGCAAATATCTGTCACTTCTCTGAGGTGCCCAGTTGAACCTGGTATACTCATTTCCTTATTGGCAAACCAAATGAGGAGGAGCATCATTTTGCTGGAACCAAATGGTTTTGTCTACTTCATTATTTTTCCCCAGGGTACAAGGTCATTACTGTTGGAACGATATCGGTCTAAAGAAGGTTTAAATATTGTTCTTAAGGTACCATTTCGGAACGCGAGACCTAGACAGGCGACAAGCGACCGCGTAAGAAGATCGAAAAGGTGTCTCTTACGTCTAAATCACATGTAATTAAATAAATCACATTTGGGACAGAGCGACCGTTGCAAGAGAGGTGACAGCACTTCTAACACGGCGGTGTTTACTGCCTTGTTGGCTGTCGCCTGTTGAATGTCTCGATCTCGCGTTCCTAAATGGTATCTTTAGATTGCACTCAATCAAAAATGGGCCTATTATGTGTTGGTAAATGATTCCTATCCATACATTGATCTTTTGAGGGTGCTCTATGAGAGTTTTAGCCTTGTCAGTAGCACCAATTATGGCGGTTAACAGATCCACTCAGCATTAATGTGGCTTCAACCAAAAATAAAATGTCTCTTGAAAAATTTGAATACCGATTACTGTTGTGTCTTCCCTTAAAAACTTGAAGATAGAGGAAGCGAGAAAGAAGATACAAGTGAAAAATTATAAGAAATAACACAATTCAAAGAATGTGTCCGAGTTAAACGCTAATGATCCTGTAGTATAACTTTTATGCGACTTATAAGTCATGTAAATTATTTAATAAGTTTGTCTTAAAATTGTTTAAATGATTAATAAGTTTATAACTTTAAATTGTTTAATTAATTAATAATTTCGTGTCTTCAAATTTCTATTTTTTTTTGTTTTTATACATAAACAGGGATATGTGTAATCTATTATCTTTCCTACTGATAGGCAACCAGTAATACATTGCGCTCTATGCAACCAGTAATACACTAGTTGGCGATTGGGACATTAGGATTAGAGGTTTTGGTACATACACGAAAACACGTTAGAGGATGTATATTGAGTTTCAAGCTTTAATAAACAACGAGTGATATTTGTACTCAACTCATGCTAGAAAAAAAAATTTTTCTATGTCTAGGAGTGGAGATATTTGATTCCTATTAAATAATCCGAAAATTCCCTTTGGGGTTGATTGGCGCCCTATTTGACCTTGCAAGTCGTTCACTTTAGGACAGGTTAAAGTGGTATTTATACCTAACTTATGCTAGCCAAGTGCTAGCCTCAGTCATCTGTTTTGTGCCCTTTGTAATGGTAAAAAGTATGAATTTGGCATTGAGCAGTATACTGGACAACCATATGTCAGAATCGGCCTAAATCACATACTTTGATTACTATACGAAGCAAGAGAGAGGTCCGACACGCCCAACATAGAGCGCGGCCATTTTGAACCCTATGACACAGTTTATAGCTAAAGAATCAGATCGCTCACTCTGCCTCAGCACTTTTGATCTCAATGTTCCAGTTTATACACTGCGCAACTCGGATAATACAATATATGACAACCGCCTATAATAAAACAGCAGTCTTCTGCGTATCCTGAATTTGTATCCCTGGAGTGGATGTTATTTTGGAACTTTCAACTGGTCCGAGTAAGCTAACTGATTCTTTAGCAATAAACTGTGACTTCCAAAATAATATTCACTGACACTGACAGCAGCAAGCAAAATATCAGGTGCGTTTTAATCATCCGCTTCTGCTTCCGGAATTATTGGTTTAGTCGTTTTAACCTGTCAGATTAAAACAAGAAAACCGACAATTCCGAAGCAGAAGTGGATGATTAAAACTTACCTATTAAAAATATTGCGCCAAGATGTAGGCAACACGTAACAAGGGATTAAAATGGTGGAGTTTTCTATCTCCTTTTAAAAGGCACTCAGAAAGCTGCGAAGTGCGACCATTCTCCGTATAGTAAAAGAAAATTAAAGTATGTGGCCTAAATACTGTTTTATAGAGTAGAAGTTTGTTCGACAGGGATAACTTGCTTCGTCTATTCATTTAGGGGTACAGAGACCTCAGAATACCCGATTGTTTAGCTACCCTGTCTTTCATGTGGGTCTTGAACAATAATGTCTTGTCTAGCCGAAAACCAAGATATTTTATTTCTCTTTTAACCGTGCTAGGTTGATTTTTTACCTGAATGGGCGTGTCTATGCCTTGGACACGCCTTTTTGAAATTATTATAGATTCGGTTTTCATAGAATTTACTTTCATTTTATTTTCGGCTAAGTAAGTCATTAATGCTCCATTAATATGATCATCCAGCCTACTGCTCGCTATTTGGGCTGAATTATGGCTAGTGAATATACAAATATCGTCGGCGTATACTGCGCCGTTTGTACCCTATTATGTCCCATTGGTAGATCATAAGTCCTGTGGTACTCCCGCCATTGCTAGGAAACGTCCTGTTATTGAATTTATTGTTATTTCAGATAATTTCTTCATATAAATATCTATTAGGTTGCTACAAATCGTTGAGCACAAGCAACCAATGTTTAACTTTTAATATGTACAATATATTTGATTTGCAAACGACAATAAAATAGAAAAAACGTTGATTGAAACCACCATCTTGGACCAAGTGACAGCGTCTCCCTACATTCTACCTCCATGATTACCGTTATCTAAAAAATAGACTACAAAACCACATTTATTGGAATTATTTTTTAATATTTTCAAAAGTTACATTCATTATTCCACATATTGGACCCACCCTGTATAATGATTTAATGAATTTTTAATAGAGTTGGACCATCTTTCACGAACTGTTATTTTAATATTTTATTCTTAGTAAACAAATCATCTTTACATGTTTTTATATCAATTTCTTAAATGTTTACCAAAAAAATATTAAATAATATCTAATTACTTGATGATCTGAAGAAACAACGTTATTTTACTAATCGCAGTAACGAAACAAAGTGTGATTAAAAAATAACGATATCGTCCAACTCTACTTTTGTTCTAAATTGACATTTCTATCTTTAAATATTTACGTTTATTTAAAAACGATTTGTGAATACATATGTAAATGAATGAAAAAGACGAGTTAGGAGTTTGAATTACATAAATTAGAATAAATACTCGTATTTATTTAAAACTACTAAATAAGAATTGCTGACTACTAGAAAGCACGAGGCCAATAAATTATAACAAAAAAAGAAGAAGATTTAAGGTTATACATTCTTTGTTGTTTTCGTCAGTTTTGTTATGTTTAAAACAACTAGTTTTTCAAGAAAATGTTTATAAAACTAAAGCATTTTTAGTTCTATAGGTATATAAAGTGCTTAATTTAAAATGGAGTGTAATTTTTGTGGTTCAACAAGAGACTGTGTTAAAAAAACCAACGAATACTATGTGGATATGTTGTATATTGTTATACCAAACTTTGTAAGTTCATTTTTTATTTAAATATGATTAGATTTTTGTTTTAAAGATACAAGAACAGTGAATATTTGTTGTACATGTTCATAACTAACTTTTTTTACCTATTTCCCTAGTTAGATTTAAAACAAAAATAGTAAATACATTCCTCTCTAAACATATAGATATTGTTTGATATTTTACTCATTGAACGAAGACTGAAAGGTAATAGCAAACAAATATGATACTTTATGTTAAAAATAGCAGTCCTATTTAATTATTTAAGATTTTATACACTTTCCAAATACATTGAACATAAATAGACTGTCATATCTAATCACAATCATAAAAAACCAAAAAGATAGTTACTTATCCTGTAAAGCAATGTGGGTTGATTCAGTTATTAATAAAAGCAAGTACTTTTCATTCCTTTACTAGGTATAACTTGCTAAATACATTAATTTCTTTACAAAGCATCCAAAACAAAGTAAGTATAGAATAAAGATGCGTTTAGTCAGCCTGATTTAGTTTTAAGCATTAACATAGACATTATAAATTTAAGAAGTTTATAAAAAGACAGTTTATACAAAATATTTATAAACATTAGCATAAGATTTGACATTTAACACTGAAAAAACTGTGTGATAGCTGCTCTGATAACTATGGCACCATTATTATTAATAGAAAGGCATAGAAATAGAGTTAGAAGATATAAAGTTAGGCCAATAAATAAAGAAATACAGAAAGTGTAGGATTTGAAGGGTGAATTTGATAATGAACAATTTATCAAGTATGTGAGATCATTTCCAGTCTTCAATAGATCCATATGTAGTAAAAGATGCTACAAAAAATCCTTTATTGCCAGAACACCAGTTTATAATGATATTAAAGTACTTAAATACTACAAACTTTTTATCTGACTCAGTGTTGCACAATAAACCATGTTTTAGTTACCTTGAAAAGGGCTGTACATAAAACTATTAAAGAAACACTGACAATATTCCTGCCTCAGCAACCTCAAAAACATTTAATATCATAGAAATAGAATTCAAAATTATGTTAGAGCTGTGGATGGAAAGAATGTAACCATCTAAGCACTGGCACACTCTAGAAGCAGTAGAAGCAGTCTGTGTTGCCTATTATAGATTTGTGTTTGGGGTCAAGGCACGATTCAGATGTGTTTAGGGGTAGTAAATTTGGTTCTGCTGTTTTAAATATGCAGGAAAAATTACCACCTCCAAAGGAAGCTTCCATATTTTATTGTAGATGAATCTGCCTTTCCACTATATGAAAATATCCTGAGACCTTATCAAAAAGAATTTTCAATTATTGCTATTGTAGTAAAAAGGATTTGCTTGTTTCCAAAAGAAAATGGAATTTTCTGATTATATTGATGATTTGGGTAACATGCACTTAGGCAATTGGAGAAAAGATGGTGTGGGTTCAATAAGGAATATTCATCATATTGGAGCAAATAATTATGCTCAAAATATAAGACTTAATAGAAATACTTTGGCAAAATATTTTGTATATATCCAAATGGAAGTCATCCATGGTAGTAAAATCATGTATTATGGGGATATTTACCAAGATAGTAATTATTATTTATAAGTTTGTTAATCTAGTTTAGAAAGAATAATAAATAAATAGGTGAAATAATTATTTTCAACACTGTTCGATAAATAATTGTTCAAAAAGTTCAGTCCTTTTTGGAAAATAAAAATAATATATCTAAAAAACTCCAAACTAATAAAAAATACTTTAATAAAATAAATTCTGTTTGTAAATTTAAAATAATAAATATAACAAACTTCAAACTAAAACCAAATGCCTTAATTAAATAAATCTTTTCTCAAGCTATGGTATCCAACAAAAAGTTTCTAAACATACAGGAGTAACTATTGATAGTAAGTCTCTAGTCGATTTTGTATTAACTAATGATGATAATTGTGATGCTGAAGTTCATGATACTCTGAAAATCAGTGATCATTCTGTGATTTCTGTAATTTTTTCCAATACAAGCAATACTTCAAACAAAGTTATAAAGAAGTATATTAATTATAATGAAACTAACATTTTTAATATACAAAATGATCTGATTATGTGCAACTGGAATCTTAATACTATTGATGTTGAAGTAATTTATCATGAGTTATATTCAAATTGTGAAAGAGTTATTAATAAGGTTTCCCCTATTCAGACATGTACCATGGTTTGATAATGAGGTTTACACTAAAATTAAAATCCAAGATAATGCTTACAAGTCTTTCAAGTCATGTGCAGAACATCAAAAGCTGAATATGGAATAAATTTAAAAAATGTTGAAATGAGATAGTTTATGTGCTGAAATCAAAAAAAATCTACTTATTATTTTAATAAAATTGATTGTTTCAAAGAAAATCCTAAAGAGATGTGGAAAACTTTATAAAAACTAGTAAATATTAAATTAAATGATGTGACTGATCATGTTCAATTTAGTGATTAAACAGGCCATATTATCCTTTATGATATGTTGACATAGTAACTAAATTTAAGGAACATTTTGTTGAAAGTATTATGGATAATATTGGAAGTATTGATGCAACTGTTCCCTGGCATAATCTAAACAATAATTTATACTTACCATTTCACAACTTTAATTTAATAACTTTACATGACTTATATAAAATTTTGAACTCATTAGATAATAAATATTCTGCATTTAATATTATTAATTCTAAAGTTCTAAAGGAAGTGTATGCAACAATTGGGCACATTATTTTAAACTTAAATAGTACCTCACTTGATACTGGCAAAGTTTCATCTGAACTAAAAATTAGTACTATTGTTCCAATTCAAAAAGTTAATAATACAATAAAATCTAAAGAATTTAGGCCTGTAAATACTCTCCCGTCAATTGAAAAGGTATTAGAGCTGGTTGTGTAGGAACAACTACTTGAACATAATAATTCTATTTTAATAACTAACCAGTCTCGGTTCAGAAAAAAGTATTCCTATGAGTCTGCATTACAGTTAATGGTGACTAAATTTTAAAATGATGTGGATGAGAATAAATATATAGTAGCTGTTTTTTTAGACCTGAAACGTGCATTTGAGACCATTGATAAGGGTATTTTACTTAAGAAAATTCAACAATATGGTGTAGGTGTAAAGTATACCAGTGGCTGAATGATTATCTGCAAGGTCGTAGACAAAAAGTACATTTTAACAATCAGATATCACCCAAGATTAACACTGACACATGGGTTCCGCAAGGAAGTGTTCTAAGGCCGCTTTTTATACTATCTTTGAATGATATTGGACTGTTTGTTGATTGTGAATTCATTAATCTCTTTGCTGATAACACTCTGCTAGCATGCTCTGATATAAATTTAATGAGTGCAATCGAAAAAATGAATAAAATACTGGAGAAAATTGCCCAGTATTTTCAACTTAACAAATTGAAATTGAATGTAACTAAAACAAAAGCATTTATTTTTACAACTAAACATAAATATAGCTTACTTGATATCAATGATGTTAATTTACAAATAAATAGTGAAAAAACCGCAATAGTCCCAACTATTAAGTATTTAGGTATCCAATTAGATAATCTACTTACTTTTGATGATTTCTTTAATTATATTAATAAAAAAAAATTTGAAAAAATTATATTTCTTCTCTAGAATTTCAAATAACTTGTCAACTTCAACTAAAATAACAGTATACAATTATTCAGCCTCACTTCGATTATTGTGCCTCCATTCTTCATTTATTTAATCTCACAAAGTTAAATCAACTTCAAAAACTACATAATCGAGGCATGCGCATAATATTAAAAACTAATTGTCTTGCACCAATTGGCACAATGTTAAATTCTCTTCAATGGTTTTCGATTCAGCAAAGGTTGTACTACTTGACAATTATGTTTATTTATAAAATAATTCATTCTTTGGCTCCATCCTATTTTCATCAATTTATTTGTTATCATAAAGATATTCATGATTACAGCACAAGATCAACTAACAATATATACATTAAAAAAGTTAATTATTGGCATCGTTATTGTATAAAGGTTTCCAAGAATATAATAAACTGCCCAGGGGCTTGAAGGATTGTAATTCATTAGCAAGATTTTAACTTTTATATATTTGATTATTACTCTTCTATTTTACTTTTTTATTCTTCTTTTTTAATATTTGGGTTCATGCTTTCAACTGTTATTTGTTTTATTGTTAATTAAGGCTGTCTAAACTCAAGATTAAAAGTATCTTTGTAATGTGTAACAAATTTATTTTTATTAACTCATATTAGTTAATAATAATTATCTAAGTTTTAAGTGTACTGTATTTTTATTTCTATAATATTTTTTTTTTGTATATTAGGTTTATCCTACTTCAATAAATATCTATCTATCTATCATAAATTCAATCTGTTTGTAAGTAATGTTAAAATAATATAAGTACCTAACAAACTCCAAAGTAATAAACTACTTTCAATTTTCATAAATTATAAATAATACAACTCCAACCAAATAAAAAATATTTTAAATAAGTAAATTAAGTCCTTTTGGAAAATAAAAATTATATAATGAAGCCAAAACTAGTATCAAACTACTTTAAATGAGTAAATTCCGTTCTTTTGAAAAATAAAAATAATATAACAAACTCCAAACTAATAAAAAATACTTTAAATTAATTAATTTAGACTTTTTGTAAATTTAAAATAATATAACAATTTCCAAACTAATAAATTACTGTAAATAAGTAAATTAAGTCCTTTTGGAAAATAAAAATTATATAATGAACCCAAAACTAGTATCAAACTACTTTAAATGAGTAAATTCCGTTCTTTTGGAAAATAAAAATAATATAACAAACTCCAAACTAATAAAAAATACTTTAAATGAATTAATTCAGTCTTTTTGTAAATTTAAAATAATATAACAATTTCCAAACTAATAAATTACTTTAAATAAGTAAATTCAGTCTTTTTGGAAAATAAAAATAATATAGTGAACCCCAAACTAGTATCAAACTACTTTAAATGACTAAATTCCGCCCTTTTGGAAAATAAAAATAATATAACACACTCCAAACTAATAAAAAATACTTTAAATGAATTAATTCAGTCTTTTTGTAAATTTAAAATGACATAACAAACTCTAAACTAATAAAAAAACTGCTTTAAATAATATAAATTCAGTCCTTTTGAGAGAGAGAGAGAGAGAGAGATATGCTTTATTGTCGTAAAAAAATTTACAAAAATTTTATAGACAAAGCGTGTAACTTAAATACTAAACATATTATAAAAATAACTAAACAAACAGAAACAAACAGACAAAATAGGAATAACAATTGCAATGGATATGCAATATCCGTCATTATAATTATTCTAATTTAATTTTTAATTATTTAATATTTAATATTTAATTATTTAATTAATGCCATTGTACATATGTGGAACTCAAATGTCTAAGGTACGTTATAAAATTCTGCTACTGTGTAATATGGTCTTTCTAGAAGAAAAGCTTTAGCCAGTCTTCGGAACTTATCGTATGTATTTATAGATTTTAATTGCATCGGAAGGTTATTATACAATTTTTTGGCATTGTAGGTAATGGAATGTTTTAATAGGTCAGAAGTGGGCATTGTTAAATAAACATCAGTCTCTAAATTTCTTAAACAATGGGAAACAAAAATAATTTAGCAAGCTCCAAACGAAAAACAAATAAGTTAAGTCAGTCTTTTTGTAAATTAAAACTAATATAACAATCTCCAAACTAATAAACTACTTTAAATAAATAAATTCAGTCTTTTTGAAAAATAAAAATAATTAGCGAAATATCTTTAGATATATTAGATAGTGTCAATGGATTTATAAAAATTAAAAAATACAAAAATACAATACAAAAAAAAACAAAAAATATAAAAAAATACTTACAAAAATGCAAAAATACAAAAAAAATACAACAAATAAAAATTTTTAAGATATTTTTTACAAAAACTAATTTTTTTAAAGATATATTTTAAATTTTTTTTTAGACGCCATTTTTCGCACAACTGCTGTCAAATTTTCAAGCATATTAGGCAATAACATACCGATCTAAGTAAAGAATTCTATTTTTTAATCGTAAGAAAAAATACAAATAAAGAAAAACCGACAAAAACAACAAAAAATACAAAAAAATATTTTTTTAATAAATTTTTTTTATATGTCCCATTATTCATTCAACTGCTGTCACATTTTAAAGCAGATTAGGCAATAACAAACGCCGTTACTCAATTCATGCATTTTCATATACATCTTAGATTTCATTAATTATCAAGTCAAATAATTATTTAGTTACCAAATTATTTTATCGATAGAACACAATGCCACAGCTGACCACACACTCGACACTCAAGGTAACTCACCTCGTTCTGCCCAGGAGAGTGCAGCCGACGGTACGCTACCACCGCCATCACTTCCCGCCCCGCCCCCCCCCACTCTTGATTGCCAATGTGCTTTACCATAATACAATTAACAAAAATTTGTTTACCTGCTAACACGGCCATACTGATCTATATTTCGCTCTCGAAATATTCTTTTTTTTTTATGTAACGACTGGTTATTAATTTGTATTTTAATTTATAAAAATATTAAACAAAAAGAAATAAAAATAACAAGATTACAAGATTAGCCGTCAAATTCTTTCCACGCCAATTATTTCGAAAAAGTTTCCTGCTCATCCTCTCGTCACATTCTGGGACGAGGCAAAACCTTGCATTTTTAAATAAGTGACACAACACCCCATGTCTTATAATTTATAACACTTTATTCAAGATTTTAAAATAATTTAAAACACAATCTGCTCTTTGGATATCAACAATATCCGTCCGACATTTTTCAAATAATATGTTTAAAATAATTTTAAAATAAAAACTATGCTCCTCGAATTTCAACAATATCTGAAAAAAACTATAAACTAAAGTTCAGAGGTACTCCTCCTCAAATATTTAACTGACCTATACTTAACTTTTTTTTACTCACCAAAGCAAAAGCTTTAAATGGAAGTTCAGAGGTACTCCTCAGATATTAAATTCACCTGTACTTAACTTATTTAACTTTGTTACTAAATAAAAACAATAGAGAAGTTCGGAGGTACTCCTCAGGGATTAACCTGACCTGTACTTGACTTTCTGGTAACATGAAACAACATTAACCTGACCTGTACGTAACTTTCCGAATGGTAGAATCAACAGTTAATCGTAATTTGGAAAGAGCGCTCGTTAATCCTGACAAATTTTCCCAGTAGCGCGCCTTTGCTATAATTTAATGACTTGGTCACTAGATAGCTTTATTTTTAACTCAGTGGTATGTATTATTAAATAATTATGTCCAAACTTAAACAAATTTAACAATAAATGTTTAAGTTTCTCTGCGTTTTATTTTTCTAAGCTTCTCTCAGCCGATCATTGATGAGACAATATAAATTCCTTTTAATGAAGAAAACATTTTTTTTTCGTCGAATTTCTACCAAAATTAAAAGGTTACAAATAAAGACACTTGTAACCACTCACATCTTTCGCTTATCGCTAGGCTAGGACCACCCTATCATGACTCACGAGTGCTACTCATATTTCGTAGAACGATACGTCGGACTGGGACGCATAAGAATTTTGGTGATATAAGAACAGGAGCACGGCATTCTTACATAGCCATTCATTCAATACGTTTCATTTTATGTATTATTGATTAAATTTGATTCTATATTAAAATCCGATTTATTTCATTTAAAATTAATTAATATAGTTTACACACTATCTGTCAAAAATAACGTAATAGATCACTGCTAAATTATCCCATCATAAAAACAAATTTTGGAACATATACCATTGCATTCAATTCTAAATGGTATTCTACTATTTTTAAAAGTTATGTTGCGTGCACCTTTTAACGTTATCAGTGCTCTAAATTACAATTGGATTAAAATCAATAAATAATATAATTTATTCGAGAGCTAGATGGTTGGTAAGTTTCTTTTTAAAACAATAAGCTCCATAGTGGCACTTTTTTTTTTTCAAAACACGAAAATACCATTTCTATTGGCTATTATTTACCCTTATAGGATGACGCTGTTTCAAATGAATACCATCATGTCGCCAATAACAATTTCAAACAATCAATCAACTGATAAATTTAACGAATTAATACAAAAATGACATTCGCCAATATGGCCAATAACAATCTTAACAATCAATCAACTGATAAATTTAACGAATTAATAATCTTGGAAATACTCACAGGAATGGTCAACCCCCAGGTACTTCCATGGTACTTTTAGTGAATCCTACTTCTGATCTTAGATTTTATTAATTATCAAGTCAAATAATTATTTGTTTACCAAATAATGACGGATAGAACACAATGCATAAGAATTAGCCACATTAGACATTCAAGGCAACTCACTTCGTTCTGCCTGGGGAGGTGTCGACGGTACTTTGCTACCGCAAACGTTTCCTCGCACCCCCCGCTCTTGACTGCCGTTGCTCAATGAGTAATCACACAAAAAATTGTTTACCTGCTAACATATACATATAAAAAAAAAAAAATAAAGAGAAATAAAGAAAAAATAAAAAAAATACTTAAAATTTTTCATGAAATTTTTTATTTTCAATTTTTTTTATATTCGCAATTTTTCATACAACTGCTGTCAAATTTTCAAGCAAATTAACATATGCTGTTATTGTCGATCCAAGTAAACAATTCATACATAAAAATAAAAAAAAAATATTAATACTAATATGTTTCATAACGCAAAATTCATATCACATCCGTATTTGGTGATTGTGGAGATGTGTCTCTATTTGTATTTGTAGAATTCAGCGAGAACAATTCAATGCCGCGAACCGCATAAACGTAACTCAAATGGTTGCCTAATTATTTAATTTTAAAATTCCATTTTAGAATCCAGAAGAGTATACAAACCCGAATATTTGCCAAGACTGTGATAACTTAGTTACTGATATTTTCAATTTCAAAACAATTTGTTTGGAATTCGAAGACAGCCTCTGTAATTATAAAACCGGAGATGCAACCGAAATTGATTTGGAAAAACTAGTTGGGCTAACATCATTCAGCAAAGGCAAACTTTGCAGAGCTTGTTTCGAAGAAATCGAAGATGATTTATTTGTAAATTTCAATGTCGGCGATAGTGTACTCAAGCAGTATCAAAGGAAATGCCTGTTTAATTTGGTAAGTAATATCGATTTTAAATAATTATTTAGTTACTAATGCATAAGAATCAGCCAACAACCACAGCTGATCACATTAGACACTCAAGGCGAGTCAAATCGTTCTGCCGGGAGGAGCGCTGACTATGGTTCGCATCAGTTCCCTGCTCTTGACTGCCGATGTGCTTTACCCATACTACAATTAATAAAAATTTGTTTACTTGCTAACACAAGTAAAGGAGCAACAAGAGAACGGCCTCATTCCTTATGTAAATTAACATGGGAAATCGCTAAGGTTCATTCTGGCAATTTTTGTCTCTTTCAAGGTCACTCGTCTTGACGTCACGTGTCATGACGTCACTAGCCAACTGTTGCTAACCTTACTCGACCTTGTTGTCAGCCTGCTACATCTACCGCTATATGGAGTCACTTATTAATTAATTTATTAATCCGCAACTTACTATACATCATTATCACAGCAACTCAACATACACCATTAATTATTTTATTTATTAAAGAAAAAAAAGTTGAAACCGCGGGGGATCGATCCAGTGACCCAGAGAGGTTTGCCGATTACCAGTCGTCATCTTTATCGCTACACCACGTAGACTTTTAAGAAATTCTTACTTTATAATTTATTCATAAAAAAAGAGATAACGCTGGTAAAAGACATCGGATGTTATTATTGGTTCGATTTAAACAGTACAAACGGCACTACTAGGAAGGAGATGTGACGTAGATTAACGTTGAAGAGAAAAAACATGTCAAAAGGACCTTAGCGTACATCTTCACTGCTATTGGTCCGATTTAAGCGGGAAAAACGGCATTATGTATAGGATCTTGGACACTAATGCTTTTTAAATGGAAAACGTGTAGTTCACTCTGGATAGTAAAGTGCGGTGTCGACATTTAATTAAAGATCGGTCAAATCTCTACATAAAACTGTTTTTCCCGTTTGAATCTAGACAATTCCGATGTCTTTTACCAGCGTTATCTCTTTTTTTTTATGTATACATTATAAAGTAAGAATTTTCTAAATGACCTCGTGGTTGAGTGGTCTACATTGCCGACTGGTAATCGGCAAACCTCTCTGGGTCAGTGGATCGATCCCCCGCGGTTTCAACTTTTTTTTTTTCTTTAATAAATAAAATAATTAATGGTGTATGTTGAGTTGCTGTGATAATGATGTATAGTAAGTTGCGGATTAATAAATTATTCAATAAGTTACTCCATCTAGCTGCAGATGTAGCAGGCTGACAACAAGGTCGAGTAAGTTTAGCAACAGTTGGCTAGTGACGTCATGACACGTGACGTCAAGACGAGTGACCTTGAAAGAGACAAAAATTGCCAGAATGAACCTTAGCGATTTCCCATGTTAATTTACATAAGGATTGGACCCGAACTCTTGCTGCTCCTTTATTAACACATTTTAATAGTGTTATTGATTCAAAAAGTTCGTTTTCTTTTTAGAATTTTTTCTCAACCAAAGATCCAGTAATGTGCATGCGCTGCGCCAATTTCATAGAAAAATATTACCTTTTTATACAGCATTTTGAAACCATCAAACCCAGCCATAAATACAAAAAACCGCTTTGGGAAACAATTGCCAATGAAGCTGTTTTAAATAAAATTGAACCTACCGAAACTCAGGATGATTCCAGAATCAGTGCACATTTCAGTGATAATGAAGTTAATGAAATATTTGATGTGGTTAAAGAAGAAATTTCAATAGACGAACACGTTTTAGAAAATCCAGAAAATTCTTCTGTTATTTTAAATGAAGAAAGTGGTTTACTTGAGGAAATTAATAATTGTGATATTGAGAACGACACATCTGTAAGTTACAATAAAGAAGTAATAGACAGTATAGAAGAAACTAACAATATAGATGATGATAGTAATAAAAATGGTTCTCAACTTCTTGGAAATGGAATCAAAGGTAATATAATAATCCAGTTAATTGGTAATTTTTTTCTTCATATATTTCAAACGCAAATTTTCCAATAGCACAAAATAAGAGGGCTGTTTTTAATTGTAAATCATGGAGAGGTGCTAACTTTGAAAAATAGTTATTGGCAACTATCTCGAAAACTGTTGATTGTATAGCTAAAACTCTAATGGAGAATTATATTTACTTTAATTTGTTTCATTCCATTTTTTCTAATTTTTATTTTAAACCTTACTGTACTGCAAAGTTTTTACTTTGTGTCCCATTGCTGCTGTGGGGGGTTGTTCTCATAGCCCCGTTATTCCAAAATAGGTATGTATCTTATTATTTAATCTCGCCCTTTATCGTATATTTATCGTTTATTATTTATCATTGCATTCAATAATTACTTATAACCTACACCACGGTTGCTAAAAGTAAAATTGTTTATATATCAACATTCTGTTTCCATCCTTTCAATATACACATATATACAGCTTCGGAGTTTATTTATTCTATTGATGGAATCTTAGTTTTAAACTTTCCACAAAAACATTTATGAAATCCATAGAAAAACATGTATAGTTGAAAATATTTTTATATTATAGCTCTACATCCTTATTATATCAATTTATTTAAATATGTAACTATTATGAAATATATCATACTAAAACTATATTTCAGATAAGTCTCAAGATCTCCGCCTAAATGAAAGCGGCAGTTCAACGAGAGCATTGAATAATAATAAACGGAAAAGGGCGCCTTTAGTAACAATTTCCGATGATGATAATAACACCGTTACCACGGAAAGCAGTAGATCTGAAACTGATATTTCGACAAAATCAACTAGAAACCGCAAATCTAGAAAGAGCAAACGATTAGTAACGAAAAAGAGAAATCATCGTGAAAAAGATTCCGATTTTATTCCGGAAAATGAATCAAAAAGCGAATCGGAAAGCGATTCTGATTACAATGTTGATGATGATGACGATTATAACACCAGAAAAAACAAGAAGTAAGTAATTAGCGATTCAAAATTCGTCATTGGTAGGTACTTCTTTTTTTACCTTCAAAAGTGGACTGTGCAATTTAGTTCATTACACCATAACAAAGTTTTAATCGTTTCAAAATCTGAATGTTATTAATTAATTATTAATTATTACCTATTAATTATTAGTAATGAATTATTATCAATTACTAATTATTATTAATAATTAATTATTAATTAATTTCTTTTTCATTTATTCGCCTATATTCTTGTTAATGAACCCCATATTTTTAGGCTGTATAAAGTTACTCCCACATGCTTCCATTGTAAGTATTGCTCGCACAAAGACACCGACAGCAGTCGTTTAGCTCTACACATGTCAACTTGCAATAACCGAATCGTTGAACGAAAATTATTTGCCTATGTGCCGTCCCAATCGGATCAAAACTTACCAAAACAGGCAGGCGTAGGTGTGTCGGTCAAAAAGACGAAACCCTCGCATCGGGGTATTGTTAGATCCAATCCTCTTCTTGTGGCTTTATTAACCGAATCGGACTCCGAGTCCGTCGATTCTGAAACCGAACCTTTATTGACCTGCCTTTTGACGGCTCACAAAGCGCTTCCGGACCCTAGGAAATCTAATTGTAAAAAATTTTCAAAGACTGGTAAGCATTTATTGTTTTTAAATTTGATTAGGTTTTAATATTCTCAAGTAATAAATAATACAAAATAATCAATAATTAATTAATTATTGATTATTTTGTATTATTATTAATTATTAATTAATTAATAATTAATAATTAATAATTAATAATTAATAATTAATAATTAATAATTAATAATTAATAATTAATAATTAATAATTAATAATTAATAATTAATAATTAATAATTAATAATTAATAATTAATAATTAATAATTAATAATTAATAATTAATAATTAATAATTAATAATTAATAATTAATAATTAATAATTAATAATTAATAATTAATAATTAATAATTAATAATTAATAATTAATAATTAATAATTAATAATTAATAATTAATAATTAATAATTAATAATTAATAATTAATAATTAATAATTAATAATTAATAATTAATAATTAATAATTAATAATTAATAATTAATAATTAATAATTAATAATTAATAATTAATAATTAATAATTAATAATTAATAATTAATAATTAATAATTAATAATTAATAATTAATAATTAATAATTAATAATTAATAATTAATAATTAATAATTAATAATTAATAATTAATAATTAATAATTAATAATTAATAATTAATAATTAATAATTAATAATTAATAATTAATAATTAATAATTAATAATTAATAATTAATAATTAATAATTAATAATTAATAATTAATAATTAATAATTAATAATTAATAATTAATAATTAATAATTAATAATTAATAATTAATAATTAATAATTAATAATTAATAATTAATAATTAATAATTAATAATTAATAATTAATAATTAATAATTAATAATTAATAATTAATAATTAATAATTAATAATTAATAATTAATAATTAATAATTAATAATTAATAATTAATAATTAATAATTAATAATTAATAATTAATAATTAATAATTAATAATTAATAATTAATAATTAATAATTAATAATTAATAATTAATAATTAATAATTAATAATTAATAATTAATAATTAATAATTAATAATTAATAATTAATAATTAATAATTAATAATTAATAATTAATAATTAATAATTAATAATTAATAATTAATAATTAATAATTAATAATTAATAATTAATAATTAATAATTAATAATTAATAATTAATAATTAATAATTAATAATTAATAATTAATAATTAATAATTAATAATTAATAATTAATAATTAATAATTAATAATTGACAATTGACAATTGACAATTGACAATTGACAATTGACAATTGACAATTGACAATTGACAATTGACAATTGACAATTGACAATTGACAATTGACAATTGACAATTGACAATTGACAATTGACAATTGACAATTGACAATTGACAATTGACAATTGACAATTGACAATTGACAATTGACAATTGACAATTGACAATTGATAATTGATAATTGATAATTGATAATTGATAATTGATAATTGATAATTGATAATTGATAATTGATAATTGATAATTGATAATTGATAATTGATAATTGATAATTGATAATTGATGATTGATGATCGATAATTAATGACAGACGATTGATAATTGATGATTGATGATGATTGATAATGATGCTTGACGATTGATGATTGACAAATATTGATTAATGATTGATGATAAATATTTGACGATTGATGATTGACAAATATTGATTAATAACTGATGATAAATATTTCATTATTAATAAGTATATTATTATTTACAGATCAAAATTTCCTGATGCAAAAGCTTACAATGCATCCGGCTTTGCCCGAGTCCACATTGTACATATTACAAAAAATTTGCGCAATAAAAGATAAACGTAAAGCTAAAATGCGACTAAGGCTAAAAAGAAAAACGAAAGCGGTTCAAGCGGATGGCAACCGAAAATCGGATGTCGTTATAAACGTCGATGCAGTACCGGGACAAAGTAATTGGACGAATAATACGTCAATTGCTAACAATTCTCAATTTTTGCCTGTAGTTCCTGATCAGCAGCTGGTTATATGGCCGCAGCAAGCATCTACAACTGAATCGGCAGTACCTTATTCCGCTTCGAACGCTGTTCCTAATCAGCAGTTGGTTATGTGGTCTCAGCCAGCTTCTCTGCCAAATGTTGCTGCTAATCAGCAATTGGTTGTATGGCCCCAGCAAGGATCTACGGATGTCCCACCTGGATCCGCAGCACCTCATTCCAACCCAAACGCCATTACTGTTGCTAATTTTCAATTACAAACCACACAAACGCAATATTACAGTATTACATCCACTACCAGTTCCGCTAACGTTCCAGTTAGTACCAACCCTTCTAAACCGATCCCAATTCTGCCTAACCCATTTCAACCGGCAACTTCCCAAAGTCCGCATATTAGCGAAAATATGAAAAGTCTAATTATGGAATTCCTAAAGAGTAAATACGCCGAACAGCCGAATATAAGTCAGGCGTTCGATTTGAAGTATCCTACTATTGCGCCGAAACAGCTGCCTCCTGTTGCTGCTTCTACTGGTAATTCCGTCGAAAGTTGTATAGATTTGACGTTCGAGGATCCGAATAATCCCAATCTGTTGGAGACCTTAGTGGAAGAGCTGATGTTACCGGATGTGATAGCGGATGATAATTTTGATGGCGCGGCCGATGCGGATCCCTTGTCTTTGGATACGGCAACGAACACCGTTACTGCGGATCCAATCGCTGAAGATGTTGAAAAGACGTCGAGTCCAGGCGATAAAACGATCAACGTTTTACCGGCCATTGTAGTCCCTATAGATAAGAATGAATTGAGTTGTTCAGGTAAGTTACAAGTTTTTAAATTGCATCTGATCTATATTAGTAATTTTGTCTTGACCAATATTCCTCCTAGACCTGCTAATAAAATTTTTTGGCGGCCGAAATTTTTTTATTAATTTAGTCTGCTTTCATTATTTTCGGCCTAATTAATTATGAATTTTTATTTGATCTAAATCAGTAATATTGTGCAAACCTATATCCCCTAGACATTTACATAAAAATTAATATTTTTTGATGGCCTCTATCATTTTTTAGTTTTTTATTGTTTATTTCCGGTCAAATGTATTTTCTGCTAAAATTGTTTGGCCGAACGTATCCCCAAACAATTTATTCGACCGAATGTATTTTTAGCCTAATTTATCTTCGATTGAATTCGTTTTGGGAAAAATTTATTTTCGGCCGAATATTTCTGACATACTTTTTTCGGCCGAATGTATTTTCGAACTAATTTATCTTGAGTGAATTTATTTTCATCGGAAATTGCGTTATATTGCATCTGATTTAAATCAGCAATTTTGTATTAACCTATATCTGGACCTTTACCTGAAAAAATAAATTGTTCTGGTGGCCGAAGCTATTTTTTAGTTTAATGTTTATTTTTGGCTAAATTGTTTTCTATCGAATGGTTTGGCCGAAAGTATCCCCAAATAATTAATTCGGCCGAATGTATTTTCAGCCTAATTTATCTTTGATTGAATTAGTTTTCGTACAAATATTTTCGGCCAACTATTTCTGACAATTTTTTTCGGCCGAATGTATTTTCAAACTAATTTATCTCGAGCGAATTTATTTTTATCCAAAATTGCCCTATATTGCATCTGATCTAAATCAGCAATTTTGTATTATCCTATATCTCTCTGGACCTTAACCTGAAAAATTGCTTTGTCGACCGAAGCTATTTTTTAGTATGTTTATTTTCGGCTAAAATTATTTTCGATAAAATGGTTTGGCAGAACGTATCTCCAAAGAATTTATTCGGCCGAATGTGTTTTCAGTCTAATTTACCTTCAATTAATTTGTTTTCGGTCAAATTTATTTTCGGCCAAATATTTCTGACATAATTTTTTTCGGCCGAAAGTATTTTCCAACTAATTTATCTTGAGCGAAATTATTTTCATCGGAAATTACGTTATTTTGCATCTGATCTAAATCAGCATTTTTGTGCAAACCTATATCCCCTACATTTACCTAAAAAATTAAATTTTTTTGGTGACTCTAGCCATTTTTTAGTTTTTTATTGTTTATTTCCGAACAAATTTATTTTGTGCTAAAATTATTTTAGATCGAATGGTTTGGCCGAACGTATCCCCAAACAATTATTCGGCCGAATATATTTTCAGTCTAATTTGCCTTCAATTAACTTGTTTTCGGACAAATTTATTTTCGGCCTAATTTATTTTCGGCCAAATATTTCTGACATAATTTTTTTCGGCCGAATGTATTTTCGAACTAATTTATCTTGGGCGAATTTATTTTCATCCGAAATTGCGTTATATTACATCTGATCTAAATCAGCAATTTTGTGCAAACCTATATCCCCTAGACGTTTACCTAAAAAATTTAATTTTTTTGGTGGCCCTAGTTATTTTTTTAAGTTTTTTATTGTTTATTCCCGGCAAAATTTATTTTTTGCTAAAATTATTTTCGATCGAATGGTTTGGCCGAACGTATCTCCAAATGAATTATTCGGCCGAATGTATCTTCAGCCTAATTTATCCTCGATTGAATTCGTTTTCGGACAAATTTATTTTCGGCCGAATATTTCTGACATACTTTTTTTCGGCCAAATATTTCTGACATACTTTTTTTCGGCCGAATGTATTTTCGAACTAATTTGGCTTGACCGAATTTATTTTCATCTGAAATTGCATTATATTGCGTCTGATCTAAATCAACAATTTTGTATTAACCTATATCTCTCTAAACCTTTATTTGAAAAAATTAATTGTTTTGGCGGCCGAAGCTATCATGTTTATTTTCGGCTAAAATTGTTTTCGATCGAATGGTTTGGCCGAACGTATTTCCAAAGAATTTATTCGGCCGAATGTGTTTTCAGTCTAATTTACCTTCAATTAAATTTATTTTCGGCCGAACGATTTCTGCAAACGTTTTAATTATATGATATTCTGTTGAATTAGTTTTAGTGCAACCGATTTAGATAGACTAGTTCGACATTGAATTGCTTCAAAATTGTTTGTAAAATGGAAATTTACTTATATGGAACCATTTTTCTAACGTAAACTACCAATCGCTTTAGGTCTAAACGGCCGAAAATAAATTCGGCCAATGTATTTAAACTAATCGTAAATAAACATGATTTGTTTCAGACCAAAATGAAAACACAACAGCTTCAACTCTTGTTAAAGATATTCCGACAAAGGACAAAGTAAACGAGAATAAAGACAAAGACGATCCTGAAATAGATACGGTTATCTTTGATTTAGAACAAGTTCTAGCCACTCCTGATGCTGATAAAACTAAATCCGCCGAAGTAGAAACGATGCAATTAAACGTATCGGATACTGACGATGATGATAATGATGTTGATTATGTACCTGATGATGCTGTAAACAGTTCTGAATCTAGCGAAGCTGAAACGATTAAAGATTTATTATCGAATTTCGCATCTAAAGCTGTTCCTGTTGACGTTTCTAGAAAAAATGATATACCAATCGTTAATGAAGATCTTATTCTTAGAAATCTCTTGTTGGATCAAAAGAAATTAGATGATCTTCAACAATATATAAACCGCAACTCTGACGTTTCTGGAAAAAATGCCGAAGATAATCCGTCAAACCAACAGTTGCCTTCTACATCTGTTACAATACAAATTGACGACGATTCCAATGATCCGTCATTTTCAACTGCTGATGTTACAACGGACATCGACGATAATCAGTCAAAAGAAAATCACCATGCTGATCCTTTGCCTTCAACATCGACCGCAACTGCTGATGTTATAACGGTGATTAATGATAATCAGTCAGAAGAAAACCTCCGTGCTGATCCTTTGCCTTCAACATCGATCGCAACTGCTGATGTTACAACGGTGATTAATGATAATCAGTCAGAACAAAATCGTCCTGATGATCCGTTGTCTTCAACATCGACCGCAACTGCTAATGTTACAATAGAGATCGATGATAATCAGTCAGAAGAAAATCGTCCTCCTGATCTTTTGCCTTCAATATCGACGGAAACTGCTGATGTTACAAAGGAAATAAATGATATTCAATCAAAAGAAAATCGTCCTGTCAATCATTTGCCTTCAACATCCACAGCAACTGCTGATGTTACAAAAGAAATAAACGATAATCAGTCTAAAGAAAATCGTCCTGTTGACCCATTGCCTTCAACATCCACAGCAACTGCTGTTGTTACAAAGGAAATAAACGATAATCAGTCTAAAGAAAATCATCCTTCATTATCGACTGCAACTGCTGATGTTAAAAATGAAATAAGTGGTAATCAGTCCCAAGAAAGTCATTGTAAAGCTTCGATATCCAATGAAACTACTGATGTTACAAAGGAAATAAACGATAATCAGTCAGAACAAAATCGTCCTGTTGATCCGTCGACAGCAGCTGCTGATCTTACAATAGAAATAGACGATGATCAGTCATCGCAAAATAGTGGTGCTGATTCCTTGCCGTCAACATCAACAGCAACCGCTAAACCAAAACGGAAACGACTTAACAAATTGCCGCCAATATCGTCACGAACAACTGACGTTACGATAGAATTGGATTCGGACGGGGATATCAGCAGCGTCAAAGAACCGATCGATGGTATACGAGTGTTGGCTACTTCGCGATCAGAAATGAAGAACAGAATTTCGAAATTAGCCAATATGTCCAATACCGCAACGAGTTCAGATAAAAAAGTTGTAACAATGGCGTTGAACAACCACCTATCCTGTCCGTTCGAACTCGCCATATTCAAATGCGATACGTGCGCTTACAACACGAGATTCTTTCGGCTGATCGAAGAACATTCTTTGCAGCATTTCGACGTGTTCAACAAGAGTGAGTCGTACATTTGCATGCACTGCTCTGTAAGCTTCAAGGACAAATCAAAGTTGGCGAAGCATCTTCAAATCGAGCACTCTCAATTTTTCTATACTTTGTGGTTCTGGTGCGTGAATTGCACGACGCCGTTTTCGAGGCACACCGACGTGTTGCGGCACAACAAAAGGTGCGCGAATAAGAACATCACGGTGAATTTGTTCAAAAGCAACCATACAGTGTTTTGCATGATTTGTTATTTCGAAACGTCCGCGGTGGATAAGGCGAGAACGCATTCAAAAACGTGCGTAACTCGGCACGTTAGACCTGTCGAGGTAATCGAGTTGGAATAGATTTTATAACCATCAGATCGATTTATTTTCAGCCGTTTTTTTATTATTGTTGAAATTTATGTCAAATTTATTTCGGCCGAATGTTTTTACGTTTTATCCGACTGAATGTATTTTCTGCCAAATATTTTGGAATAATCGATTATATAACCATCAGATCGATTTATTTTCGGCCGAAAATACTTTCAGTCGAATTTTATTGAAATGTATAAGTCAAATTTATTTCGGCCGAATGTTTTGTTTCATTCGACTGTATTTTCGGCCAAATATTTTTGACCGAACATACCATCGAGTTGGAATAATCGATTATGTAACCATCAGATCGATTTATTTTCGGCCGATATTTTTAGCCGAATTTAATTATTGTTGAAATGTATAAGTCAAATTTATTTCGGCCGAATGTTTTACTTTTTATTCCGCTGAATGTATTTTCGACCAAATATTATTTTTGACGGAACATACCATTGAGTTGGAATAATCGATTATATTGTTTATTTTCAGCCGAATTTTATTGTTGTTGAAATATATAAGTCAAATTTTTTTCCGCGAATGTTTTACGTTTTATTCGACTGAATGTATTTTTGGCCGAACATACCATCGAGTTGGAATAATTGATTATATAACCATCAGATCCATTTATTTTCGGCCGAAAACATTTTCAACAGAATTTTATTATTGTTGAAATAGTCAATTTATTTCGGCCGAATTTTTGATCTAGTTTGTTTTATTGAATTGATTTTCGGCCGAAATTCTTTTCTGTCGAATTTACTTTAGGTCAAATTTAATTTCGGCCGAAAGTATTTTTATTCGGCTGAATGAATATTCGCTCTAATTTATCTTCGTTTGAATTTATTGTCTGTCCAATTTAATTTTGGATAATTTATTTTTGGCCGAACTTTTTTTTTTAATTATGACACGGTATTTTGCATGATTTGTGATTATTTAACCGATTAGATCGAATTAATTTTGACCGAATTTGTTTTCGGCCGATTTTTATTATTGTTGAATTGTATTTCGGCCGAATATTTTACGTTTTATTCGACTGAATGTATTTTCGACCAAATATTATTTTTGGCCGAACATACTTTCAAACGTTTTTTGGGCCAAACACATTTTAGATCTAGTTTGTTTTGTTGAATTGATTTTCGGCCGAAATTATTTTTATTCGGCTGAATGCATTTTCGCTCTAATTTATCTTTGTTTAAAATTATTGTCTGTCGAATTTTATTTTGGATAATTTATTTTCGGCCGAACGGTACCTTCTTAATTATGACACGGTATTTTGCATGATTTGTGATTATATAACCGACTAGATCGAATTATTTACGGCCGAAAATATTTTCGGTCGAATTTTATTGTTTTTAACCTTATTTATTTTTGGCAGAACGTGCCTCCAAACGTTTTATTCGACTGAATGTATTCTCGGCCTAATTTATTTTTGACCAAACATACTTTCAAACGTTTTATTTAAATGCATTTTTGACCTAATACAGCTTGATGATTTTATTTTCGGCCGAATTTATTTTCGGTCAGATTTATTTTAGGCCGAATTAATATTTGATCGAATTTTATTGGTGATATTTATTTTCGGGGGAACTTACCTCTAGGCTTTTATTCGGTATTTTCAGTCTAATTTGTCTATACTCTTGAATTTATTTTCAGTGGATCTCATTTTTGGTCAAATATATTTTCGGCCGAAAACATTTTCGGTCGAATTTTGTAATAGGTGGAATTATTTATGTCAAAATTTGTCTACTGTTAAATTTATTTTCTGTCGAATTTTTTTCAGGTCAAATATTTTCGGTCTGATTTATTATAAGTCAAGTTTATTTTCGGCCGAATTTATTCTTGACCAAAATTATTTTCGGTCGAACCTTATTTACTCTAGGCCGAATTTGAAAACGTTTAATTCGGCCGAATGTACTTTCGGCTTGATTTAGTTTCAGTTGAAATTATTTTTAACCGAATTTATTTTTGGCCCTATTTATTTATTGGCCCTACGTTATCTTCTTAGAATACAACACGTTTTGCATAATTTGTTATGCTTTACTCGGCAAATTAAACGCGTCAAGGTTATGGAGTTTGAATAATCCATAAAATAATCGATTTGCGTTCGGTCGAAGTGATTTTTAACCGAATTTATTCTTGGCCGAAGATTTTTTCAACCGAATTTTATTATAGGTGGAATTTATAGTCAAATGTATTATTGGTGGAATTTATAGTCAAATGTATTATTGGTGGAATTAATAGTCAAATGTATTTTCGGCCGAATGTTTTTGCTCCAATTTATTTTTGACCGAACGTACTAAACGTTTTAGTCGACCGAATGTATTTTTGCGAAAGACTTCTTATTCGGCCAAATGCGTTTTCGGCATAATTTGTGTTCTGTTGAATTCATTTTTGGTCGAAATTATTTTCTGTCGAATTTATTATAGGTCAAATTTATTTTCGGCCGATATTATGTTCGGTCCGATTTATTATATATCGAATTTATTTCGGCCGAATTAACTATTGACTAAAACTATTTTCGGCGTTACTTGGCTACTTAAACCCGTCGAGGTATCGAGTTGGAATAATCGATAAGATCGATTTGTTTTCGGCCAAATTCAATTTTGGCCGAATTTTTATATTCTGTATATAATGTAAATATAAGTGTAAAAGTATACGGAAGTATTAAATATTTACTTTAATGATCTTATACAGGGCATTTTAAAAGTTCGAGTGTTTAATAATGTCTTTATTTATATAAAAAAGTAAGAAATGAAAAAAAAAGTTCGTCGCTTTTCACTTTTTTTTTTATTTTAATATTCCTTTTTTTCTTCCTGTTTTTTTTTTTAATTTTTTGTTCTTTTTCCTTTTTTGTTTTTTTTTCCTATTTTTTTTTTTTTACTTATTTGTAAAGCAGCCGAATCCGCTGCCGAATTCAACTTGTAAATTTGAGAATTCCGCGGCAAAATTGTTGACGTTCTCGGGTCCCATGTTGGGAGCCATTTATGTCACCTTAACTTAGCTGAATCTCATAAGTTTATTTTAAATTTTAAAGTAAAGTTAAGATTTTAAATATATAGGAGTACATGTATTTCAATAACACTCTGTATATCCATTCGAATGTTTGGTACGCACATTCAGTAGGTACATGTATTTAAATAATACTGTCAGCCTTTTTTTTATATACTTTTAATTTTTTTGGTTTGTTTAAATAAGTCTTAAAGTGTACATAAATAAAGGTCTTTATAAAAAAAGTATGTTTTCTTTTATTCATAATAGTTCATGTGGAAAAAAGTTTATTCTAAATTACAATGTAATGGTATATACATATACATGACATACAGTAGGTTGTGAATGTATAATAATAGTATAAAAGTAATAGGGCGAATATAAGAAAAAAAAGTAGTATAATGTCTAGTGGCCGACCGAAGGTTCGGTTTCTGTTTCGTTGTCTGCCAGTTTCGGCCTAAAATAACAGTAATTTCGGTTTCGGCCAGCTATTGCGCCATCACGCGGCCATAGATCACTTGAAACTAGCGCGGTTACCGGTTGTAGCATATTTTAAATAACTTATTCCAGGTTTCGCTTTGTAAATAAGACAACAGTATTAAAAAAAGTAGAACTGTCATTACCTAAACTACCGACGCCGAATAAAAACTGAAAAACCCCGGTTATTCGGGTGAAATTCAGTTTTTTCCCCGGATATTAAACAACTTTTTAGCGATTTATTTAGCAATGTTTGGCAAAATCGACATTCGGTGGTACGGGTAATGTAAATTTAAAAGAGTTCTTTCAAATTATTCATTTAACGGACCGGTGAAATTACCGATCGCGCAACGTATAACCATTCATACGATTCCGGTGAATTTCTTAGATCTAGTTATAGTGAGCAGTGGTCAACTACATTATGAAAAAAGAACGCGTTTTGTCCCACAATACTGGATGCTTTTTAATTAATGTAATCAAGATCTCTACGTCGATATCTTGCTCCATGTCACACCGTAGCTACACCACACACTGAACGACTGTAGCAATTTGCATACACATTTTCTATGAGAACAAAGTGTTTTTAATAAATAATTCGTCCGGTGACGGACGAGATAGAAACCCATCCATTGAAGCACCGGTACCGGATCGATTTCTTTACGGACATCGATAAGTAAACAACTCAGTTTGTTTCTACAGTTTTCGGTAATTTCTACGGTGCGTTAAAAAAACTGATTGTGTGAAAGAGTATTTACATTTACCGGAACCGGCACCGTTAACCGGTTGTAAAATGAATAGATTCAAATAAACTTTCCTATTTGACGGAATTGGCTAACCGGTAGACAATCGCCGGTTCATACCACTGGAGGCCCGGTTGTTCTAGTATCAAAATGCAACTGGCAAGTGGATCTGATATTATTTCTTGCCTAGATTGAAAATTAGATCTTGCCTAACCGGCTAACCGATGAAAACCAGCCAGTTCCAGTAATTGTGAAAAAGCTCTTACGCTTCTTTCACACGTGCCGGATACCGGATATACAAGCCTGATAACCGGCAATATTATATTCAAACTAATTTGACATTTCTTTGAATCTCAGAATCGAGTTTGCAGTATAATTTTACTATGGAATTTATAAGTTCTTCGATGTCTATATCCACACGTGACATTTTCCATGCTACACGTCTATTTTCCACCATATTTTAAGAGTGTCTGAACGATCTTGGTCTATACACATGTGAACGTTGTATATGCTGTTAGAATGCGGGTATCACCCGGACACTTATTCGAAACTTTGTTCGAAAACTTCCCGGTCGTCCTCCAAACTAGGACAAATCCGTTTCAATTGGCTTTCCGCATCGATCCGAAGGATTCCATCCGCTCCGGAGTAAAAATTTCAGTACGTTTATAGGATAATTATCAATTATTTAAACAAATGAATACACAATATTTAGCAACAAGTATGGTAGTGCTAGAAACAGTCAGGTTTATACTCTATATTATATTTTGTACGGTGAAATGAAAAATTGTATTATTTCCTAATTATTTTAATTTCTTGTATTTTCTCATCATTATAATGTATCTGATCTGAAAAATATCGTAAATAACCGTTTCATATACTATTTATAATGTTGGGAAATGACCGGTGATTTATAAATCGGTAAGTACCCAGTAAACCACAAATAGTCGGCATTCGCTCGGCCTAACACCGGTATGTACGGGAAGCCAAGTACTCAGATTGTCGTTGTCGGGGTTTCTTTTGAGCCGGGAGGCCCGTACCATTTAACGTAATTTAGAAGTAGAAACCGCATATGGTCCATATTTGGCTTTCCAGACATGGGAGACATGCATCCTTACGGGCCGAACGCGGTGAATATTTGGCTAGCCGGGCATGGGAGGCATCCTTACGGGCCGAATTATATATAGATATATGAATACGGCTACAATTTAGTGGGCTGCCGACATTCGACTGGGCGGACATGCCCTACCTATATGCCGAAGCTGCACTCGTATATCGAGACGAGTCCGGCATCCGGAAAGCCTCCTTCAGTCCAGTTACGGTGCTGATTAACTGTGTTTATTGGGTAACCGGTCACTTATGCGATCATTTTCATTCATGGACAGAAATAGTATTTTTTGAATAGGTTTCTTCATGGGATCTTCAACGAATATTGCAAGGATTTTAAAATAATTTGGACCAGTAATTTATAAATCGTCACTTACAGTCATAACCTATTTAAAAAACACTAAATAATATGAATTTATTTATTATATTTACTTTTACAACTGTATATGTATTTTATAAAATTTTCTTAAGCTAATATAAAAGGCGAGACTTAGAAAATCGGTACAAGAGCATCAATGATACTCCCGTGTTTATAACTAGTGGTGACATATCGCTTATTTTTATTTCTATACGAAGAGAAATGTTTTATTTACAGATTTATAAACCATATAAAGGACTTTATAATCAAAACACAATTCGTTAGCTCAATGAGTTTTTAATGTACGGTGAAGAGTAAAAAATTATGTAATTTAGTAATTGAAGGGTCGAATGCACAAACCACCCAAGTCCAATGTTCAGAAGAGATAAAAAATGTTTTAAAGACAAAATATTTAATTTTTTTTATTTAGCTGCTATATACACAGTATCGAAAGGTACTCAACCTACTATACGTCACAGTATGCTTAGTTATTGAGCTAGACAACTCGTTTATGCACAGAATGATTCAGAATTTAAAACTGTGTAAGAACATCGACTATGGTAGCGCAGGTGTCTACGGCATCGCATTCTTATGCGAGCCATTTTCTGGTAAACGAGACACGGTTTCAGATCCTACAGAAGACCATGTGAATTTATTTGCATGGTTCTCTATAGGATTTGATGGATGCCGTATTAGCAGAAATTTAATTTCTGTTGATATGACATCCAGATTATTAAAAATCACCATGCGTTACCGTTTTCAATGATGGTGGGTGGGGTTTTCCTCACCTGTAAATCAAATGGCACCATCAATCATCTTTAAGTCGCCCCGGAGCGCCACGGCAAATAATAATAGCCCGTCTCTTTCCCCGGACAAGCTCAGCTTTTGGGGTTAAAATTCATTCGTACGGGGGTGAATTAGGGAGAGTATTATTATTATTACATATTATTAGTATATACTTAGTTAAATTTTGCAAAAAAAATAGACCGGTTAATGCACTGGACCCCTCAATTGCCATTATTTTGTATTTTTTTATCATTATAAAATATCTGATCTACTGAAAAATATCGAAAATGGCCGTTTCATATAGTATTGGGAAATGACCGGTCATTTATAAATCGGTAAATGACCGGTCACTTATACGCTTATTTTCATTCGTGAACAAAAATGGTATTTTTGAACAGTCTTTTTTATTTGATCTTCAACGATATCAGATATGTTGAGTTACTACAAAGATATTAAGATAAGTTTGACCGGTCATTTATAAGTTAGCAAATGACGTTACAGGTCACTTATGATCACTACCCTGTGGTCATTTTTATAAGTGAACAAAAATGGGTATTTCTGGATAGGTTTGAGTTCTTTAACGATTCCAAATATGTTGGGCATTACAAGGATATCAAAACTTTATCCTAGTTTCCAGATATTCAATATAATATGCTAAACATATACCATTGTTGGCCTTCTATGCTGAATACGTTAAAAAATTAATTTCTAGGTTAAAACTGGTGGTCACATTCAAAAGTAAACCGGTGAAATTGGTAATTTATAAAAGTGACCGACAATACTATTTATTTACATAATAAAGGTTTTTCGAAAATTTTTATCATCTGCAAAAATAAGCTACTTAGATACTTAATTTTACTCCGCTTAAATGCACGGCAGGCAACCATCATGTACACGTCAATATTTAGTAAATTCATGTCATTGACGTCACATATGACCTTAAAATTACATTTTGAAGTATTAACTAAAACATGAATTAAGACAATCCACACAGAACGTCATTTTCACGTTTATTCAAGATCCCTCGCATCGTAGGGAAACTGGTGGTCATAATACGAGAAATTTGTATGGCAAACCGTTTACTAGTCCTTATGTTTAAAACGAACTAAAATTGAATTTAACTTCTTCCTGTGCATACTCAATGCTATACATTTTCTATTATCTCACTGTAAGACGTATTTTTGACATCTTCACGTCAACCCGTAACGTCATTTTGACGCTATAAAATGATGCCATTCATCTGTGACTTAGGGTATGGTCCGATATTAACCGACTACTAACGATAACTAACTAGGATTTTTTGACAGACGGTTCCTGAAAAAACTAATTTATTGGTTACATTTGGACTACGGCCGAGCTTTACGTCACTTTTGTGACAGATTGACATTTGACTCAATGATAACCGTAAAAATATAGCAGTTAGTGAATTCACGCTTAAGTCACAATTTTCAGGTATTTTTATAGTAGGGACCGAAGTTGGAAAGGCTTTTGTCAGTTCTCCCACTTCAGCCACAAGATTTGACGGTTTTGACGCCAAGTTAACCGAAGAAAATTATTTTATAAATGGTAATAACAATTTCGCGTAAATGGTTCAACAAATTGTGAATAGCTATTGAAATATTCTAGAATTATGATTAGAGACATTATTACTTTCTTAAATAATTATTTGTAGCACATAAATAGATACGTTTGCCCGATTTGGCCGGCAATAATTTAAAATTCTCCGACGGGGTTTGACGTTTACCACCTCTCTGCCTACCAAAAGCCTGTCCAACTTCTGTTCCTGCTATATCAGTCGTTCTTTTTTGACGGCACAGGATTTCTTACAGCAAAAATATTAAACCTTTAAAAAGAAAGCTTTCAATCACATCATTCGGACGTCACTTTGGAAGTCATTCTTACGTCAAAGATGACTACATAATAATGTTCAAATGTCAGCTGGTTTCCTGGGTTGACTTCTGGAGGTAAAAATTCACTCAACGGGTGAATTATAGAGAGATAATTATTAATATTAATTTTCTCCACTAAAGATTGGAAAATTGTGCAATTTAAGGTTAAAACAACAGAATTACCGAGTGCAGTTCATCTGACAGGGTAGGATAATATTGATTTCGGCGGAAGGCTTCGCTGAAGCAATTCATTTTGAAGGTGCTTGCTATTAAATAACTGGATTATTTTTCCTAAACACCCTCTTATAACCCTGTTTTGAAGGAACATTTTCGCGAATTTCTTTTCTAACTTCCACAATTCTAAAAGCCCTGATAGGCGTGGATAGTTCCCTGATGAAGAACCCCACAGCTTCTGCTACCGGATCGCAAAAATCCCTTATAGAGGACGCGATATTATACAAAAATATTAAAATAGGTTGTATGACGGCATTAAAAATGGCGCACAGCAACGGCTTGAGAAAATAATCGGATGTTAATTGGAGGATTCCCACTGTAAGAGGTCTTACAATGGTGTAAAGGATGAATCTTAAGAATTGAAGGACGAATGAGGTTAGAAAGGAAAATCCTATGTTGAATGTGCCGAAGAGTTCCGCCCAAAATTTGGTGGTGTAGGCTTCGGTTCGTTCCGCTAGAGCTTCGGTTGCTAGGATGGGTGATTTGTCCGTGGTACGGAAGTAACTGAAATGAAACAAAATTATTAAGTGATACCTAAAGTATTTTCATCAATATGTAAGCAAAAATAAGAGAATATCCCGGTATTACTATTATGGCTTTATTTTATATCATTCACTCATTTTGTAACATTTGACGAATACTGTTTAAAATCTACTGGAAACTTCAGATTCTGGTGAAACCATAAGTAGAACACGATTGAATTAGAACAATCTTTATTATTACTTTTAATAAGTTACATCAAACAGTGAAAAGACCGGGAAATATATCGTTGCTGACTTACAATATTAAGTAAGGCCTTAGAAAACAAACTACTGGCCTTTTACTTTCATATTAGACAGAAAACATTAAATTATCTTAACAATACAAATATTTCTCACTTCTGTGATACAATTGTACTTTTTCTATTGAAACAGAGTCTAATTGAATAGTAACAAAATTATAGTAACTTACTTAGAACAGCCATGATCAAAATAATATACATCCACTCTTGTAGCTCCGTTGCAATCCATATACGTAGTTTTTTGATTGAATTTGTTATTTTTACACCAAAGATTAATATCTCTATCAACAGGCAACATGTTTTCGTTTATTATTCCATGTTTTATATCATCTACTCTAATATTTTTACTATCCTTCTGATATGTCGGATGCGAGCTTTCTTTTTTGAGACAACAACACTTGCAAATACCATTATCACTTAAATTCTGTGCTGATTCTTTTGGTACTTCGTCCACCAAATCGAATACCAGGCGCTGAAATAGAAAAACGTTAATGCAGGATCTCAGTTTGGTATATTTTCTGATTTTAATTATTATTTAGTTACTTATGTTGGAAATACATCTAACATATACCGCTAATATCTTAAGTTAACCCTCCTCTGAATTAATTTAGAAGGTACAAACGGTACATTTATACATTAAGCAGTTATGAAATAACACTAGCACACCTTTGAAAAGTCACATGACTACGCCGCGTCAAAAATCTTCTCTTGATTTCTGGATAGAGGGTTAAAAGGTAAAAATAAAACCAAGCGAGTCAGTTTCTTTGACATATAGACGGACAAATAATAATGAATGCATTATAAAAAAGAATAAACGTACTTACTCTGGGTAATCCATAGTCTGCTGACTGCTTCACATTGATCGTATAATATTCGCCTTTCTTTGACCAGTCGTTCTTTTTGTCTTTAAAAATATTGTAAAGAGACTGCAAGAGCTTGACCTTTTCTGATTTAGGTTTTTTAAAAGCTGCAAACAAAATTGAATTCATAGATTTGTTTTCATACCTAAAATAACCGATTTAAAAAAAAATAATTTTAAGCATGCTTACTAAAATCAAAAATTACTAAACAAGACAAAAAAATGTGTTTTTCTTTTACAGCATTCTGTTGTTTTATTTGGTACCAGCTTACTTCAAAAGTATTAATAGTTATACATTTTTAAAAAACATCTCCAGCTTTAGATTCTTTCTTTAAATTATTTTATTTTTCATAATTTAATTGGTCCAGTATATATTAAAAAAAAAATCTATTTAATAAACAGTTTTACTTCTTTTTATAAAAAAAATTTAATTAAAATAGAAGGCGAAGGGAATCGACAGAACAGCATCAAGGATAATCCTGTGTTTTTAATTACTAGTGACATATCGCTTATATTATATTCAGAATATATTCGTTTTATTTACTTATGTTGGAAATACATCTAACATATTCTGCTAATATCTAAAGCTAACCCTTCCCTGAATATTGTTGGATATTATTATGGATAATATTATGAGATTTTAAAAACATAGGCTTGCTTACCTTCGTTATGTTTCATATAATCAACCATCTGGGGACACATACATTCTGAGTTATAAACATAATTATGGGCTGGATAAAGGGGTGGGGGACAAACGCATTGTTGCTGTCTATAACTAGAGGGATCATCAACTATTAGAGAAAAATCTGTGTCTTGTACTCCTGCGTCTGGGGGTATAGTAGAGAAATCGTTCTCCGTTGGACAGTTTGGATCTTCTTCTGCTTTATTTTCCTATAAATTAAATTGAATACGATGGTTCTTTATGTTTTTTATGGGAGACTATACAATAAACTACAATTTGGATGTATTTACAACTATTTTGTACTTTTGTTCATACTGATCAATGGCGAAGAGTACATTCTGAATTTTTGATGTCTATATTATTAAGATTTTACCTATAATAACTGTCATCTACTGTAATTCAAACACTTTGAAATGTATAAAACTTAAAGGGGGATGTTTTAAATGCAATAACATTATTTGTACCAAAAACTTATTTTTCCTTTCATTATTTTTGTAGGAATTAAAAAATAAACTTGTATGTTGAAGAGTACAGCATAAGACAGCACAACTCCACAAGAGTAAATAGGCTTTTGGACAATCTTTTCAAAATCTAACAATGAATTATTTTCTATTTTCAATATTATTATTATTATTACCTTTATGCTTTGGGTTGTAGTAGTGTTAGGAAAAATAGATTCTTCAGACAAGCTAAAATTCTGATCGAAATGTGGTGTATTAGGCCCCATCAGTTCTATTACAGCTTTCACGTCTTTTTTTATTTTTTTCATTGCCTTATCATCTTCGTCTGAAAATGTTATTAAAATCATAATTTATTCTTATAGGTATTTTATACACTTACCTTTCGAAAAACTCAAACTAGAATCTGTTGGACAATGGACGCCTTTATCCTGTAACTTAGGCGGTTTATCTTTTGCCATGCTTATATGTTTAGTAAATATCAATTTAAATCCATGTAAAATTATTTTTTATAATATTTATATAATAAAATATAAATGTATAAATATGTAGAATATTGACAATAAGATTGTCAAATAGACAGTGAGTTTTAAAATGGCAAACAGGTCTGGACTAAAATATTTAACCTTGCATGTTTTTTTCTCTAGTGGTATTTATTATTCATTTAATTCGGAATTTATGAAGATAGTATACAAAAATAAAGTAAAAATTTAATGATACCAACAAACAAAATATATTAAAAACACAAAAATTAAGCACAAAGTCACTCGTAGCCGAATTTGAGTTATTTTAAGAACCTATTAAAAATGTCGCACTCTTTATACTAAACAAAAGATACATCGTTTATAAACATATAAATAGAATGGGACCAATGTGGAAACCTTGAGGGACACCACACGTAACTGATATATTACAAAAATTATAAACCAAAACTCTCGGAGAGCCTTCACTTAAGTAAGAGTTGATCCACTTCAATTAGTTACCAAAAAAGCCAATTAGAGAAAGCAACTTGTGACAGAGACCTCTGTATATACAGTTTTGATCACTGAACGTTTTCCAATATCCTTTGCACAAAGTAGATAATGGGTGCCTTGAGCCCCCTGTTTATAGCCCCCCCTACGCTGCGCAAGCGCGTAGCTCTAAAGTTTGCTAATCTATATCAAAAAAAGTTGAAAAAAAAAAACGTTAAAACAACGTCACACAAAAAAAAACGTCGAAACAAAAAACTGTCGAAAAAAACCGTCGAAAGAGAACGTCGAAGAAAAAGAACGTCGAAGAAAAAGAACTTCGAAGAAAAAACGTTGAAGAAAAAAACGTCGAAACAAAAACGTGGAAGAAGAAAAAAACGTTTTTTCACGTTTTTTTGACTCTTTTTCGTTTCTTTTTTTTTTCGACGTTTTGTTTTTGACGTTTTTTTTTTTCGACGTTTTTTTCTCGGCTTTTCTTTCGTTTTTTTTTTTTTCGACGTTTTGTTTTCGACGTTTTTTTTTTTTCGACGTTTTTTCTCGGCTCTTTTTGACGATTTTTTTTTTTCGACTTTTTTTTCTTCTTCGACGTTTTTTTCTTCGATGTTTCTTTTTCGGCGGTTTTTTCACGTTTTTTGACTGTTTTTCGTTTTTTTTACGGCGTTTTTGACTTTTTTTTGCTTTATTTTGTTTTTTCGACGTTTTATTGACGTTTTTTTTTAACTTTTTTTTTTCGGCGTTATTTTTCGACGTTTTTTGACGTTTTTTTTTTTTACGTTGAAAAACGTTGAAAACGACGTTCAGCCAACTTCAGAACTCGGCGCTTGCATAGCGTAGGGGTGCTATAAACAGGGGGCTCACGGCACCCATTATCTACTGCACAAGTACATGTGAAAACTACATGCAATTAGAGCAAGCAGGAAACGTTGGTATTATTTGTTTCTTACTCGCACTAAAGCTAACTCTCTGTAGTTTTGACATATACTTCTGTAATGCGTTGATAACTATAGCAAAACAATCAGAACTGCCGGATATAACGCAAGATCTGTTGTTCTGATACAATGAGGTTAAATTATTATAGTATCATACCCTTAGACTAGGCTAATAAAGATAGGACGCGTAACAAGTATTAGAGAGTTTTAGCAAACATCCGTTAACCATCCGCTAACGTTACCTTAGGGATATACTGTTCAATGTTTATGAAAAATCTTACGTACCTTTGCTAGAACTCTCTAATCGAGCACATGTGCCAATTATCTATTGGCCGGGATTATTTTGGTGCTAATCATTTCGGTGACACCAAAGTTTTTGTTCGTGTTTATTTCTGATGATAAATATCAATCGTTTTCACTTTATATATTTTCTTATATTTCTCATTTTATTTGGTGTTATACAACTTGGTATTTACATATTGTAAATGTCTCACTTCAGAGTAATAAATTTTACCCACCAAGTTTGTTTATTTTATGCTTTTCATTGATATTTAAGCAATTAATGATATTAAAATGGTCTGATGTATATTATGGTTACTGCACTAAGTATAGCACAGTACGACACTGCTTTAGAAACTGTCGGCTGCCATTTTCATAACTGAAATATAAGTAATCAAATAATCCTTTTAACATTAAAATCGTACTTTTAAATAATAATAAAATAAAATCCAAACATGGATAGAGAAACTCGGAAAACCTTAACCCGGTGCAAAGTAACCAAAAGGAACCTGAGGCCACCGCAATTGCTGGAAGAACTCGTAGCAACTCAATTAACGGAAGAACTAATGGATAAATTTCAAATCACGGGAAAAAAGAAGCAATACCTGCTGGAATATCGAGCAGAATACGCCAAAGATAAAAAACTAAAGGCTTTTAAAAATAGAATTACACCTTTATACCCGGTTGTGCCCGCTTTAGACGATTCGCACAAGAAAGTTCGCGGGTTTGCGGAATTGTGTCCGACTTATCAGATGTCCCCGTTTCATGAGAAATGTATTTTGAAAAAAATCGTTACTAAAGGTCTCGAATACAAGTTTCCGATGACTATTAAATCGATTATGGACGAAGCGAAAGAGGAATTTATTAAAATCACCCATTTAGCAGGTGTAAGTAACATTAGTCCTATTTTTTCTTTTTGTGTCCTTAGACGTATAATTTGGGAACGCGAGAGACAGGCAGACGATCGATGCATTTACGTTTACGTCTTGAAAGTGCTGTCGCTGTCTCTTGCATCGGTTGTTCGATCCAAATGTTCTTCATTTAATTACATGTTATTCAGACGGAAAGAGACCGTTTTCGGACGCTTGCCTCTGTTTCGTGCATCAATCATACGTTCCCAGATGGTATCTTAAAAGGGTTGCCGATAAACAATGTAGACACAACAATTTTCGCTATTTTCGCATAATTTCTTAATGAAAATGATATTACTTACTAAATTTGGTTAATTTAACTGCGGAAAAATCAAAATTACCAAAGTTAATACAAAAAGTAGTCATTAGGAACCGTGAGCAATTCTTGTTGTTGCTCGGTTGTAACATAATATCTTGCTTTTCCGGTACCTCCATATACACCCATAAATTCTTTAAAGACAAAGTCAGATGTTTCTTAGAGCTGATTTACTTCCTTGTCATGGTCATCCTCAAGTGGCGCCAGCCGGTTTTGGTGTACTACCTTCGGATTACCGTACAGGATCCAAGTAAACCACAAATAGTCGCCATTCGCTCGGCCAGACACCGGCATGTACGGGAAGCCGAGTACTCGGATTGCCGTTGTCGGTGTTGCTTCTGAGCCGGAAGTACCGTACCAGTTGACGTAATTTAGGAGTAGAAACAGCATGTGGTCCATATTTGGCTTTACAAACAGTAGAGGCATCCTTACGGTCCGAACGCGGTGAATATTTGGCTAGCCGGGCATGAGAGGCATCCTTACGAGCCGAATTATATATAGATATATGAACGCAGCTACAATGTAATGGGCTGCCGACATTCGGTTGGGTGGACATGCCCTACCTATATGCCGAAGCTACACCCGTATATCGGGCCGAGTCCGGCACCCGGCAAGTCTCCTTCGGCCCAGTTATGGTGCCGATTAACTGTGTTTACTGCGATTTTACTTACACGGTAAATGACATCATTATTATTTATTTCTTAATGAGGTACGGACCTTCCCAAGATCTTTTAAGCTTCGGAGAATAACCCTTTTGTCTTTTTAGATTATGGAGCCAGACTTTGTCGCCTTCCTTGAAACATTCTTGGGTATCGTATCGCTTCTTCATTCTGTCGCTGGTGATTTGACGACAGCTGCATGATCGGTCCGGATAGAAATTTCCTTCCATATAGCTAATGGTAGAAATGTTCCACATATTTCACAACTGCCAGTACTCTTTCTTTCCCTTCCTGAATCTGTGAAAGCACTCCAATTCCCATAGTATGCAGAATATATTCTACCTCTGGTAGTGGGTAGCCTAATACTGGTGCTGTTTTTATATGCTTCTTTATTCTTTTCAAAGGCAGTTTGGCAGTCTTCGCCCCAGCAAAATTCTCTTGCTTCTTCTGTGAGTCGTGTTAATGGCTTAGCAATATCTGTGAACTTCCTTATATGAATCTTCGGTAGTACGTACAACATCCAAGAAAATTTCTTATTTGATGTTTAAGAGTTGGTTGTGGCCACTTTCTCCTTATCTACAGCTACGCCATCCTTGCAGACTATATGACCCACGTAAATTAACTTTATTTTGAAATGTATTGGGGTGTAACATCAATTGGACAGCTTGAATACCTTTAAAAAGATCTTCTAAGTTCTTTACATGTTCATCAAATGTTTTCCACAAGACTATAATGTCGTCTAAATACACCAAGCATGTTTTCCAGGATAACCATCTCAATACATTTTCCATAACTCTTTCAAATGTCGCGAGGGCATTACATAGTCCAAATGGCATGACATTGAATTGTCACAATCCAGATTCGGTGCTAAAAGTTGTTTTTTTCTTTGTCTACTGGGTCCATTTCCACCTGCCAATATCCGGACTTAACTACTGTCTTTCTTGTTCAACTGACGATAGTCCACACAGAACCTCGTGGTTCCATCCTTTTTCTGAACCAGGACTTGAATTTCAGGGAGTAGAAATTTTGAAGGAAGAGTGAGACAAAAATACAAATTTTGTGCGTTTCAGATAAAGAGAAAAAACCGGTTTTCTATTCCCTGGAATTCAAGAATAGCTCCCCCGGAGAAACCGATGTGCTGATAGAAGGTTCTATCACTCTGTCTTCCTTAATTTCTCGAACAATCCTTCCAGCGTCCTTTCTCTTGGCCTTTAGTAATCTTCAAGCTGGTTCGACTTGGCGTCACCAGTGTCAATTTTATGTTTTATTGTTTAAGAACGAGCACTTCGATTTTATCTATTGATAGTATTAACGATATTATTTTGATACTGGTGGCGCAATCTCTTGCTTCAATCGATCACTTTTCAGTACTTACACTAAACAAACAAATCTGATATTTTTCAGGCAAATTTAAAAGCAAAACCGTGCTCGCCCGATAAGAAACGATTCGTCACCGCCCCGTACGTCTATTTGGGCAAAACGCCACGTTATCACGTCTATTTAGCTAACAGAAAAGCAGTCCAATCCAAGTACATGCTGCATTACAATCTAGTGACGAAAGTAATAAGAGAATGCGCTGCTCTACCAGAGATTCTATTCAATTTAAGTGATTTAAGACAGAAATCGCACGATCTTCAAGAGTTGGATGATATATTTAGTAACTTAGTTAGCGAATCTGATAATTTACTCAGTAATTTTTATAATACTGTTTATGATATCGTTGAGAAGGATACTACTAGATTGGGACCGGAGAGATACAAACATTTATTGAAAGTATGTACTGGATTACTGTCTGTTTATATCAGTCTTGCGATTCAGAATACAGTTTTTCACATACTAGAAGTTACAGGATCAGATGAATTGATACCTTACATGCAGCTGTCTCTTAAATACAACAAAAGCACGTTTTTTATGTATCCAAGCCAAAACGATATCATACTCCTCTATTCCTTATTCATATCGAAACTGGTGGAGATTGGAAAAAGTTTTCAAACTCTAGAATCGATTAAAATCAAAAACCATCCGCAAACTATGATTCACATAAACATAACGGATCATTTCCTGGCAAAAAGTTTGGAGAAACTCGGCTACAATATCATACGAATCTTCGATCCTGTTGACATTTATTTAAGCGAAATCGGAGACGAATTCAAAGAGATGTTCGTTGAAATTGAACTGGACGAAGAATCCGATCAATATTTCCAAAATGGATGTTTACAAATCAAACATTATCAGAACTATATTACGAAGGCAAGTTCAATGTTGGGTAGCGAATATTTTGGTATTGGACAATTGATATTATCCGAATATGTGGCGTCTATGAAAGAATCGTTGTCGATTATTATCGAAGATATTTTTTGTAAATTGTGCGCTATACATATGACCGAATGCGAGCACATATGCGACGAATTCGAAGCGATCAAAGCTGAAGCGTTGCGAAGGCCTGCCAATAGTGAAGAACTAATAGCTCAAGGTTTGTATTTATATCTCCACCTACCTTTTAGATTACAGGTTCTAACTATTTATATTTATTAGAAAAAGTTTCGAGTAAAAGTAATTTGAATTAGTAATGTATACAAAATGACATTAAGGTATTTTTCGCGGTATTAACCGTTAGATTATGTTATTTACACATGTCTGATTGATCTAAATAACATGATCATAAACGTTCATATTGGTTTTTTGCCGCGAAAAATACCTCATTGTTTGATTGTCTGTCGCTCGTAACCTTAAATGCCGATTAATAACTTCGCAATTTAAGTTGCCGTTACAGTTCCCGTTTGTTTGAAGTTGCAGTCGCCGTTAAACTTAAAACTTTGTTATATTTGAATGTCAGGAAATGTGAAGTGCAACAACTGGCGGTAAAAACAACACAAAATATAAATGCGAAAATGAAAGTAACTTTTTAACTTCCAACGAGAACTGCAACTGCAAGCGGTAACTGTAATTGCAAGTTTATAAATCGGCCTTTAAGGCCGTTGCAGTTATCGCTCCCAGTTACAGTTCCCGTTGGAAGTTAATAAGCTATTTATTATTTGTGCACTTATACTATCTGTTGGTGTAACCGTTCGCTATTTTACATAACGTCCTTGACGTTCCAATATAACAAAGTTTTAAGTTCAACGGCTACTGCAACGTTAAAATAACGGTAACGGTAACTGCCTTTTATGGTCATTTTAAGGTCAACTTTGTTTTTTTAATAGTAGTATTTACACTCTGTTCCAAATTCGAGTTAAGTTAGTCTGTCAGATAATAGTACTTAACCAACTTTGCATTTTAATCTTCAAGGAAAATACATGCTCAGAGTCAAAATGGAAATACTGGGTGAACTTTGCGTAAGAATCGAAGCCATGCTGAAAGATCTCACGCAACTTATGGAATTTGGCACGATAGGAAAAGATCATATGGATTTAAATACCCACACGGTACTTTGGTCGCAAAATTTGGACGAACTGCTGGATCAAAATTCTCTGACATTCGAACAGCTGAAAATGGAAGCTGAAGACAAATTGGCGGCTACGATTGAATATGTTAATGCAGAGACGGACAAAATGTTGCCGTTGTTACATATTTTGGATGATATGGATGACTTTGATCGGTAAATATAATAATATACTATGTTATTAAAAGATATGATTGTTTTGTTGTCATAGGATGTAAGATACACTGAAACTTTAAAGATCTATTGTTTCTTGGCTTCATTCATTAAAAAATAAAAAGTAACCTGATTGCGATGATGGTCTAAAAACAGAAACCCTATCTCATAGGCAGATATTATAAATCGATCTTTTAACATATGTTCCATCACCATTTAAACTGTTAATATATTCAAAAATGAAGAAAAAGCAGATGTGTCTATAATTATTTTTAAACAAAGTTGTTGAGAAAGTTGTTAAAACTAGCTTAAATAGTTTTTAAGTCATTTTTTAGTCGTTTTTAGTTTTTTTGTCTTATTTATAGTCATTGTTTTTAGTCGTTGTTTTTTGTCGCTTTTGTAGTTTTTAGGTATCTTTTTAGTCATTTTATATAGATGTATAGAAAACACTGGAACCGTCAATCACTTATATTTTATTTTGTAGCGCAAGAGAGTACATCATTCAAATAAAGGCCTTCATGGGTAAGATCGTGGAACTTCGCGATCTTATTTGGTGGATAAATAAGGAACAAGTAACTCTGGGTTTCAAAGTGTCCCCGTTTAGTATCACAGAGGACGTCGAAAAATTCCTTCTACCGTTCTATCATCTACTGCAAATCTGCGTGAGCATCAAGAGGCACGTCGAAGTATGTATGGACGGACAATTTGAATTTTTGGATAGCAATTACACCGAAGCGTACATCGAAGAAACTGTTAAAGAGTTACAGAAGACTCAAAAGGCTTACCGAATAAGAATGAAGTTAGTTGTTAATTTTTTAGTAACTTATTTAATCGTTTTTTAATAATTTTTTAGTCGTTTTTATAGTATTTTTTTCGGTTTTTAGTCTTTTTCGCGTTTTGGTCGGTTTTAAAGTCGTGTATGTCGTAGTTTTAGTAGTTTTTGAAATATTTAGTCATTGCACCAAAGGGTATATAGTCGATTTTGTAAAATTTTGATGGTTTTTGCAATTTGTAAGTAGTTTTTAGTCGGGATTTGTACGATTATTAGTCTTCGTTATTAAGTCGTCGTGTTTAATTTAGTCATTTCCTAGTCGTTATTTTTTCTTAAGACGTCTCTTGTAATTTTTAGTCGTTAGTCAATACACTAAAGCCTATATAGTCATTTTAGTAGGTTTTTGTATTTTTTAAGTCATTTGAGCGTTTTTTGTCGTTATTTAGTCGATTTTAAAGCCGTTTTTATTCGAGTTATGTCCTTTTTGGTCATTTTTTTTTTAGTCATTGCACTTAGTTTTTTTTTAATATTTTAGTCGTTTTTTGTTTCCTAGTAAATTTTTTAATAATTTTTGTAGGTTTTTACTCGGATTTTTGTCATACAGATGAAACAAAAAGCGTATTGAATTAGTCGTTTTTTTCGCATTTTTTTTAGTCGTTTTGTTTCCAAGTTAACGCCTAAGTACTTTTGTAGTTTTTGTGGCATTTTCTAATTTTTAGTCGCTTTTTTAATAATTTTGGTCGGGGTTGTTGTCGTTTTTTAGTAGATTTTACTCATAGTTTTTTAAGTCGTCGTTTTTTAGCCATCGTTTTTAGTCGTTTTTATTTGCTTATTTTTAGTTGTTTTTAGCAGTTTTTTTGTCGTTTTCTGGTAATCTTTTGTCGTTTCTGTCTGTTTTAAATAATTCTTGTCATTTTTCAGTCACTTTTAGTAGTGTTTAGGTATTATATAGATTTTATATTATATAGATTTTTTTTTAGTAAATTTGTGTTTTTTCTTTCAGTTATTAGGTGTTTTATAAAAATGCTCAGTCATGCTTTTTGTTTTTTAGTCGCTTTTTAATTTTTTGGACGTTTTTGTCAATTTTTAAAGTAATTTTTTTAGATTTTAGTCGTTTTTAGCTGCTTTTTATTATTTTGTAGTAGTTTTTAGTTTTGTTTATTTATTTTTTTTTTCGTTTTTTTTTTTCGTTTTTTTTTTTTTTAATACCGTTCTAATTGCTTTTTAGTCCATTTTTTTACTTGTTCTTTAATAAGTTTTTAATACTTCTTAGTCGGTTTTTATCGTTTTGTCATTTTTTGTCGTTTTTTAATATTTTTAGTCGGGCTTTTGTCGATTTTTTAGTATATTTTAGTCGTAGTTCTTTTAGTCGTCGTTTTTTAGCCATCGTTTTTAGTCATTTCTATTTGCTCCCTTTTTAGTCGTACTTGGTTTTTATATGCTTTATTTAGTAATTTCTAGTTGGTTTTAACAGTTTCTTGTCGTTTTCTGGTAATCTTCTGTCGTTTTTGTCTGTTTTAATTAATTCTTGTCGTTTTTTAATAGTGTTTAGGTATTATATAGAAATTTTTAGTCGATTTGTGTTTTCTCATTCAGTTGTTAAGATGTTTTATAAAAATGTTTAGTCATTTTGTTTTTTCTTGTTTTTTAGTCGCTTTTTTAATTTTTTTGACGTTTTTGCATTTTTCAAAATATTTTTTAGATTTTAGTCGTTTTTAGTCGCTTTTTATTATTTTGTAGTAGTTTTTATTTGTTTTTTGCCTATTTTTTAATCGTTTTTTTTTAAATAACGTTCTAGTTGGTCTTTTAGTCCATTTTTATATTTTTTTATTTGTTCTCTGATGAATTTTTAATATTTCTTAGTCGTTTTATCGTTTTTGTCACTTTTTGTCGTTTTTAAATATTTTTAGTCCGTGTTTTGCCTTATTTTTGTATATTTTAGTCGTAATTCTTTAAGTCGTCGTTTTTAGTCGTCTTTATTTGCTCTCTTTTAGTCGTACTTTTTTTTAGTTTTTTTTTATATATGCTTAATTTAGTAATTTTTTAGTTGAATTTAGCAGTTTCTTGTCGTTTTCTATTAATCTTTTGTTGTTTTTGTCTGTTTTAAATAGTTCTTGTCGTTTTTTAGTCACTTTTAGTAGTGTTTAGGTATTATATAGAAATTTTTAGTTGATTTGTATTTTGTCATTCAGTTGTTTAGCTGTTTTATAAAAAAATTATTTTATTCGTTTTGTTTTTCTTGTTTAGCCGCTTTTTTAATTTTTTGGTCATTTTTGTCGATTTTTAGTCGCTTTTTATTATTTTGTAGTAGTTTTTAGTAGTTTTTAATCATTTTTTTAATAGCGTTCTAGTTGCTTTTTAGTCCATTTTTCTATTATTTTTATTTGATATTTAATAGGTTTTTAAAACTTCTTAGTTGTTTTTTGTCGTTTTTAGTGGTTTTATTGTTTTTGCCGTTTTATCGTTTTTGTCGTTATCGTTTTTGTTGTTGTCGTTATCGTTTTTGTTGTTGTCGTTATCGTTTTTGTTGTTGTCGTTATCGTTATCGTTTTTGTTGTTGTCGTTATCGTTTTTGTCGTTTTCTGTGTTTTTGTCGTTTTGTGTTTTTGTCGTTTTTTAGTTAATTTTGTCGTTTCTTTAACTGCGTTAAGCATTTTAACTCTATTTAATTTACGCTCTTCATTCGCACATATTTTATTTCGTCTCAGACAAGACGTGAAGACTGGACTTCGTTTTTTCGGCGTGGTCGAGGATCCGGACATGATGAGCTGGCCGGCGCCGTTAAAAATGATTGCGCAAGCGCAGGCCGCCATTAGAGACTTCAGGGAGCCGATGATGTTTTTGAAAATTATGTGTAACGATGCTTTAACGAAAAGGCACTGGAAGGAAATGTCGAGGCTAGCTGGTTTCGATTTAACGCCAGACGCTGGTACAACGTTGAGGAAGTTCACAGAAATGGGTGAGTATACAATAATAATTACGTTGCGTCGAAAAATACAATATTTATTACGTTTTTAAATAGGATTGGAACCGGAAATTGATAAATACGATGTAATTAGCTCAGGAGCGACCAAAGAACGAGAACTCTTCGCAAATCTCATCAAAATGACAGCAGAGTGGGACGATATCTTTTTCAACATCGGACAGTATAAAGATTCCGGCAGATATATTCTTACCGGGTTAGACGATGTCCAAATCATTTTGGACGATCATATATTGAAAGCTTTGATGATGCGTGGTTCCATTTATGTCAAACCCTATGAAGTTGAAGTGGGAGCGTTTTATGAAAAACTGGTTAGAATCAATAGAACTATCGATGTTTGGGGTAAAGTACAGGTGCAGTGGCTTTACTTGCTGCCGATTTTTTCGTCTAAAGATATCGTTGCTCAAATGCCTGAGGAAGGAAATTTGTTTAAAGAGGTAAATAAGAAATAAAATTAACCATTTTGATAGTCTCTACCTTTAATTAAAATTAAATATCTTTCTAAATCGATGTTTTAAAATAGTAAATTATATGAAATTTTCTACTCGTTTTTGCCTATGGCGTGAATTTTAAATCTCTTCCTTAAATTAAATTTACATATTATTTAAAATTATCACTTTCTAATAACTAAAGATATATTATCTTACATTATTTAGGTAAATGACTTGTACAAACGGTACATGGACGTAGTCGCTAGAGAACCTAGAGTGTACGAGACCGCTGGAGGCGCTGGCGTACAAGAAACTATGGAGTATTGCATGGACTTATTAGAAAAGATCAACGAGGGCGTGACCAATTATTTGGAGAAAAAACGATTGTTCTTTCCGAGATTCTTCTTTCTATCTAACGATGAAATGCTCGAAATCCTTTCTGAAACGAAAGAACCTCATAAAGTCCAGCCGCATTTGAAAAAATGCTTCGAAGCCATTAATACTCTTCAGTTTAACGAAAAAATGGATATTTTAGGTGGGTTTATAAAGCTTGTCCAGGTTAATCAATTTTATGGTTTCGTAGATTTTAGTCGAAAGCTTTTTAGTCGTCGTGTTTTAGTTGACGTTTTTTGCCTATTTTTTTAGTCGTTTTTTAATTACGTTCTAGTTGCTTTTTAGTCTATTTTTATGTATTTTTTTATTTGTTCTTTAATAGGTTTTTAATACTTCTTAGCCGTTTTTTTTTGTCGTTTTATCGTTTTTGTAATTTTTTGTCGTTTTTTAATATTGTCAGTCGGGTTTTTGTCGTTTTTTAGTATATTTTAGTCGTAGTTCTTTTAGTCGTCGATTTTTAGTCATCGTTTTTAGTCGTCTTTATTTGCTCTCTTTTTTTAGTCGTACTTTTTTTAGTTGGTTTTTTATATGCTTGATTTAGTAATTTTTAGCAGTTTCTTGTCGTTTTCTAGTAATCTTTTGTCGTTTTTGTCGTGTTTTAAATAGTTCTTTTCATTTTTTAGTCACATTTAGAATTGTTTAGGTATTATATATAGAAATTTTTAGTTGGATTTGTGTTTTGTCATTCAGTTGTTTAGTTGCTATTTAATTTTTTTTTTGACGTTTTTATCGATTTTTAAAGTAATTTTTATAAATTTTATTCGCTTTTTCTTATTTTTTATTAGTTTTTAGTTGTTTTTTGCCTATTTTTATTCTCTTTTTTAATAACGTTCTAGTTGCTTTTATATTATTTTATTTATTCTTTAATAGCTTCCTAATACTTTCTAGTCGTTTTTGTCGTTTTGTTTGTCGCTTTTTTACGCTTTTTGTCGTTTTTGTTGGTTTTTGTCGTTTTTTGTCGTTCTTTATCGTTTTTTGTCGTTTTTGTAATTTTTTGTCGTTTTTTTATTTGATTTTATTGTTTCTTTAACTAGATTAAGCATTTTAAATCTTTTTAATTTACGCTCTTTATTCGCACATATTTTATTTCGTCGCAGACAAGACGTGAAGACTGGCCTTCGTTTTTTCGGCGTGGTCGAGGATCCAGACATGATGAGCTGGCCGGCGCCGTTAAAAATGATCGCGCTAGCGCAAGCCGCCATTAGAGACTTCAGATAAATTTGAGTCAGAGGCTTTTTAGTCGTCGTTTTTTAGTTGACGTTTTTTAGTTGTTGTTTCTTAGTTATCTTAATTTTTTCTTTTTAGTCGTTAATTTTTTAGTGAGTAGTGATTTTTGCCGATTTTTAAGTAGTTTTTGTCTATTTGAGTTACTTATTAGTATTTTTTAGTCTTTTTTGCAGCTTTTTTCAATCGTTTTTATCTTATTTTTTATTGGTTGCTTCTAGTCGTCATCATTTTATAGTCATCGGCTTTTTAGTCGCTCTTTTTAGTATTTTTGTTAGTATTTAAGTAGTTTTTGTCTATTTTAGTTGCTTATTACTAATTTTTAGTCGTTTTTAGTTGATTTTTCTATTTATTTTTTCAGTCGTTTTTAGATGCCATTTTTTTTGACACCTTTTTTAGTATTTTTGGTCGTATTTTAACCAATTTTTAAGCCAGCATTAAAGTCGATTTTGGTCAAGTTTATAAAACTTGTCCAGAAAGATAAGTTGGTATAAAAAAGGATTAAAAAAAAAGAGTTAGTGGTTTTTAGCCGTAGGTTTTTGTCGTTTTTTAGTCGTTCTTAGTCGGATTTTTGTCGTTTTTCAATAGTTTTTACTCGTTTTTTTAATCGTTTATTTCTTTAGTTCTTACTTTTATTATTTTAGCCATGTTCAGCTGTGAAGGCGAAAAAATAAATCTTAAAAGCATCGTGTCCACCAGAGACGCGGGCGGTAGCGTCGAAATATGGCTGCTTCAAGTCGAAGAGCAAATGTTGACGTCCGTTTTGGATCAAATACTAAGAAGTTACAAAAACTACATTATCATACCTAGAACGCAATGGATTCAAAAATGGCCGGGGCAAATTGTCATATGCGTTTCGCAGATGTTCTGGACGAATTACGTACATTTATCTCTTAATCGTGAACAAGGAATGACAATTCCGATTTACTTAGGTATTACAAATTATTACAAATTTGTTACAAAGTTATTGCAACGTTAATAAAAAGTAATTAGAAAGTTGTTACACAGTTATCACAAAGTTATTGCACCGATATTATAAAGATATTACAAATATATTACAAAGATATTACAAAGCTATTACAAAGTCATTACAACGTTATTACAAAGTTATTACAAAGTTATTACAAAGTTATTACAAAGTTATTACAAAAATATTACCACGTTGTTACAAAGTTATCACAAAGTTATCACAAATATCTTACAAAGTAATCACAAAGTAACCACAAAGTTATCGCAAAATTATCACAAATTTATCACAAAGTTAACACGCAGTTAAGTACTAAAAAGTTATTATAAAGGATTTTAAAAACTAAAAATTATAGTGCTTGTAAATGGTGCAGCAAGTTTTATTTAAACGATTTTCTTCTAGATATGCTTAGAGAACAACTAGGTGATATAGTCAGTTTGATCAGAGACCCTTCGTTAACCAACCTATCGAGAATCACTATAAAGGCGTTGATCGTCATCGATGTACATGCTAAAGACGTTGTCGAAGAACTTAACAAGAAACATGTCGATAACGATAAAGAGTTCAAATGGCTTTCCCAGATGCGATATTATTGCGAAGACGATGAACCATTTGTCAGGATCATTAATGCTACCGTGAAATATTCCTGTGAATATCTAGGTATAATTTTTAACCTTTTCCTTATAATACTCTGGTCATTCACTACGGTTTTGAAACTTTTCAAACTAAGAAACGCGAAGATATCTTTTGAAATTTACATTTAGCTCTATAAAGTGTAACATTAGAGGAGCTTTCAATATTACTAACATCCTGAAGGAACTTAGTTTTAATAGCGTCAGCAGTTACTTTGATGCCAGAGCTCTCAATGTCCATAATCAATGGTTTAAAAGTTAAGTACCAATCCATTCGTGATTTCCACACCATTGCCTTTAAGTTTCTGTACAATTTATAATATTTTATTTTATTAATATTTTAGTCTTCAATGATAGGACTCTCTTCCAAATTACATGTAAGCAGTTCTAAGAATGCTTATTAGGACCTTTATCTTTAAATGCTTTTCCTAAGTTTTCCCATGATCTTCTAAAACTCTTCGGTTTGAACGTGAACATAGTCGATAAGATCAATTTTACTTCACGTTTTCAAGTCCTATCTAACTTTTGAAGTTGTGCAATAATACAATCCCACAATTCTTCTTGTACAAGCTACACCTTAATAGCAAATTTTTATAAGTTCCTCCTAAATTTTGAATCGGAGGGAAAATTCAAGAACCAGACTTTATCAAATTTAAAACGCCTTAAGAGAACAACACACCTTAGATTTGTAAATCTTAATATACTCAAAACTATGCCTTAGTTGCTAGTAACCTTTAAAATACGAACAGCTTCAAACAGAAGAAGTTATTATTTATTTAAAATACAATTGAACTTCCTCTATTTAAAGCAACTTTGCTACAAAAGTTAACTTCTTGCTGATTATATTTTAGGCAACTCGGATAGATTGGTGATAACACCTCTGACAGACAGATGTTACCGGACTCTAATAGGAGCTTTCCATCTTCATCTGAACGGTGCTCCAGAAGGTCCAGCTGGAACTGGAAAGACTGAAACCACTAAAGACTTGGCGAAAGCCATAGCTGTACAATGCGTCGTCTTCAACTGTTCAGATGGATTAGATTACAAGGCCATGGGAAAGTTTTTCAAAGGAATGGCTTCCAGTGGCGCATGGGTAATCTATTTTTATTCTTATTTCCCTTCCCGTAATCCATTTTTATAATTTTTCAGGTTTGCTTCGATGAATTTAACAGAATAGACATTGAAGTGTTATCCGTAGTCGCCCAACAGATTCTGCTGATTGTTCAAGCCGTCAGAGCGCACGCCGAGAAATTCAACTTCGAAGGAACCGAAATTAAATTGAATCCCACTTGCTACGTATGCATCACGATGAACCCGGGATATGCGGGAAGATCCGAATTGCCAGATAACTTAAAGGTTGGTAAATCGTTTATTATTATTACTAGATATATGATTAGGGAATCTTAGCGGTTGTATCTCAAGAATAATTTAACCTACGGCTTCGAACAATTAATATAAATAAAGTTGATCTAGAAGAAATAATGGTAATGGGAACGATTTGAATAAATGTTACAAACGTTTTTGCTCTATTCATTAGAATAACTGGTAAAGACTCAGTTTTGCCCATCGAAATTAAAATATGTAACTAAAATATACCTATACAGTGCAACCTCTTTAATCCGAACACCTAATTGTCAGACCTTGTTCGGATTATGGAATTGTTTGGATTAACGAATATACAATAAAACACCTCTTACACATTTTTAGACCTTTAGATCTATATATGTATATTGATTTTTGTACATTTAAAATCATTATCAAACTACATATGGGCGACGCGGGCCCGCTGCAGGTCTTTTCCTGTCAGTGTTCAGATTACAGAGACGGCATTATGACTATCTCGCATCACGATTTGCGTTCGGATTAGCGTGGGTTCGGATTATCGAGGTTGCACTGTATATAAATTTTAAAAATCTATAAAAATTTATAAAATCTATAAAAACCTATAAAAATCTATAAAAATCTATAAAAATCTATAAAAATCTATAAAAATCTATAAAAATCTATAAAAATCTATAAAAATCTATAAAAATCTATAAAAATCTATAAAAATCTATAAAAATCTATAAAATCTATAAAAATATATCTATAAAATCTATCTATAAAAATCTGTCTAAAAAAATCTATCTATAAAAATCTATCTATAAAAATCAATCTATAAAATCTATCTATAAAAATCTATCTATAAAAATCTATCTTTAAAAATCTATCTATAAAAATCTATCTATAAAAATATATCTATAAAATCTACCTATAAAAATATATCTATAAAATCTATCTATAAAAATCTATCTAAAAAAATCTATCTATAAAAATCAGTCTATAAAATCTATCTATAAAAATCTATCTATAAAAATCTATCTATAAAAATCTATAAAAATTTGTAAAAATCTATAAAAATCTATAAAAATCTATAAAAATCTATAAAAATCTATAAAAATCTATAAAAATCTATAAAATCTATAAAAATATATCTATAAAATCTATCTATAAAAATCTATCTAAAAAAATCTATCTATAAAAATCTATCTATAAAAATCAGTCTATAAAATCTATCTATAAAAATCTATCTATAAAAATCTATCTTTAAAAATCTATCTATAAAAATCTACCTATAAAAATATATCTATAAAATCTATCTATAAAAATCTATCTAAAAAAATCTATCTATAAAAATCTATCTATAAAAATCAGTCTATAAAATCTATCTATAAAAATCTATCTATAAAAATCTATCTATAAAAATATATCTATAAAAATATATCTATAAAAATCTACCTATAAAAATATATCTATAAAATCTATCTATAAAAATCTATCTAAAAAAATCTATCTATAAAAATCAGTCTATAAAATCTATCTATAAAAATCTATCTATAAAAATCTATCTATAAAAATCTATCTATAAAAATCTATCTATAAAAATCTATAAAAATTTGTAAAAATCTATAAAAATCTATAAAAATCTATAAAAATCTATAAAAATCTATAAAAATTCATAAAAATCCATAAAAATCTATCTATAAAAAATCTATCTACAAAAATCAATCTATAAAATCTGCCTATAAATCTATCTATAAAAATCTATCCATAAAAACATATCCATAAAAATCTACCTATCAAAATCTATCTATAAAAATGTATAAAAATGTATAAAAATGTATAAAAATGTATAAACATGTATAAAAATGTATAAAAATGTATAAAAATGTATAAAAATGTATAAAAATGTATAAAAATGTATAAAAATGTATAAAAATGTATAAAAATGTATAAAAATGTATAAAAATGTATAAAAATGTATAAAAATGTATAAAAATGTATAAAAATGTATAAAAATGTATAAAAATGTATAAAAATGTATAAAAATGTATAAAAATGTATAAAAATGTATAAAAATGTATAAAAATGTATAAAAAATGTATAAAAATGTATAAAAATGTATAAAAATGTATAAAAATGTATAAAAATGTATAAAAATGTATAAAAATGTATAAAAATGTATAAAAATGTATAAAAATGTATAAAAATGTATAAAAATATATAAAAATGTATAAAAATGTATAAAAATGTATAAAAATGTATAAAAATGTATAAAAATGTATAAAAATGTATAAAAATGTATAAAAATGTATAAAAATGTATAAAAATGTATAAAAATGTATAAAAATGTATAAAAATGTATAAAAATGTATAAAAATGTGTAAAAATGTATAAAAATGTATAAAAATGTATAAAAATGTATAAAAATGTATAAAAATGTATAAAAATGTATAAAAATGTTTAAAAATGTATAAAAATCTATAAAACTCTACAAAAATCGATCTCATAATATTGGCGCTATTGATTCAACCTCGTGTAGAATTAAAAAATTAGACTTATAGACTGTCATATTAAAATGGAACAAATAGTAATGATAAAAAAGAATTCCCCTACTTACTTGTAAACTGAGTACGATTTAGAGAAGTTACTAACCTGAAATCAAACAAAAAAATATGTCAATTATACTACTACAATTGTTTTTTATTTTTCTTTAATTTGTATCGACTCTTGTGGGTTTAGACATTCTATTTTAGTTTTGGTTATACTGGCATTAAATTCTTCTGCAGGTGCTGTTCCGAACAGTCGCCATGATGGTTCCGGATTATGCTTTAATTGGAGAGATATCTCTATATTCGTATGGATTTTTAGACGCCAGAAATTTGTCTGTCAAAATCGTTACAGTCTACAGGTTGTGTTCTGAGCAGTTATCTTCTCAGAATCATTACGATTATGGTAAGAAAGTTTAAAAAATATTAAATATATTATTAAATCAATAAAAATATAAATATTTTGATTGGTTTTATCGAACAAATTAAATGTAAACGAAACTAAAAGAAAGTAAGGGATATTTTAATAACTACTAATATTTTTGTTCTAAATATTTTGTTTGCTGGTCATAAAAAATAGTTTAAAGGTATGTAACTGGTAAAAAACGCTTATATATCTACTTTAAGAATATATTTATAAAACAAATAAAATGTACCCTAAAGTATATTATCACTTTTTCAATAAAACCAAAATTACATTACTAATTTAGTATATTGATTGATCAGTTTGATATCCAGAGCCAGGCTAGCCTGATATATTAATATAATATGTTGGATATATTTCCAACAGTGACTTTACTTCTCATTTACTTCTGTACACCGGTTAAATATTCTCTCCTATAGTATATAGAGTACTGCACCTCTATTTTAGGTATGAGAGCGGTAAAATCTGTCCTATCAGCCGCTGGCAACAATAAGCGAAAATTCCCCGACGAAATAGAAGATATTTTACTCCTACGGGCTATCCTAGATGTCAATTTACCTAAGTTTTTAAACCAAGACTTGCCTTTATTCGATGGCATCATTGCGGATCTGTTTCCGGGTGTCGTTTTACCCCAGGCTGACTATTCGAAACTGATTGAAAATATGTTGGTAAGTTGAATTTTAGTAATAAATAAAGTATTTTTTTATCACTACTTGATTTTTCAAGAAGTGTATAATGGTGGGTATTATCCACGAATATAACATTTTTCCACAGAGTTTTAAGGTTTACTTTTGTATTTCATTTGTACTTTGAAAAGGAAGATAACCATTAAAATGATGAAAAATAATTTCAATTCAATTCGGTACAAGATTTGATCATTCCAGCATCTTTGAGTTTCAAGGTGTGATGGCAACAATTAAAATCATGCGTTTCTACATTCTGAAATTTATGTTAAGAACAATTTGACCCCTGAGTTTCTCTTTATCTCCATCTGTTGCTATCTGTACAGTTTATCCTCTCTTGTTTTTTTTATAAAAATCATTTTATTTTACCAGAATATTATTCCTAACACTGACTATTAAAAAATCTATTAAACTACTGTGGAATTAAACATTTAAAAACTTTTACAGATCAATTGCGAAAAATGGAATCTCATTCCCAAAGACTGCATGATTACTAAAGTGATACAAACGTACGAAATGATGATAGTCAGATGGGGTTTTATGATTGTTGGATATCCTCTTGCTGGAAAAAGTTCTATATTGAATGTTTTAGCTGATACACTCACTTTGATGAACGCCAAAGGTTAGTGAAATAACCGAGTATCTAAAATAAATCTGATATATAAAACATGTACAACCGGTTGCAACAGCGTCCATTAAAATGTCCCATAAACTTTGACAGAGCTTGAGACTCATCTATTTCAAATGCACAAGTCAAATAATAACATTACGGGATCATTAGCTATTTGAAAGATTTAAATAATATTTTTTATAGGTCTCGGCGAAGAGAAGGTAGAAACCGTAATCCTCAACCCAAAAGCAATCAGCATGGGTCAGCTATACGGCCAATTCGATCTGATATCGTACGAATGGTTCGACGGCGTCATAGCAGTTTGTTTCAGAAATTTTGCCACCGATACCAGCCCGAACAGGAAGTGGATGATATTCGATGGTCCGGTGGACGCCGTATGGATCGAAAACATGAACAGTGTATTAGATGATAATCGGAAATTGTGTTTGATGTCCGGTGAAGTTATGTCAATGAACAGTACACAATCGCTTATATTTGAAGTGATGGATTTGGAACAAGCGTCTCCTGCAACGGTTCGATAGTGTATTTAATCTTTTTTTTTTATTTTTTAAGTGTCGTCTCAGTTATAATCTTACAAATATGAAAACAAATTAGATTTGGAGAAAATTTCTGTTTAATTCTTTAGTAAATAGAGATAAATAACTCTCCTAGCCTTCAAACACAAAAAAAAAACAAATTTAAACCTTGTTAATCTAGAGTTAATAATGAATGGCATATTTGGAACAATTGGTTGATTTTCCCTAGATCTGGGGGAAACAATTTGACTATGGAAAATGGCAACATCGCAATTGTTATTGGTCCGCTTCGAATAAATCTGCTAAAAAATGAGAGTGTCGAACAATATGTTTTGTAGCTTCACAGTTTATGATATTTCAATCAATTTTAAGACGTATATTCTTAATGTACTTACAAAAAAATAAGTTTAGTGAATTCTTGTAGGTAAATGTTGAAAAATAGATTAGGTTTGTAAGCGCTTATGGTTAAACTAAAACATTCATTGTTAACATGGAGGAATCGTTGTGAAAAAATGTAAAGAAAAAAGAAACCGACATACTATTAACAAACTGTCGTTCTTAGCAGACGTCGTGCGAAAACTACATGACACTGCGAACAATCCCATTCAAAGTGGTTCAATAATAACAAAGGTATACATTATATTGCAATGTTGCCATATTTTTAGTTAAATTTTTCTTTAGATCTGGGGAAAAAATCGTCAAAGTGATCCAAACGTATTAATTTGGAAACCTCCCTTTTTACCGATAAACAATCATCTTTATGAACAATTTTAACTCATACAGGTGTCTAGATGCGGAATGATATACATGGAGCCCTCGACTTTAGGATGGCGTCCGTTTTTCGATGCTTGGTTGCCCACTTGCAATCCCGCTTGGATGTCGGGAAACCGCGAGTTCGTTATAAGGGAAGTATTCGATTGGATCGTGAATCCCTGTTTGGATTTCATACGAAAACATTGTGTACAATTTTGTCAACCGGGCGAAATCAGTCAAGTGCTGAACATGATGAGCATGCTGGAAATGCAGATGAACGATGCTTGTGGTGCCGCACCCGAAGCTGATAAGTATTACGATGGATGGGTGCAAGTAGCGCTTATTATAGCTGGTGAGTTCTTGTAGTGTATATTTTTTAAATGAAACAATATTTTGGCTTGTAATGAAAGTAATTTCCTTTTTACTTATTTTACTTATATTTTACTTATATTTTACTTATATTTTACTTATATTTTACTTATATTTTACTTATATTTTACTTATATTTTACTTATATTTTACTTATATTTTACTTATATTTTACTTATATTTTACTTATATTTTACTTATATTTTACTTATATTTTACTTATATTTTACTTATATTTTACTTATATTTTACTTATATTTTACTTATATTTTACTTATATTTTACTTATATTTTACTTATATTTTACTTATATTTTACTTATATTTTACTTATATTTTACTTATATTTTACTTATATTTTACTTATATTTTACTTATATTTTACTTATATTTTACTTATATTTTACTTATATTTTACTTATATTTTACTTATATTTTACTTATATTTTACTTATATTTTACTTATATTTTACTTATATTTTACTTATATTTTACTTATATTTTACTTATATTTTACTTATATTTTACTTATATTTTACTTATATTTTACTTATATTTTACTTATATTTTACTTATATTTTACTTATATTTTACTTATATTTTACTTATATTTTACTTATATTTTACTTATATTTTACTTATATTTTACTTATATTTTACTTATATTTTACTTATATTTTACTTATATTTTACTTATATTTTACTTATATTTTACTTATATTTTACTTATATTTTACTTATATTTTACTTATATTTTACTTATATTTTACTTATATTTTACTTATATTTTACTTATATTTTACTTATATTTTACTTATATTTTACTTATATTTTACTTATATTTTACTTATATTTTACTTATATTTTACTTATATTTTACTTATATTTTACTTATATTTTACTTATATTTTACTTATATTTTACTTATATTTTACTTATATTTTACTTATATTTTACTTATATTTTACTTATATTTTACTTATATTTTACTTATATTTTACTTATATTTTACTTATATTTTACTTATATTTTACTTATATTTTACTTATATTTTACTTATATTTTACTTATATTTTACTTATATTTTACTTATATTTTACTTATATTTTACTTATATTTTACTTATATTTTACTTATATTTTACTTATATTTTACTTATATTTTACTTATATTTTACTTATATTTTACTTATATTTTACTTATATTTTACTTATATTTTACTTATATTTTACTTATATTTTACTTATATTTTACTTATATTTTACTTATATTTTACTTATATTTTACTTATATTTTACTTATATTTTACTTATATTTTACTTATATTTTACTTATATTTTACTTATATTTTACTTATATTTTACTTATATTTTACTTATATTTTACTTATATTTTACTTATATTTTACTTATATTTTACTTATATTTTACTTATATTTTACTTATATTTTACTTATATTTTACTTATATTTTACTTATATTTTACTTATATTTTACTTATATTTTACTTATATTTTACTTATATTTTACTTATATTTTACTTATATTTTACTTATATTTTACTTATATTTTACTTATATTTTACTTATATTTTACTTATATTTTACTTATATTTTACTTATATTTTACTTATATTTTACTTATATTTTACTTATATTTTACTTATATTTTACTTATATTTTACTTATATTTTACTTATATTTTACTTATATTTTACTTATATTTTACTTATATTTTACTTATATTTTACTTATATTTTACTTATATTTTACTTATATTTTACTTATATTTTACTTATATTTTACTTATATTTTACTTATATTTTACTTATATTTTACTTATATTTTACTTATATTTTACTTATATTTTACTTATATTTTACTTATATTTTACTTATATTTTACTTATATTTTACTTTTATTTTACTTTTATTTTACTTTTACTTATATTTTACTTATATTTTACTTTTATTTTACTTTTATTTTACTTATATTTTACTTATATTTTACTTATATTTTACTTATATTTTACTTATATTTTACTTATATTTTACTTATATTTTACTTATATTTTACTTATATTTTACTTATATTTTACTTATATTTTACTTATATTTTACTTATATTTAATTTATATTTGACTTATTTTTGACTTACATTTTACTTTTATTTTACTTTTTTTAATATAATTTTTTTACTTTTTTTACTTTTTTTACTTTTTCTACTTTTTACTTTTTTTACTTCTTTACTTTTTTTACTTCTTTACTTTTTTTACTTTTTTACTTTTTTTTACTTTTTTTACTTTTTTTAATTTTTTTACTTTTTTTACTTTTTTTACTTTTTTTTACTTTTTCTACTTTTTCTACTTTTTCTACTTTTTCTTTTTTTACTTTTTTACTTTTTTTACTTTTTACTTTAAAAAATTTTAACTTTTTTTACTTTTTAATTTTTTTACTTTTTCACTTTTTTTAGTTTTTTACTTTTTTTACTTATTTTACTTTTTTACTTTTTTTACTTTAATTTTTTACTTTATTAGCTTTTTTTTGCTTTTTTTACTTTTTTTACTTTTTTTTACTTTTTTTATTTTTTGCTTTTTTTTACTTTTTACTTTTCTACTTTTTTACTATTTTATTTTTTTATTTTTTTGAATTTATTTATTTATTTATAATTAAGAAAAACTACAGCTAATAACTTTAAACAATTTTAGACAATTCAAATGAGATGAAACATTTCTTCTCTTTTCTTTTATCTTTTCTCTTGAATCTTATTTATGACGTAAACATAATAACAATATAATTTTTAGGTGTTTGGGGCTTAGGTTCAGTCCTAGACGCCGATTCGAGAGATAAATTTGACGAATTTTACCGAGCGCTGTGGTTGGGGGAAATCCCGCATCATCCAACTCCAGAAATACTGGGAAACAAAGATATTTTCATGCCTGCTCCAGAAGGTTTGATTATGGACTACCAATTTTTTTTTAGATCGAAAGGTAACTGGAAATATTTACCTGACGTAGTAAAGAATCAACGAGTAGATGAGTGCACAAGTATTATGCAAACGATTATTCCTACAATAGATACGATGCGGTGAGTATTATATTCTTTAAAACCTCTATAGGTTTGTGGTTGTCTTGGATCTAGTTAATTAAAAAACTCACATACGGAGCCGTGAGGAAAAAAATGTGCCCTAAACACCCCAAAATGATTCTGTGATTATGTAGAAGAGTTGTTAAGCGAATGATCTTTCATTTAAACACAAGGATACTGTACAAAAGTAACCAGAAAAAAAAATCTTAAGATCTATAACACGTACAGACGCTGAGAGACGACATTGCTTTTTAAACGGTTTTTGACCGAACGTTATAACTTTTGTCCATGCCACTAAACTAAGGAATAATCCCGACAGTGTTGCCAACTGTCAATAAAAAGAAGTCGCTTCTAAAACAACCATTTTAATAATTTCTGTTTATAGGTCTGTTCTGGTCCTTTAGAAATATTTTAAAAACTCTCCGAGTGCAAATTTGAAAAGTTTTACGGAACGCAAAATTTGATATTCATCCAGAACAATCCTTATGTCACGTGTTTCAGGTACATGGCTCTTCTGAACATGCACATTCGACACGGCAACAAGTGCCTCTTGATGGGCCCCACCGGTACGGGTAAATCCTTCTACACCGTAGACATGTTGATGAACAGATTGGACAAAGAAAAATTCGAACCGGCGTTCATTACTTTTACGGCGCAAATCAGTTGCAATCAGTTGCAGGATCTCGTTATATCGAAATTGCAAAAGAGAAGAAGAGCTCGATATGGGGCACCGAAAGGAAAAGTGTCCGTCATTTTTATCGACGATGTTAACATGCCGATGAAGGAGATATACGGTGCACAGCCACCTTTGGAGCTACTTCGGCAGTTCTTTGATCATAAAAATTGGTATATATTTTTTAACAATGTAACTATAGTTTAGTGTTATTGTAGTTTTGTTATTATTTATATAAAACCAAATCTCATAGATAAAAATACCAAGCGGAGGTGTAAGAACCTTAAAATATAAAAAAAGTTTGTGGAAAGATCAAGAATTTATATCACTCACTTTACATTAACAAGTTTAACAATGTAGCTATAGTTTAGTTTTATTGTATTTTTGTTATTACGCATATAAAACCAAAACCCATCGATAAAAGTACCAAGCGGAGGTGTAAGAACCTTAAAATATAAAAAAAGTTTGTCGAAAAATAAAGAATTTATATCACTCACTTTACATTAACGAGTTTAACAATGTAGTTATAATTAAGTTTTATTGTAGTTTTGTTATTATTCATATAAAACCAAAATCCATCGATAAAAATACCAAGCAGAGGTGTAAGAACCTTAAAATATAAAAAAGTTTGTGGAAAAACCAAGAATTTATATTAAAAACCTTTAAAATCAACGATGTTCACTATTTTACTTTGTAGGTACGATTTAAAAACCACCGAACCAATTTACTTATACGACATCCTATTTATCGGAGCCATGGGTCTAGTAGGAGGCAGCAGACAAGACATATACCCGAGATTCTTAAGACATTTCAATATATTTTCAATAAACGAATTCAGTACGGAAAGTATGGCGAAAATATACTCGAACATTTTGCTACTAGGTTGGAAATCAAACGGATTTCCCTCGGACGTTATAAATCAAGTAACGCCGGTAATAAACGCCAGCTTGGACATGTATAGGGCTGCTTTGTTGAATCTTAGACCCACGCCGTCGAAGAGCCACTACGTTTTCAATTTGAGAGATTTTTCTAGATTGGTTCAAGGTATGCTTTATTAAAAATTTTATGTTCGACAATATGCGGCACACAAAAGAATTATTACACTAAAAAATATGAAACAGAACTGTTAACGAACCGGTTTGATAGATAATACTGTGATAATTATTTAAAAGACGTTCTTTGACAGATCGGCGGTTAGTAAACATAACTGTTCTATTAATACTATTAGAAAATAATGAGGCTGGTAACAATATCTCAAGAAATGGAAAGAAAAAAATTCCTTTTCTGCATTTTAAAAATTGATTTGAATCTTTTTACGAACGTACGTCTTACCACCTTATTTGTTGAATGCAGTAGCGTAGGGGAGAATCTTAGAATCCGGAACCATAATTTAGCGGGTAAAAATGACATACATCACTTCTTGCTTCAACAGCGTTCTCAGAAAAGTGTATCCCACTTCTTCAGACTGCTTGGTTCTCGGGCACAATCGGCTCAACGTGCACATACCGCGAAAATTCAAAATATGACGAAATTATAAAATAAAAAGCATATTTAACCGAATTGGCCTTGTAGATCAATTACCCAGTAAACCTCAAATAGTCGGCATTCGCTCGACCTGACACCGGCATGTACGGGAAGCCGAGTACTTGGATTGCCGTTGCCGGAGTTTTTTCTGAGCCAGGAGGACCATACCATTTGACGTAATTTAGAAGTAGAAACCGCATATGATCCATATTTGGCGTTCCAGACATGAGAAGCATCCTTACGGGTCGAGCGCGGTTAATATTTGGCTAACTGGGGATGGGAGGCATCCTTACGGACCGAATTATATATAGATATATGAACGCGGCTACAATTTAGTGGACAGCCGACATTCAGCTGGGCGGGCATGCCCTACCTGTATGCCGAAGCCTCACCCGTATATCGGGCCGAGTCCGACATCCAGCATGCCTCCTTCGGCGCAGTCACGGTGCTGGTAAACTGTGTTTATTGGATAAAATTACTCCCGCTACCGATTCGATTACGCAGGAGTATTCCAACGTCCTGATAACCCAGTACCGAAGCAAACTGCCCGTAAATATACCGGAGGTAAGCACCTCGAAATAATTGGCCACTAAAGCAGCTCGTAAGAGCGCGCCAGCTACCGGTGGTGTTAAAAAACCACATTCTTACAGGCCTGGTAGAGTCGTTACCAAAAGAATTCCGAATGATTGATTAGAAAATTACCTTTCCAACGGTTAGTGCTTGAAATAGCCCAAAATTTTAAAACCAAGCTGAGATTCCAGAACTCAGGAGTTATGACGCTCCAAGAAGCCATCGTAGCCTACTCGGTAGGATTATTCGAAGACACATTCTTCAGTTCGAGAAGGTCGCGCGTCTATAAGGCTTTAAAACAGGCCTGCACAACATATGGCCCGCCATTTTCAAACTATACATTTTTCAGTGACAAAATTGCATTTAGATATTAATTGCCTTTTTAGAAGTTCGATAAATGGACCTGGTTCATTATAAGCTGACGACCTTTTTTTTGGAGCTCAATAGAAGACCTCGACATGCTTTATAAATTGAGCCCCCGCCAAAAAAAAATTACATCCGTTCTTGGCCCTCGTACACCTCCGGTTTTTTTGAACTGGCCCTTTGAAATTCTCAGTTGTGCAGACCTACTCTAAAATGTAGGTTATGTTTTTCAATGCCGATATTTCAATAAACGCATTAGTTTTAAACGGAGTTTTATTTCGGTACCTATTAGATAGGGATACACATTACACTTTTGTCAACAGATACTACATAAAAAGTATGTTTTATGTTCTACAGGGTAGCTGTTAAAGATGGAACCAAACCTATAGTGCTTAAACGGTTCAACATACAAAATCCAAAATTTTAGAATTTCAACTAAATATATTTGCGCATATTTTAGCCCAAAAATTATTTTTCTTATAATTACAAAATTTTAAGCATGGCCGCCATCTTGATTTTTTTTAAATTGCAACATAGGTCATGTGATATACCATTTGAAAGGGTTTAACACCCTGATTACAAAAATGTATCACACATGGTTAAAAACAACAGAAAAGATATTATTTTAAAAAATCAAGATGGCGGCCATGCTTAAAATTTTGTAATTATAAAAAAAAATAATTTTTGTGCTAAAATATGAGCAAATGTATTTAGTTGAAATTCTGAAATTTTAGGTTTTGTATGTTAAACCGTTTAAGCACTATAGGTTTGATTCCATCTTTAACAGCTACCCTGTATATCTTCCTGTTTCTGTTTTAAGGATGTTCGTTATTGAGAAGAGAATCAGTGGATAATAAAAAAATATTCCCCAAGATTTGGATACACGAAGTAATGAGAATCTTCTACGATAGGTTAATCGAAGACAAAGACAGAAAATGGGTGTATGACAAGTTGAGGACGGCCGTTAAAACGAATTTTAGAGAAGAATTTGACGCTACTTTAGACTCCCTTCCACATGATGAAGAAACAGGTAAGTACGTAATACCACCGTCTTTTAGACATTTGAAGAATTACATATTAGAATGTAGGATGACAAACCGGAGACAGAAAGTCTTAGATATTTGAACTCTTTTGTAAATAGTTTCCTCAGCCAAGATAGGTTGTCGAAGCTTGTCTAGTTTTCTTCTTGTAGCAGAGGGAACGCAACAGTTTTCCGGGAGTTAAAAAATATCTGATTCCTCTTGTACCATCTGTTGATATTATTTACGGTTGTTGGAGACTAACTTTTCATGATAACTACAGCGTTTGTAGATCATCAGAAGTCTACTCTCTGCCGAGAGAAAGCGTCTAGCTGCTAGAATCTAGCAGATTATCCACCAGAATGTTTCACAGTAGGACTTTCGATACTTTATTTTGTGAACACTCTCTGGCAGACCTAAAAGTAGCTCTCCCTTCAGCGAAGTTCCGATTACCAAGCGTACTTTTGACCCAGTTGCAAGTCAGCTTCTTAATTCAATAGAAGAGAATAAAGACTGAGGAATAGGGTTGTTGATCGCACCTTCTGTACTTAAAAAAGCATTAGAATAGTTTTGCTCCATCTCTTCGATGGACTTTTAATATGAGTACCTTCTGCTATCAGTTAGATCTGATTCAGCGTTAAACTCAAACTTGAAAAATACTGATTCCTATAAAGTAATCTTGAATATTTAGGATATGAGATAGATATAGAAGACATTCGATTTGAAATGTGTAAAATTCAGACTGTGCAACGTTTTCCCGTTCCTAAGAATACCGTAGCGTTAAGTGTTAGACAATTCCTTTAGTAAATTTGTCAGAAAGTTTGCAGTGTTGACGAAATCATTAACTAATCTTACCAAAAAGGAAGTATCATAGCGTCACTCAAAAAATATCTGGCAAACAGGCATTGCATAATAATCAGGCGGACACCAAAACTTAGTAGATAGTAGTAGATAGACAAAGAATACAGGGGACCACATAGGGAATTCAATATGTAAGAGTGAGAGGTACAGATTCAATGGGTAAGAGTGAGACATAGTGAGGGGGAAGCGGGGGAGTGGAGGGGATTAAATCTCTTTTAACGTCGAACAGAAAAATCGTGCGATTGCCAGAAGGGCCTAAGCGTGTATCTTTGTTATTGTTGGTCAGATTCAAACGGGAAAAACGGCATTATATAGATAACTCGGTATACATTAACGTTAAACAGAAAAATCATGCGCAGAACGAAAAGCCAGAAGGGCCTTAGCGTGTTTCTTGGGTATTACTGGTCCAATTCAAACAGGAATAACGGCATTATGTAGATAACTCGGTATAGATTAACGTTAAAGAGAAAAATCGACATTTCGTTTGACGTTTTTCTTTGACGTTTTCGTTTGACGTTTTTGTTTGACAATTTCGTTTGACGTTTTTGTTTGACAATTTCGTTTGACGTTTTTGTTTGACAATTTCGTTTGACATTTTCGTTTGACGTTTTCTTTGACGTTTTCGTTTGACGCTAAGGCCCTTCCGGCTTTTCGTTCTGCGCATGATTTTTCTCTTCAAAGTTTATCTATACCACGTTCTCTACATAATGCCGTTTTTCTCGTTTGAATCGGACCAACAATAACAAAGATATAAGTTTTAGGCCCTTTTGGTCCGTCACTGCGCATGATTTTTCTGTTCGACGTTAATCTATACCATTTTCACCGTTTGAATCGGACCAACAATAACAAAAATACACGCTTAGGCCCTTCTGGCAATCGCATGATTTTTCCGTTCAGCGTTAAAAGAGATTTAATACTCCCCCACTCTCCCGCTTCCCCTCTCTATGTCTCACTCTTACCCATTGAATCTGTCCCTCTCACTCTTACACATTGATTTCCCTATGTGTTCCCATGTCTGCTTTGTCTATCTACTCTTGATGCGATTGAATATTTCAATGGGGCGGCTATAACACAGGAACAGGTATATTTATAAATTCAAAGCTTTGGCGGTGGTCGAATCCATTCACTGTTTTCACCTATTGATAATACTATTCCTATATAATTGATTGCAGGTTACGTACCCATAACTTCGATGAAAAACCTCATTTTTGGCACGTTTTTCGACCAAGACACCGAAGGCGATGAAAAGAAATACGAAGAAGTTCTCTCAGTCGAATTGTTGAGGGATCTGGCGGAACGTGCATTGATCGAATACAATGCAACTCACAAAGCTACTATGGACATTGTTCTATTCGATTACGCTATCGAACATCTTGGAAAAATCTGCAGGGTACTATCTATGAAATGCGGTTGTGCTTTACTGGTAAGGGCTTATCTGTATTTATAGCTAAATTTGATGGTTATGGCTATATTAGTATGATAGAAGGCTCAATTTAGCAACTCAATATTTAAGGGCATTTTTTAAAATTATATAAGTAGAAATCACACTTTTTGGAACTTCCTAGTTAATGCATTTTTTATTTGTCATCTTCATCATCATCATCATCATCATCTTCTTTTCTTTGGGATCTACTTGTTCTTTTCTGGTGTCAGAAAATACTTCTCTCTTGTACCCATGCTTTCTAGGCCTTTTGCCTCTGAATAGTATATTTTGGTCGATTTGTTCTCTCTATTTGTTATTACTGCTCTTACTGTCTTGCAAGTGCTTCTTACTGCCTTAATTAATGTTTTAAATACTTTCATTTCCTTCAAGCTTCTCCACATTTCTCTCTTTTGAGTCTATAAAAGTCAGAAATATTTCGTCTTCATCTTCTATTTTTCGTTCTATTAATTTATTTAAAATGTATAGGTTGTCGTTTGTTTCCCTTTCTGTTCTAAACGCAGCATCTTATTTACTTATTCAAGGTTGGCATTAGTGGATCGGGAAGGCAATCTCTAACTCGTCTCGCAGGAGAAATGTATACGAACATGGTGTATCAACCAGAAATAACAAAAAGTTACTCCCTTAACGATTGGCGGGACGACATCAAGAAAATTCTTCGAGAAGCTGGTGGTATGGGAAGAGATGCAGTTTTCTTGTTATCCGAAGGTTCGATAAAAGAAGAGCATTACTTGCAAGATATCGATTGTCTTCTGAATTCTGGTGAGGTGCCCAATATGTACGCTATGGATGAGAAACAAGAACTGATGGATATGGTACGATTGGCAGCACAAGGTAAATTATATTTTGATATTGTCATTGTCATTATCTTGTGTTTATATTTAACGTCTATACTTATGATCGACTGATCCATATTTTAGACTTGACGATAACCAAAAATACCTATAATAATCTTTCTTTTTATTATTTTAAAATTACTAGACTTTAGGTCTGTTCGAGAGCTTCAAAAATACATTGAGAACTATCAGAGGACTAGTTGACCAATGGATAATTTAATAGTTGTATGCGACGCATAATTTGGAATTGAACTGTTCCACTGGTTCTCGGACAGTTTGCATCGAATTTTAAAGAAACCCGAACAAACCTTTTAATAAATTAAAAAGTGTACATGATTCATCTAACAAACCATTAATTCAGGCGGGAATAGAAACTTGGAAATCGACGCTTTAGAGGTATTTTTCTTCTTTACGAATCGCTGCAAAGAAAGATTGCACATCGTAATTTGCTTCAGTCCCGTTGGCGCCACGTTTCGCAACAGGCTAAGGCTGTACCCGGCCTTAATAAATTGCTGTACGATCGACTGGTTCGAAGATTGGCCAGAAGAAGCCTTGGAACAAGTAGCGCAAAATTGGATGAAGGATATTAACCTCACAGGTTTGCAAGTTTTATTTCGTTATAGTTATAGTAAAGGATAACATGGTACTGCTAGTATTAAGACTGTAGTAGCAGCAGCCTCCAGTATTTGTAACAATAACTAATTTTGATAGATGTCATTCGACAAACGTGGTGTAATGGATAATTGTTTGACTATTGAATCAAGGGATCGTGCGTTCAAGTTTTTCAAACTTTATACAGAAACAGGACATTTAAGTAGTAGGAGATTTAATTCTTTAAACCTTATACTTTAAGCTGGTACAAGATTTATTTTATTACATTTAGTAGAATTTAAACATAATTGGAAATGGTGAACTGGGGCCTTAATAAATGATTTTTTTTAAATTTCTTACCAAAGTATGAACGTAATTTCTATTTCTAAACTGTTATTCCACCGGATAATCATAATAAAAAGAATGGTTAAAGCTACTGCTACGATACATACTTTGTACCTAATGGCATATACTATAAAAAAAGCAAATTTACCAGCAACCATAAAATTTCTATACAGATACTAGAATACTAATTCATTTCTTACTATTTCTATTTGGACATTATACAAATACGTCAGACCATTCGCATATTTGACATATTTAATTTCTAGAGGAAATCAGAAGTGTCGCTACTATTGCCTGCAAATATTTCCACGTGGAAGCGAGAAAAGCATCGGCAGCATTTTATGCTGAATACAGCAGAATGACTTACGTAACGTCAGCTTCCTACCTGGAGTTAATTAAGTCTTTTACTGACTTAACTAACCTGAAACAAAACGAACTTATGACTGCTAAAGGCAGATATGTAGGCGGATTGGAAAAGTTGTATTATGCTGCTGTCAGCATAGGTAAGTTAAAATACTGATCGTCACTATTAGATGGTAGTAGAAAGTGGCACAGTCAAAGTGACGTATACGTATGTATAGTAAAATTATAAATAAACAATAATACATTCAAAACTATAACAAAACTATAAGTCTATCTGACTATTTCCTACGTACAAAAGAAATAGCACTTTTAAATTAGAAGCAAATTTAATTAAAATTTAATCAAAATTCAATCAAAATTTAATCAAAATTCAATCCTATTTCTTTCAAAATTAATTCAAAATTAATTCAGAATTAATTCAAACTTATTTCAAAATTCACTTAAAACTTAATCAAAATTCAATTAAATTCAATTAAAATTCAATCAAAATTCAATTAAAATTCAGTTAAAAAATTCAAGTAAAATTCAATTAAAATCCAGTTAAAATTCAATTTATCTACAATTAAAATATAATTAAAAGTCAATTAAAAATTCAATTAATTAAAATTCAATAAAAATTTAATTAAAATTCGATTAAAATTAAGTAAAAATTCAATTAAAATTCAACAAAATTCCAATTGAAATTCAATCAAAATTCAACTAAAATGTAATCAAAATTTAATTAAAATTCAATCTTTTTGAAATTAAAATTCAATTAAAATTCATCAAACTTAAATCAAAACTATTATAATTCAATCAACATTCAATTAAAAAGCTATTAAAATTCTATTAAAATTCTATTAAAATTCTATTAAAATTCTATTAAAATTCTATTAAAATTCTATTAAAATTCTATTAACATTCTATTAAAATTCTATTAAAATTCTATTAAAATTCTATTAAAATTCTATTAAAATTCTATTAAAATTCTATTAAAATTCTATTATATTCTATTAACATTCTATTAAAATTCTATTAAAATTCTATTAAAATTCCATTAAAATTATATTGTAAATTTCAGGTGAAATGCAAGAATCGTTGAACGCTCTCAAGCCTATATTGTTCGAGTTAAGTAAACAGGCTGAACAAATGTTGATAAAAATCGAAGAAGAAACGTTAGCCGTTGAAAGGGCTTCGGCGTTAGTAAAGCAAGACGAAAAAGTGGTAAACAAACAAGCAGCTGCTGCTCAAGCTCTTAAAACCGAATGCGAAGCTGATTTAGCCGAAGCTTTGCCTATTTTAGAAGAGGTCAGTACATTTTATTGCTAATTCATTTATTTTAATATGTATTTCAATGTCTATGTCTATTTTAATGTCCATTTTAATGTCTATTTTAATCGGGACGGTGGTGTAGCGGTCTATCGCGCTTATATTCATTTATAGGCAAGTTTATGAGTCTGAGACTGCTGGGTTTCGAATCCCAGACCAGACCATGTAGATTTTTAATTAAATTGCATGGTTCGGTTTAGGATTTGATGTGTGGCGTATTAATAGAAATTCAATTTCTATTGATATGACATGCAGATTAAAAAAATTCGCCATACATTACCGTCTCGATGATGGTGGGTGAGGTTTTCTGGGTTTTCCTCACCTGTAAGTCAAATGGCACCATCAATCATCTTTAAGTCGCCCCGGAGCGCCACGGCAAATAATAATAATAATAGCCGTCCCTTCCCCTACACAAGTCGTTCAGTCGACTTCAGGGGTTGAAATTCACTCGTAAGGGTGTAAATTAGGGAGAGTATTATTATTATATCTATTTTAATGTCTTTTCAAATGTCTATTTTAATGTCTAATGTCTATTTTAACGTCTATTTTAATGTCTATTTTAATGTCTATTTTAATGTATAATGTATATTTTAATATCTATTTTAATGTATATTTTAATGTCTAATGTCTATTTTAATGTCTAATGTATATTTTAATGTCTAGTCTATTCTAATGTCTAGTCTATTTTAATGTCTATTTTCATGTCCATTTTAGTGCCTATTTTAATGTCTATTACATGAATTACATGCATATTAGTCACTGTGATGACCATTATTACTTTCAGGCATCTGCTGCTTTAGACATATTGAAACCATCAGATATAGTATTAGTGAAATCCATGAAAAATCCACCAGACGTGATCAAATTAGTTATGGCGGCCGTGTGCATCATGAAAGGTGTCAAACCTGACAGGTTACTTGATCCGACTACCGGCAAGATGATAAATGATTTCTGGGGACCAAGTAAAAAGTTAGTATTCGATGTATATAAATTTATTTGCTACCAATGATAATCATATTTTCAGAATGTTGGGAGAATACAGTTTTCTGCAATCTTTGAAGGATTACGACAAAGATAACATAAGACCCGAGGCTATTGCTAAAATTAGGAAGGAATATATCACGCACAAGGATTTCAAACCTCATATCGTTGCCAAAGCCTCCAGTGCTGCTGAGGGTTTGTAAAACACTAAAACTTTGGTACCTTTCGTTTTTTCATTATCTTTTTAAGTCCAAGTAAGTGGAAAGGAATTTCATTTATATTTAACTGAGAGCTTTTCCACGTCGTTATAACACTCAGTTATCACCGTTACAAAAAGATTATGTCGTTATCACACAGATTATTTTCAATTTAAAAATCAGTTACTGTATATAGCTCTATCTCCACATTCTGCTTACTTCTGTGGTTTGAGTGGACGAAATAGCGTTTACCATTGGGGTGGTAGAAGCCTATCAAATGTCAACTTTCGGTCAAAAAATTTTTTCTAACTGCGACTAAATAAATTGGGGTTTCTAGAGACATAACTTTGCTATCTTATCAAACAATAAGTTTGCAATCCAAGTTTTTTTTCATATGTATGAAACTATAAAGTTATCATAAGAAAATTGCTTAAAACTTCTATAGGACAGATTAGAATGGTATATTCAACCTCGGCCCTTAGTAGATGAGATTTTATTCAGTGGTAATGAACGAGGTTATTTGTGTCATTAGAAATTACCCCTAAGTACCCCCTCCCTTCGCGCAATTAGCAATTCCGCTTATTATAATGTATATAGAGTAATTGGCAGGTATCTATTCTTCGAAGAGTGGGGATAACCTCTCTGACCTTGGTCCAGAACAGGCTAATCTCATCTACTCTCTTTTTAATGTTCCTTTTATATTCAAACACATAGGTCTATGCAAATGGATCATCGCAATGGACATGTACGAACGCGTATTCAAGATCGTCGGTCCCAAAAAAGCCGCTTTGGTAGCTGCAGAAGAAGAATTCACCACCATGATGTCGATGTTGGTAGAAAAAAGAGAACAAGTCGCGAAATTGGAAGAACGTTTAGCCGATTTGATGCAGCAATTGGAGAACGCCATTTTGAAGAAAGAACAACTAGAAGCAGAGGTCGAATTGTGTAATAATAAATTAATACGAGCCAAAAAATTGATTGGTAAATATTGGTTTAATTTAATTGATAGTAATTTCTATTATAATGTTTTATAAGGGTTTTGAAGCTTTAAGCTTCAATTATTCCTATTGTTGGTGCCAATTTGTTTCATTGTACATATCCTTGTAGCATCTGTTTTTATTTCTAGGTGGTCTTGGTGGTGAAAAAACAAGATGGGGAGCAGCAGCTGACGCCCTTCAATTACAATATGATGGTCTAGCTGGGGATATTTTACTAGCTTGTGGAATCATATCCTATTTGGCTCCATTCAACAGCACTTTTCGAGTAAGATTGGTCGAAGACTGGCACAATTATTTAAAGAATCTGAACATACCAACAGCTGAGGTATTTGATATGATCGTGTGTTTGGGATCGGAAGTTACTATCCAATATTGGAACGTAAACGGACTTCCTCTGGATGCTTTTTCAGTTGAAAATGGTATACTTTATAGCGTCTTCTTCTTTTTTCATAATTTTTTTATTTCGAAACTACCATTAAAGGAATTATCATGGACAACTCGAGAAGATGGTCGCTCTTCGTCGATCCTCAAGTTCAAGCAGCCAATTGGATAAGGAAGATGGAGAAAAAGAACAATCTTGAGGTTCTAAAATTTTCTTTTCCGGATTATATGAAACGATTAGAATACTGCATCCCGCTAGGCTATCCGGTTTTGATAGAGAATATCGAAGAGATTTTAGAAGCTCCATTAGATCCTTTGTTGTACAAACAAACGTTCAAGCAAGGCGGAGGATTACTTATACAGCTTGGGGAGAACGTTATAGAATACCATAAGAATTTCAAGCTTTATTTAACTTCTAAAATGAGGAATCCGCATTATTTGCCGGAAATTTTCAACAAGGTTACAATTATAAATTTTGCTCTAACTCTAACAGGATTACAAGATCAACTGCTAGGTAAGTACTGTGTTAGATACTCTAATTTAGAGCTTGGAAGACTGTTGACCCAGACCTACCATTAGCTCCATTGCTACGGTACTTTTGCAGTACTTCTATCTTTGTTATTATAGACAGACCAGTCTCTGTACCTTATTATCATCATCATCTGAATTAGGGCGTGGTTCAAAGCCCACTTGTACTGAAGCTCTAGGCTTATTGTACCCCTCACAGTTTCTATCCCATCAGATTGATTTTCTTGATGAATTCAAGAATATGTCTGATGGGCGCTTTCGCGATTTCTTCATGTTCCGGATATTGTACCTGTACCTTAATAAATTTTCTGCTGTTATGCTTTTACTCTTGTATCACCATATTAAGTTACAACAGGTAGTGTATTTCATTCTTAGTATAGAGCCAGTGCATCATGCTTAGTTTAGGCCCCATGTGTACCCAGACCTACCAGTACCTTTGCAGTACTTCTGTCTTTATTATTATAAACAGGCCAGTCACTGTACCTTATAAAATGTTCTGCTATTATACTTTTAGCCCTATGCCACCATTTAAGCAAGTTTCAACGTGTACTGTACCAGAACCTTAGTTTAAAGCATCATACTTGGTTTAGGCCCCATATGTTTCCTACCATCGCCTTTTTACAGCTTTTCCTGCCATTTTTCTATATGACTGCAGATGCTCCAAGATATTTACCTTTATTTGCCATTTTTAGATCTTATTCCACATATAAACTTCCTTCATACCTTGCAGGTATCGTGGTGGCAGTCGAAAAACCCGATTTACAACAACTAAAAGAGGAATTGACAGTACAAAAAGCTGACAATAAGAAAGCTCTGAAAGAAACTGAAGATATGATTTTAAAAACCTTAGCAGACTCCAAAGGCGATATCTTAGAAGATGAAAAAGCTATTAGAATACTAGACGATTCAAAGATTTTGGTACTCGAAATCATGGAGAAACAACAAATGGCATTGAAGATCGAAAAATCCATCGAGGAATTCAGAGAAAAATATAAAGGAGTGTCTTCTCATTCGGCTGTTTTGTATTATTGCATCGCTGATTTGGCTAACGTGGATCCGATGTATCAATATTCCTTAGAATGGTTCATAAATTTATACATCGGATCGATTCAGAGGGCAGAAAAATTTAAGATCATTGAAAAACGTTGTCAGTGTCTTATCAACGCATTCACCTACGATTTGTACAATAACATTGCGAGATCTCTTTTCGAAAAAGACAAATTGCTGTTCTCATTTCTGCTGTGCACCAAAATCTTGATTGCGCAAAATAAATTGGATGAGAAAGAATTTCTATTTTTACTTACAGGTGAGTTTTAAATTATAAAAATAATAAACACTTTCTGAACAATTTTTCATCCATAAAATAACTTTGTGCCGATCAAAACCGGAAAGTAAACGTTAAGGACCGGTAAAAGCTTTTACCGGTTCCTGTTGTTCATTTTTCCGATCGCTGTTTGATAATACTGTCTGCTTTGATTTTGTTACTATGGTAACAACGTTCCGGTTTATTGTCAAGTGACAGTTTTCGCAAATTTAAAAATGTGGATTCAGATTTAAAAGTATCCGACATAGAAAATTAAGTTTACATCGAAGTGTTGGTTTAAAAAAAAATATTGTACGCCACGCGATCGAAAATTAGTGTTAAACAAGTCTCCCCAAGCTTTCAGTTCTCGCTTACGGCTCGGCTTGGAATCTACTTGTCTCGACCTGCAAAACTACTTTTCGTTATAGTTAAAGATGTGAAATTATCGTATAAACACTAATTTTATTTCCAGGCGTCGGGCCCGAAATCCACGCTCCAAATCCTTGTCCTGACTGGCTACCCGACAAATCTTGGGACGAAATGGGTAAAGTGGAATGCCTGAAAGCATTCGATGGTTTCCATAAAAAATTTTTACTCAACGTCAAAGATTGGAAGCGAATCTACGACGATTTTAACGAACAATTTGACATACCGTCCGTTTGGCGTAACTCCATTACGAGTTTCCGAAGACTGATTTTAGTTAGATTGTTGCGACCGGACAAACTGATCAATTGCATAACCATATTCGTCAAAAATGAAATGGACGAGCGGTTTATTAAACCGCCACCTTTTAATATATCCGTGTCGTTCGACGACTCGTATTGCTTGAGTCCATTGATTTTCATATTGTCACCCGGGATTGATCCGATGTCATCTTTATTGAAATTTGCCGAGGATAAGAAGATGGTTGAGAGGTTTAAATCGACTTCACTCGGACAAGGTAAAGTACTGAAAAAGTTTTAATAAACGTATTTGTTCTACATTTTGTTCTAGAACGTTATCCACATACTGAATATTATTTTCTGTCCATTTTGCACCGGTAGTTTTTTTAGGTAACTGATCCTACAAACGGGAACTTTAGTGTGTGCACTTTCGTGCGTCTCCCGTATATTGCTTGTGTTCTTTACTGCATTCCTGAGTGTTATTTTATTGATATAAACCCATTTACTTTTAAGAAACTTAGTAAACATTCGGTTTTTCACACGTTCCCAAAACAAGTGCCGGTAAAAAACTTTTTACCGTACCGCAGCTTTCTTCTACCGGTAAATTGTAGCTTGTTGATCACCTAATAGGCATTCATATGCTTGTCGTTTCTAAATAGTCCTCACTCAATAGTCTCCCGCATTTTAAAGGCTCCCGGCGTTAGAGGCTTAATACTAAATCTACCATTTTATATTCAAGGTCAGGGTCCAATAGCTTTAGCCATGATAGAAGAAGGCCAGGAATACGGCATGTGGATATGTTTACAAAACTGTCACTTATCGACGTCATGGATGCCGACGCTGGAAAAAATATTCGACAATTTGGATTTCGGTAACACGCATCCGGAATTTAGGTTATGGCTGACCAGTTACCCGTCGAACAAATTCCCGGCGATTTTGCTGCAAAGAGGCGTCAAGATGACTAACGAGCCTCCAACGGGATTGCAAAACAATTTGCTTAAATCGTACATCAGCGATCCCGTGAAAAATCCCGATTTCTATAAAGGTTGTCCCGAGCACGAGGAGATGTTCGTGAGGTTGTTGTACGGGCTGTCATTTTTCCATGCTAATATACAGGAGAGGAGGACTTTTGGACCGCTGGGCTGGAATATACCATACGGTAATTTATATGTTTTGTTCATTTGAAATATTTGTATAAGAAAAAAGATACAATGTATTCGGATACTTTTTTTAAAAAGTACCGATACATTCACCTAAAAATATATTCGTATATAAGTATACGGATCTTTTTTCGAATACTTTAAAGTATACTTTTTAGAATACTTTTAAAGTGTGTTAAATTAATCAGTGACCAGTATACGTACAATTTGGATACTTTTTAAAAATGTACCAAAACATTCACCTAAAGATATATATTCAGATATAAGTACCCGGATCATTTTTTCGAATACTTTAAAGTATACTTTTTAGAATACTTTTAAAGTGAGTTAAAATAATCAGTGACCAGTATACGTACAATGTATTCAGATACTTTTTAAAAAGTGCCAATACATTCACCTAAAAATATATTTGTATAATAAGTACTCGGATCATTTTTTCGAATACTTTAAAGTATACTTTTTGGAATACTTTTTGGAATACTTTTAAAGTGAGTTAAAATAATCAGTGACCAGTATACGTACAATGTATTCGGATACTTTTAAAAAAAGTACCGATACATTTACTTAAAAATATATTCAAATATAAGTATACGGATCCTTTTTTTCGAATACTTTTTAGAATACTTTTAAAGTGAGTTAAAATAATCTGAACCAGTATACGTACAATGTATTCGGATACTTTTTAAAAAAGTGCCGATACATTCACCTAAAAATATATTTGTATAATAAGTATCTAGATCCTTTTTTCGAATACTTTAAAGTATACTTTTTAGAATACTTTTAAAGTGTGTTAAATTAATCAGTGACCAGTATACGTACAATTTGGATACTTTTTAAAAATGTACCAAAACATTCACCTAAACATATATATTCAGATATAAGTACCCGGATCATTTTTTCGAATACTTTAAAGTATACTTTTTGAAATACTTTTAAAGTGAGTTAAAATAATCAGTGACCAGTATACGTACAATGTATTCGGATACTTTTAAAAAAAGTACCGATACATTTACTTAAAAATATATTCAAATATAAGTATACGGATCCTTTTTTTCGAATACTTTTTAGAATACTTTTAAAGTGAGTTAAAATAATCAGTGACCAGTATACGTACAATGTATTCAGATACTTTTTAAAAAGTGCCGATACATTCACCTAAAAATATATTTGTATAATAAGTACCCGGATCATTTTTTCGAATACTTTAAAGTATACTTTTTGGAATACTTTTAAAGTGAGTTAAAATAATCAGTGACCAGCGTACGTACAATGTATTTGGATACTTTTTAAAAAAGTACCGATACATTTACTTAAAAATATATTCAAATATAAGTATACGGATCCTTTTTTCAAATACTTTTTTAGAATACTTTTAAACTGAGTTGAAATAATCTGAACCAGTATACGTACAATGTATTCGGATACTTTTTAAAAAGTACCGATACATTCACCTAAAAATATATTTGTATAATAAGTATCTGGATTCTTTTTTCGAATACTTTAAAGTATACTTTTTGTAATACTTTTAAAGTGAGTTAAAATAATCAGTAACCAGTATACGTACAATGTATTCGGATACTTTTTATAAAAGTACCGATACATTCACCTAGAAATATATTTGGATATAAGTACCCGGATCCTTTTTTAGAATACTTTAAAGTATACTTTTTAGAATACTTTTAAAATCAGTTAAAATAATCAGTGACCAGTATACGTACAATGTATTCGGAACCCGAATCCTTTTTTTTTTAATACTTTAAAGTATACTTTTTAGAATACTTTTAAAGTGAGTTAAAATAATCAGTGACCAGTATATGTACAATTTGGATATTTTTTAAAAAAGTACCGATACAATCACTTAAAAAAATATATTCGGATATAAGTACCCGGATCCTTTTTTTCGAATACTTTAAAGTATACTGTTTAGAATACTTTGAAAGTGAGTTAAAATAATCTGTGACCAGTATACGTACAATGTATTCGGATACTTTTTAAAAAAGTACCGATACATTCACCTAAAAATATATTCGGATATAAGTATACGGATCCTTTTTTAGGTTAGTTGAAATAATCAGTGACAAATGTGGTAAGGATTTGAGATACGTTTGTTTAAAATACCGGACTCATTTGTCGAATAATAATTTAAAAGTATCCGGACACCTAAAAAAGTATCTGTTATCCGGAAACTTACAAATTTGGTCACGGATGCGGATGTCGGATACAAAATTTGAAAAACAGAAGTACCCGGATAATACCCAACTCTGGTATTGTAACGGTTTTAGATTTAAGGTTTAACTGATGTCAATTATAGTTAGAGATCATATGCAAATGGCTCTAAATATCGTAATAAATTGGATAGAAAAAAAGTTGTTAGTACTTTTGACGGGACCGGTATATCTTTATATATTTCGACCCGCTGAATCCGAATCTGAGGTCCGTGGCAGTTAAAATTAGCTAAAACGTACAGAATAGGCCTCTAGAATCGCTAAACCTCTGATGTGTAAACATTCAAGGGAATATTTTCAAAATACACCCTATAATCTACTTTCAACATGATCCAAACCTAATGATGACCCAAGAAGATCCAAATTAGTAGCATTACGATTAACTTTTATGTTTTGTCGCAGGTTTATTTATTTTTTAAATTTGTTTAATATTTGCTCAGGTTTCAATGACTCCGACTTCGACATATCGGTACAACAAGTCCAAATGTTCATAAACGAAAGCGAAGATCCCTACGAAGCTTTGACGTATTTGATAGGAGAATGCAACTACGGCGGTAGAGTGACAGACGATTGGGACAGAAGACTGATAGTAACAATTTTGGCGGATTATATCAATCCTCGAGTGGTGTTGGATAAGAATTTTGCCTTCAGCAGTGCCGGTACTTGCTACGGTTTACCAGAAAGGAACGATTACAAGGCTTATATAGAACATATATCGTCTTTACCTGCTGTACATCCGCCAGAAGTATTCGGATTGCATACGAATGCTGGTAAGTATGTATATTAAAAGAAATATACTTATAAAATCTTTATTTACATATTTATAATACATTAAGAATGATATTCAATCTTCATCGCAGAAGTTTTCTTCAGAGCAACCCACTGTCCTTAAGATAACTCCATGACCGGTGTAACAGCCGTTGATCAATCCGTTGGCAATTTAACTATTTTGAAAGTCGCCTCCTTATCAATATTAACATTTTTGGCTAGCTTGCTAGAGCAGTATTGGAAAGTTGTTTATCGTTTTGTCTGAATTCTACTATGTCGGTCGAAAAAAAAAAAACGAATACACTGTAACGTTTCATTTTGTCGCTAGGCAACAAGTTATACATATAGGTGTACCTTTGGGTTGCAGTTCTCACGAAACTATTTCCGTATTAGTTTCACGAACGCGGTTATAGCTTGGTTATTTGTATAATATACCAAAAACTGATTTTAATCGTTAATGGGACTATTTCAAAATTACAACACCCGAAAAAATTTTATATATCGATTTAATTCAGAGTTTCCTTAGGTATTACCAGAGATCTACAAAATTCCAACCTCCTATTGAACTCATTACTAAAAGCGTATGGAGATGTTTCTTCCTCTGGCGTTGGAGAAACAGATAAAATGTTAATGGGTATGTGTACGGAGATCCTGGGACGATTACCGCCACTGTTCGATATGGAAGCCGCCATTAAAAAGTTTCCCGTGGAATATGCTGAATCCATGAACACTGTGCTAGTACAGGAAATGGAACGATTTAACAAACTATTGAAAGTTATTACCATGACTTTGGTTAATATGCAGAAAGCTATTCAAGGTTGGTGTTCTATTTTATTAGAGTTTGATTTTGTAATACAATAATTATTACACAGCCCCACAAAAAAAAGTGTTCAGATTTGCCGGTCGGAAATATGTATTCCCATGTATTTTTCGACGCTGAATCCGATGCTTATCTCAAAAATGGCCCTCCATGTCTGGAATTGGCCCCCAGGGGCCAAAAATGGCCTGTATATGGCCTGAAAGGTGGAAGAGTCAGGACTGACCCAAATCAAGTTCCTAAGGGTGTTCGAGGTCGCTGATCACGATTATGATGTTCAAATTAAACCACAGCCGACCTGGAGCTCAGGGACGCCGATGAACGTTATCTATTCGACGCTCGGGGGTTTTTTGAGTTGCTGAATTCAAATATAACATCGGCGAATACCTCTGGTGCACGTGGACGTCATCTCCGAAAAATATCTTGCCAAAATTGCCGAAAACATGCCAAAAAATCCTTATAGGGGTATTTTTTGGGGCCCTTGATCCAAATTTCACGTCGAAAACGATCTCCGAACACCTAGTGCACCAAAACATCGTCTCCGAGGGTTGTCCAGACACAATCGCTAAAGACGAACCGAAAATCGTCATGGGGGTTTCTAGGCACGCGGAATCCAAATTCCATCACGAAAACGTACCTCCGGAGACCTGGTGTATCGGAACTCCGGCCTGAACGTCATCTAAGAGGGTTTTCCTCACACAATCGATACTACTGTGTCCTCCAATCCCTGTATACCCCACTGTATGCATATTGTGACGAAAGTCTAATTTATTTAAGGTTTATTTATTTAAAAACACACTATTTACAATTTATTTCAGACGTACTATTTAATTTATGTAATATTTAGACACTAATTCTAATTTATTTCTTACACTTTTACTTTTCAATACAACGTTCTATATTAAACTAAACTCCGCGCTGATACGTCGTCTATTTATATTAATCCAACTCCGCTACTGGAAGATACGGGATACTCTCGAACATTCCTTTTTATGACTAAGCGGCATTCTCCGCTATTCCAGTCGCTTCCAGTGCATTAGCGGCAGACATTCCGTCGTATTCGAGATGTGGGCCGGCTGTTTCCATACGTCAGCGTTGCTTCGATCACGAATCGGTTGCGTGCTTAGACAGAGTCGGACTTCATGACAATATACTTCCGTATGAGGAAGTAAAGTCGGGGACTCTGTACTGTAACGTTTAAACTACTCTTTATACTTGACAATCGAGTGTAGGAGGAATACATGGGTAAAGTATTTTCCGGCCCGCATGGGGAATTCCAGTTGTCTGTGAACTTTTCGACCACAAACCCAACTTTGGTTATATAATGCACCTTCAACCACGCCTCATCTCGGAATCCACCTTTCAGGCCATATAGAGGCAATTTTTGGCCCCTGGGGCCAATTCCAGACGTGGAGAGCCATTTTTGAGCTCGGGATCGGATTCCGCGTCAAAAAATACATATGTCAGACCGCAAAGTCTGAACACTTTTTTCTTGGGACTGTGTTATCTATACTTCAATTTAAAAAAATGAAAATAACCATAAACAATTTTAGGTTTGGTTGCAATGAATCCCACATTCGAAGCGTTTGCTTCTTCCCTCCTTCTAAGCAGAATTCCAGCTCTTTGGTTACCGGTTTCCTATCCTAGTTTGAAAAATCTTCCAAGCTACATCAACGATTTTATTGGTCGGCTTGATTTTCTACAAAGATGGTTCAAAATAGGTAAATATTAAAATAGTTTTCCTTGCATTAGGTTTTTTGCGACGCATATTAGTATTTGAAAACTTTACTTGTTGGCTTACTACTGTGTTTGATAAACTATGCATAAAAACCCATTACAATACCCGGAATTTCTTCATTGCAGTTACATTTTGACCCCTGGAGCATTCTATATCTCCAGCTGGTGCTACCAAAGTATTTTAATGCTGTATCGAAACTGACGATTAACGTGTCTAGTAAAAATCGTTTTTCTATGGCAAAAAATGCTTTATTTCAATTTAATTTGACTAATTCTTTTATTTAGGTAAACCGCAGAACTACTGGGTATCCGGATTTTTCTTCACGCAAGCATTTTTGACGGGAGTCAAGCAAAATTACGCCAGAAGGAATACGATAGCTATTGATAAGTTGACATTCGATTTCGAGATAATGTCGCAAGATATGTACGAACATGCTCCAGTCGAGGGGGCCTACATTTATGGATTGTTCAGCGACGGTGCCAGATGGGACAGAGAAGTTGGGCTTTTAGCGGAACTTCATCCTAAAATACTGTACGACGTTGTGCCGGCTATTTGGCTGAAACCGATACTGGGCGTTGACTATGATCCAGGTAAATTCATTTTATACTATGTGATTTGTGGTTCATTAGGTCAGGTTTGTACAACTAAGGGTCAGTTTAAACAAAAACGTAGTCCAAGAAAGGATGTGGGCAAAGGAATGTATAGTGACGTAGGCGGGCCAAATTGTAAAGGGACAAAGGGGCCAAGAAAATGACAATGGCGGGCCGTATGTTGTGCTGGTTTGCATTGTAATGAGTCACTCATTATTTACAACTAATATATAGGGTGATTTATGTAAGAAATATGACGCAGGTGCTCTATAATACAATACCCAACGTATTTAAGTGATATACCCGTTTGAAAAAACCGTGATAGTACGCAAGAAAATGTTTGCTCATAACTCGAAAAGTATTTGTCAGTTTTTACCTATTTTGTTTTTATTTACTAGGTGATTTAATACTCTAATTACATTTAATCTAGGTAACAGGTTTGAGCGGAATCCATATTTTCAAATATATTGCAAGCACAGTAACATCAAAATCTTGCAAGCTTTTTAATTTATTAAACATTAATGGTGGGTGGTGGCATTTGTAAATATCAAAACCAAAGCTTGCTTGGATGGATAAAGTTCTGTTTTAGTGATAAATATATAGATCCACAAATTTAAAGGATCAATAACTGAATATTATTTGTAGGCACCAGATATCTTTCTCCAGTATACAAAACGTCAGAAAGAAGAGGTACACTGTCGACCACAGGCCACTCCACCAACTACGTGTTACCGATTCTATTGGACACAGATAAAGAAATAGCTCACTGGGTCAAACGAAGTGTCGCATGTCTTTGTCAATTGAATTAAAAACGACTTTGTATATTCACATACATTTTTATTTAGTTATTAAATATTGTACAGTACATAGTGCGCTGTTTTAATTTTTTTATAATAATAATTTCTTGGTTGGTATTACTTTTCTTGTCTAGGCAGTAAAATGGTATTTATGTCTCATATGGCAACATAATATAAATTTAAAATTTAAAAAATCATTTATTGCGCTATTAGAAATTCGTAGAAATTCGTAGAAATTCGTAGAAATTTATAGAAATTCATATAAATTTATGAAAATTCATAGAAATTCATAGAAATTTATAGAAATTCATAGAAATTTATAGAAATTCGTAGAAATTCATAGAAATTCATAGAAATTCATAGAAATTCATAGAAATTCATAGAAATTCATAGAAATTCATAGAAATTCATAGAAATTCATAGAAATTCATAGAAATTCATAGAAATTCATAGAAATTCATAGAAATTCATAGAAATTCATAGAAATTCATAGAAATTCATAGAAATTCATAGAAATTCATAGAAATTCATAGAAATTCATAGAAATTCATAGAAATTCATAGAAATTCATAGAAATTCATAGAAATTCATAGAAATTCATAGAAATTCATAGAAATTCATAGAAATTCATAGAAATTCATAGAAATTCATAGAAATTCATAGAAATTCATAGAAATTCATAGAAATTCATAGAAATTCATAGAAATTCATGGAAATTCATAGAAATTCATAGAAATTCATAGAAATTCATAGAAATTCATAGAAATTCATAGAAATTCATAGAAATTCATAGAAATTCATAGAAATTCATAGAAATTCATAGAAATTCATAGAAATTCATAGAAATTCATAGAAATTCATAGAAATTCATAGAAATTCATAGAAATTCATAGAAATTCATAGAAATTCATAGAAATTCATAGAAATTCATAGAAATTCATAGAAATTCATAGAAATTCATAGAAATTCATAGAAATTCATAGAAATTCATAGAAATTCATAGAAATTCATAGAAATTCATAGAAATTCATAGAAATTCATAGAAATTCATAGAAATTCATAGAAATACATAGAAATTCATAGAAATTCATAGAAATTGACAGAAATTCATATCCAGTCTGACAAACCAATAAACAATTTTCTTAAAAGCTGGTAAAAATAGTATACATTCATTTTTACTGGAAGTAGATGTCTAGTTTATTATTTTAAATGGGACACCTGTTTTTATTCCGGATTCCGATAGAACATAAAATTTCAGACTTTAAATAGATCGCCAATTGACTCCATCTCTACGATAATTGACTCCATCTCTACGATAATTGCCTCAAAATTGGCAATAAACATTAAATGTCCGATTTATATATGTATGGGTCTATCTCTACTTAAAAAATGTTGATAATCATTTTTCGATATTCCAAATTTTGTGCTACTGATCTTTCGGATATCTTCGCTGCCAAGTTCACATCGTTAAAAATATTATCCAATTTAGAGGGTGATTTCTACCCCTTTGGAATATTCAAAACTATAAACGCTTTAATATGTTATTTCCACATATTAAAATTATTGTACACCCTATTAATTTTATTTTGTTACGTCCTTATAAATCTGGATATACAATTATTTATTATTACCGGGTAAATTCTACCCCTTTGGCGGTGTATAAAAGACTGCACTCTTAAGTTTGGTCTACCGTTTTCGCACCTATGGTGAAAATTCATTATAGATTTAGGTACCTACCCTGTCGGTACAAATGTATTACAAACACAAACCAGCCTTTCATGAAAGTAAATGTAATTGATTTTTGAAGAAAAACTTTTGAATATTGATCTGTTATTAATTAGACATTTTTGCAAA